>CM041791.1:89821488-90211079 GCA_023375725.1 Nephotettix cincticeps | reverse complement strand
CCACCAAGACACGGCTTTAGCCAATAAAAATATTCTTAAATAAATTTTATTTATTTTCTATTAGGACAACGCACCATCCCAGCCAAACATGTCGTTATTGAATATTCTGTATCTCGTAATCAGTTTTAAAATTGAAATTTCTTTGTTACTGAGCTTAAATGCGTTTAGCTAAATGGCTACTCCCAAGTATTTTTTTTTTAAAATAGCAGTTATTAGTGTAATAAACTATAATAGAGAGTTTAAATATTAAAGTATTTTAAAATAAAATTATATGTTGAGAATTGCTTGTTCAAAAAAGGTTTACTAAAATATTTGAATAATTATCCAATAAAAAATTGTAATACCTAAGTTAATAAGTATCACTGAACATTTATCTAGGTACCCAATTTTTAAAATGAATTTAAGGTTAAATGCCCAGTAATAATATAAGGAAGGTCAGAAGGTTGCGTGTTCAAATCACGTCGAGGTCACCAAATAAGGCGTCTCCAGCTTTACTATTTCAGTAACTAACGAGGTACATGAAAATTAAATTCTTTATTTACAACGTGTGAACTACTGAAGGTAAATATTGTCAACATAGAATGTCCTTTATACCAAACTATTCATCGCTTGGGACCGGAAGCGCTTCCGAGAATTGACAATATCTAGGCGAGCGCAGTGGTGAGATTGACGGTGTATATGAGGGGAAGATGGAAGGGGGCTCAGTCCCTTCCACCGTATATGCTCCCTCCCACCAAGACACGGCTTTAGCCAATAAAAATATTCTTAAATATATTTTATTTATTTTCTCCACCTTCTTGATTTCTATAGGTTAGCAACAATGTATTTTCAGAAAGAAAACATGGAGGAATAACGAGAAAAAGGCACTCGCACGGTTTTGGTCTCGAGCAATTTGGTGGATCCCCAAAAAATGATATCTTCTCGTTAAAAGTACCAAACCCACGAACACTGATCCTTAGAGGTCTTACAAAAATTCATAAGCCCGATGTACCAATCCGACCATTAGTGAATTTTATGCCATCACCTGCTTACAGAATAGCAAAAAAAGTTGGATAAAATCATAAGAAAAGAAGTAGTTCTAGAAAATAGTCATAGTATAAAAAACAGTAAAGACCTTGTTGAGAAAATCAAAGAACAACAAATTAGTAGAAATTACACATTGGCATCCTTTGATATAGTAAATTTATACACCAATGTACCTATTAAGGAAACTGTAAATATACTGGAACAAAATTTACGTAAGAACTCCAAGTTATCATCCAATGACATAGATGAGTTAATCTCACTCATTAATGTTATTTTAAAACAAAATTACTTCCAATTTCAATATAAATATTATTTACAAGAAGACGGCTTGGCCATGGGTTCCCCGATCTAAAGTATTCTATCTGAAATATTTTTAAATCATATTGAGAGGCAATATTTATTTACTGATTCAAACCACTATAAGAATAAAATAATTTTTTACTTCCGCTACGTAGATGATACCATTATTCTCATCAACGGCAACAAATGAGAACTATCTTTACTGAACTCATACTTATGCAATATTCACAAAAATATTAAGTTCACTTTAGAAATAGAGAAAGATGAATCAATCAACTTCCTGGACCTCACAATATATAAACAGGACGACAGTTTAAAATTTAAAATCTACAGAAAACCAACCTGCACTGACAGACAATCCATTCACATTTACACCATCCTTACTCACAACAATTGGCCGCCTACCA
Organism: Nephotettix cincticeps; assembly: GCA_023375725.1. Lineage (NCBI taxonomy): Eukaryota > Metazoa > Arthropoda > Insecta > Hemiptera > Cicadellidae > Nephotettix > Nephotettix cincticeps. The sequence goes on along the minus strand of CM041791.1, from coordinate 90,209,346 downwards.
TTGCTTTGTTAATAGATTAATATCAATCCCAATGATGAAGAGCTTAACGTCATTAAATGTATTGCTGTTTCTAATGGATACAGCAGTACATTAATTGCTAAACTGTTAAATACACACCAGAACAAAACCAACAGAGTTATTAATAAACCAAAAAAGTTCCTGTCGGTTGATTATGGTTCTTCCTTAAGCAACGAGTTTAAACAATCAATGAAAAAAGAAAATGTCGCCGTGTCTTTCAAAACGAGAAATAACTTGGGAATATTATTGAAAGATAAACCTAACATATCCTCCACGAATTACGATAAATCAGGTGTATACAAAATTAATTGTTCAGACTTCCATAGATATTATATAGGACAAACCTCCCGCTCCTTCAATACACGTTTTAAAGACTATATACCAAAGAAAACAACATCTAAACAGACGTCAACATTTGCAGAACATTTAATTTCCCACAACCATAATTACAATAGTATTAATTAAAATATGGAACTACTTCACTTTTCACAGAATAAATTCAAAGTTAACACACTTTTTGAATTCGAGATTTACAGAGCTTTTAAATCTGACAGGAACAATATACTAAACATCAACTTTTCTTCAAATCGAATATTATCTATAACACCACTATTAGAATACTGGAAGGCGAGAAGGGGAACTACATACCGAATTAACATGCTGATATTCTGTGTAGTCAAAATGTCAGTTGTTTTAAAGATTGTGTCAGTTGTGTAATTATTTTTATTCTTGTTTATTTACTTTATGGATTTTTTTGTTCAAGTTTTGTTTAGTGTTTTAATGATGTGAAAAATCAAGAAGTTAATATCCTTGTACCTGATGATGGCCTAATGTAGGCCGAAGGTATAGTTGCGCCATTACGTCAACTACTAAGATTGCTATAGAGAGGTATTTAAACCATTTAATTTATTCTCAGCAATCCGGAGGCTTAATAATATCATATTTTTAAATATTCAAAGCTTACAAAGTCCCTAAGGTTCCATATAAGATAGGGCACCCTTGAAACTTTTCTGTAGATGAACTCAATGTAAGCTTTCCAATTTAATCTATTGTCAATATAGAAACCAAGTAATATTAATATTACTGATTGATGATCCTCTACATGAGACAGACTAAGGAGCATGTCTTGAGTTTTTTCCCTATTGCACAATAATTTGTTAGAAGAAATCCAATTTTGAGCAGAGTTGAAGGCACTAGTTATATTTTCCTCAAGAAAAATTAGATCCCTGTGTGATGAAAGCAAAGTTGTGTCATCTGCGTAAATGATAACTTTAGATGGAGTACTAGATGGAAGATCATTAATGAAAACTGTAAACAAAAAAGGGCCCAGAACTGAACCTTGCGGCACACCTCTATTAATGACTAGGGTTGATGAAGAACGTCCATTCACAGATACATATTGAGTTCGATTAGAAAGGTATGACTTCAATAATTGTAAAGAGTTTTCTGAGATATTATAGTATTGAAGTTCACTCAAGACGATATCATGTTGGACACAATAAAATGCCTTGCTTAAATCTAAGAGAGATTGAATCTTTATTCTCAAAAGACAAAAGCACCTTATCAACTAGACTTAAAACAGCTAAAGTTGTAGATTTTTTCGCCCTAAAACCATGTTGGTAATCATTGAGAAGATTACCTATTTCAAAAATATGTGGAAAGTTGAGTGTGAATAAGAGATTCGAACACTTTGGAAAAAATAGGCCCAAGGGATACTGACCGGTAGTTCTGTGGCTGAGACCTATCACCTTTCTTGTACACAGATACTACCTTAGCTATTTTTAAAAGATCAGAAAAATATCCATGAATGAAACATTGATTCACAATGCAAGCTAATGGATGACAAAAGTTTTTAATGGTTCTTTTGAGTAAGTAGTTTGAAATCCAGTAGAAATCAACACTCTTCAAATTGGAAATTTGAGATAGAGCATTAATTACCTCCTCCAAATGTTATTGTAGCCCAATAGAACTCAGGTGCATTGTGTGTGTTTTTTTCGCATAAGCCGTTGTGACAATGTGTTGGTGTGAGGTATTGTGTTCTGAATATATGAAACTAAATCCACAAAAAAGTTATTTAATTGATTAGGATTGAGTGGTACATTATGTGTGACTGTTGTAGGTTGTGTTTCAGTTGAGATAACCTCCCAAGCAGCCTTACACTTGTTGTTTGAGCTATCAATAAAATTTGCATATGCCTGCCTCTTTGCATTGTTTAAGTTTCTTTTGTATTCTTTTAAAAAAACAGATAGGCATTGTATGCTACTCCCGTCTTACCCGATCCATTTCTTTCCATACTTTCAAACACATCAGAATAGCCTAGCATTAATTTCCTGCTTTCTTTTAACTCATCATTGAACCAGTTTATCCTCTTTTTTACAATTCTTCCATAATTCTAACTAAAGGTGAACAAAAATGCCAAATATTTACAAACCTAAATAAATCTATCAAACAGAGTTTTGAAATCTATCAAATTATCTACAAAAGAATGCACCATGTCCCAGTTCTCACATTTAAGCAATTTATTAAACAGAGCTATTTGGTTTTCACTTTGTCTACGAACAAATTTGTTGACTGAGTTTTTTTGATCACATGTATTATTTACTAGGTTCAAATTTAGCTTTAAGGCAATGTCATGATCTGAGACACAACACTTAATATGCTTATAACATTGATTCTGAAAAATTTACAAGTGTTTTCCAAACAAGCCTTTTTTCGAGTCGGACTTTTATTTATAGCTACTAAATTTAGAGACCGCATAACATTGGTGAAATTTATTGTATTGGAATCATTAGTTTTAGTAAAATTAATATTAAAATCTCCACAAACAATAATCTTATTTGTTAAACTAAGGATTTTCTTTACAGCTCTTTCAAAGTTAAAAAAAAAATTTTATAGCTCCATTTGCTGGTGTATATAACAAAACAATAAATGCATCATTCACTTTAATTGCAGAAAATTCAAAATTTAGGTCAGAATTGATTCTATCCAGTTTTATTTTCTTAAACTCAATAGACGATTTAATAAATATACCAGCCCCTCCCTTTTTTGTAGACTTTCTACATCAAATCCCAGCATTAACGAATCCTATAGGAATGTACAGAGGAACTTGGGATTCCAACAACCAGTGTTCACTTATACAGACACGTCTATTTTTTCTAATTCAGGTAAGTGTTCCAAATCGAAAATTTTATTCCTTATACATTGAATTTTAATTTGGAGGATGCTGATTTTTTCCGTAATTGAACATTGAATATTATTATTTACGTGCTCATCAGCGACTGGTTCTCTAAAAAACTAGTATTACAATCAGAGTATACAACACTATTTAAAGGTGGGCATTCATCATAGGACAATGAAGTGTGATTAAATGCAGTTGCAGAGGGGGTTTGCTTTTCAGGGTGTAACACGGTAGTGTCAAGGGTTGAAAGCTGATCAGGGTGGAGCTCAATGAGGGAGGTATCACACACTGTGTGATGACGAAAGTGGTACAGGAGTAACAAGTGTAGGGAATGGTTCATTTGCTGTAGACTGGGCAGGGTGGGGGTCAATGAGAGAGGTTTCACTACCTTTATCCGCACTGCTCACTTGTACTGAAGCACTCAACACAGCAACCGGTGAACACGTCTTTCCCATGTTGTGGAGGACCGGCCGCCGGTGGTGGTGGTGATGATGATGTTTGAAACATGATCTGCTAGTAGCTGCTCCCCTCCTGTTGTAGTGTAGTCCATGTATGGTGAAGTGTTCCCTCATTAGAAATGCGTTGACACCCACACAATGTAGGTTGAGCTGGCCCTTGTAGTTATAAATCATTCCTTTTATGGTATTGTTACAATAAAAGATGTTATTGTTAACTGAAGGCACATCGATAAGGAATGCTACAGGTTAGTTTTTAGGTCCAGAGAAAGGAGGATCAAGAGATCAAGGAAGGTTGATCAAGGAATGTAAGTAAGGAATGTAAGGAATGTAAGTCAAGGAAGGTAAGTTGATCAAGGAATGAATTCTTTGATCAACAGTTAGCTGTGCTGATTCATTGAGGTCCAGATCATTTGATCCCGCCATTACATTGATATAATCTTCCTCGGAGAAATCTTCAATCATGTTGAGGCTATCTCGAATGACATGTTTAATTTTAGCTCCCGGTTTAGTGTAAACAAAAATGTCAAATACTTCCTCTAGACCCTTAAGATATACACTGAAACCCTTGCCTTGACTGCCAGCCAACAAAGCAAGTCTTCTTTTCTTCTTCTCTATGTTACTGCCGACCTTTGTAGGTTTAGAGGCATTCTTGGTGTTGTTGGAGGTGAGGATGCTCTGTGGACTTGAACATTGGCTTTAACCTTACTGCCAACACAAGGTGGTGAGTGTGTTCCTAGATCAACAAGAGCAGAAAATCTATTTGAAGTACGAATTTGGCGTTGGTCGACTTAGCTTTCCCTAGCTTTAAATGATTTCTTCGGGTTATTAAACTTAGTATACTCTTTAGTTGTAATTTTGCTCCTATTAATATCTTGATATAAGGAATTACTTTCGCAATGCAATATGTTAATAACTGCATTTTTATTATTTATTTCTTCTCCAAGTTGTGAATTAATTTCGTTCAAATCTTTTATTTGTAATTCTAGTTGATTTATTTCTTCCTCAGCTTCCTCTTCAAAGTTCAATGATACTTCAGAACGTTTCTTCCTTTTATTATGTTCTTTTTCTAACTGATTTTCCAGCAGTTTGTTTTCTTCTATAAGTTTAAAAATAGCATTTTTCAAGTCACTACCAAGCGTAATAGAGGCATACAATCTGTTCAATGTATTTGTTATAATCGGTACCAGATCCACAATGGCTTCACTACCATATTTCTGTGATACGCAAAGTATCTCAAGGAGATATATGGAAAAATCTAACACATCGTCATTTACCAGATCGTTACTTCCGAGATTTTTTCAGCTTCACGGATTGAGTTACCAAGAACGCGTGTCACTGGCTTACTCATTTTCGTGGGTCCTTCAAAAACCCGACGCAGATAGGTAGTACAGTAATGTTTTGCGGATCAGTCTACCAGATATTGAAGACGCAAGCGATATCCAATTGTTTCAGTTGTACGTTGTTTCGATCGCTGCTAGATGTCGCTGGCGTGCGCTTATATCGATTTCAGAACTCCCACGATTTTTCCCTGCAAGTCGCACATTTCCCAGGGAGGTTGCAATCCTGCAATCTCAGTGGGCATGCGCGAACTTTTGAACTTGAATTAGCTAGTTTCTTGATTAAAAGCGCATTTTTGAATTAACCTAGCTTATGAGCGAACTTGAATACTGGCTTATTTCTCTACAGTTATTAATTAAAATACATAGTTTATGCACTGAAAAATAAGTCTCAACTGTTCAATAGATGATTAGTAAAGCATGTACACGAGAAACAGGTGATTGACCGTCAAAATAAAATAAAAAACTTGTAGCACGTACTGTATTTCAATCTACTTTTACCGGTAGACCAGACCTACCAAATCATGTCGTCTCTTTTTGATATCAAGTAGCAGCTGTATTTTGTGTGATTTTATATGAAGTACTGGTACTCCAACTTGTTATGAACAGTTCATTTTGGTAACCCAACTGAAGATCGTAGCTTCTCAATGACCTTTTAGGGGTATACTGACACAAAGCACGAATTCAATCAACATTCTCTTCTAAAAATCCTGTTTTTCCAGTCGAATTAGCTTTCAGCATATCCTCTATCACTTTAATAGAACTCGCACATTGATGAATGTTTTTATTTGTATGTTTTACGTCCATATTGCCGTCGAAAATTCCTCTGAAATGTAAAAAGAGAGCAAATTTCCACAAACCATATAACTCACTTGGCCTTTTGCTGTGGAATCGTCATCGCTCTACATGAAAATGTCAGCTTGTCTATAGCTGTTTCTCAATGGGAAGTAAAGACTTGTTCGTTGAACTTCGAATCCAATTTGTTAATTTTATGATAATAAATAAATACATTATTTAGATATAAAATATTTTAAACTTTCACTATAAACAATTTTTGTATATGCCCTAAATTATATTAAAGAGTTTGATGAGTATCTGAAATCAATTTATGTCAATAAGCCAATTCAAAGTGTGTTGTGATTAATGTAAATATTTTTAAATCAACTATGCAATCCATAGAGCTAAATACTGTTATAACCCCACTTAGCGAATTATTGTTTGTTAATTGGGAATAAGTGATTTTGATTAAGACTAAAACAAAGTTATGATAAATCCATGATTAAGCTCGGTTCTTGCATCTATATCAAACCTACGATTCGATAATTAAATAAATTTAATAGTGACGGCTGCAGAGCAGCTTACAATTATTCTCAACAGAAGTAATTAGTTCTACACAAAAAATTTTAAAGATGGATTAATTGATTAAAAAATAGGTTTAACAATTATAAATATGTCAAGGCATTTCATTTCATTAGGCTATAAGTTTTCTTAGAATAGGGATAATTTGGATAAAGAGAACAAGATAATAAAAACACAATAGTACTTTTAACGAATAAAACTCTATATAAGTGTAAAAATAAATAAATATTACAAAAATGGTAGAAAAAGGGATATTTACATATTTGTTAGCACAAATTTGAACTTCCTTTAAGCAAATTTCCCATAGGGAAGAAGCTATTACCGTACGTCTCATGGCCAAACTTGGACCCGGGACCATGTTATTTTTTTGTCTTTAGGTTCCCAAAGGCCAAAAACAATAGTCGTTAAATTTGGCGGAGACGTGTATTCCTACATTTGCTCGGACAAGTTCGTAAACCAGACATATCGGTAAATCGGAACGGGTAGTTTGGGGAGGTTTTGTACCCCAAAAATGTAGGTATTTTTTGCGTTTTTCACATGCAATTTTTTAAGTTTTCAAATTTTATCTTTTATCACCATTAGAATTAGCTTAGCAAACTACATAATAATTTAGTTCCTTAAAGTTTTTCGCTGTCTCCAAAGGTTACCGATTTATTAAAAAATCTAAACTCAGTACGTTGAATTTTGGGGTACAAACAGAATAGACCGATTGTTAAGTTTTCGAACCTATCCGAAAAACTCTGTCTAGATCTAAAATAAATATTGTGTAAAAAGTATTATGTAAACATTTTTATTTCATGAAAAAGTACAGGGCAATCTTCTCACTAGCAGACTAGGCTGTTGGACTCCACATGTTGGATTAATCATGCCTACCGGATTAGTTATCGATTTGACCATTTCTACGAGGGTTATCGTGTTTATTGACTCATATAAACATACGAGTATGTATATATTTATTTATATACGCACTAGCATGGTATTCAGGCATGCAACAGGGGTATTTTAATTAGATCGTATCATAGTTAAAGCAAAGCATATCCAGTTAGACTGAACTATTGCGGTAACTGTGTTAATTACACCTTACTCTGAGGTACTTTGAAGTTTCGACCCCACACGAACCTGACACGCGTCTCTTTTGTTAGGTTACAGCTACAGCCACATGTGTTGGAGTCATGACACGTAAAAAATAATAAAAATAATATATTATTTACTATTTACATGACAGTTATATTTTCAGATAGGACGATTCATTATTATTCTTCCAATATACACTTATATTTCTTTCTTCAATGTACACGTAAATATGAGGAGTAGGTATTGTTTTCATCAACATTTTTGGAATTAAACTTTACATGGATTGAATTTTGGGGTTCCCTGACCCAAACACATGGACTTGAAAGTGATGACTGTGTGTTTTTTACGCAGCCATTCTGACTTAACCTACCATTTGTTTGATCTAAACAGCAGGTAAGCTGTGTACGTAGTAAAATGTTGGTTAACACCTAAAGGCTGCAATCAGTTTTCACATTAGAGACTACAGGTCATTTATATCAATAGGCGCTATGTTGTGAACGTGAAAATCAGTTGGTCAAAACCACAACACTGTAATCAGTTGATACGTTTCAGAAAACCGGATGTTTATCTAATAGATGGCTAATTAGTAGTCTGTGTAAAAACTGTTAGTTTAACCACTTTAAACTTAAGGTTCTGAGGTTAGGTCTTACTTAAAGTCCTAAACTTAAGGTTGGAGAGGAAAGGACGTTTATCTAACCAGATGGCTGAGTTATCTTTGTAACGTTTATACCATTCATTAGCTGCCTTTAAATAGGAACAATGGTCAAAATTATTCAGCTAGTTGAAAACACTTCTCAAGCAAAATGTTCATCCGATATTTATGTTTATTTTTTGTTGTTTAAGCAGTTTCTTGGGTTTTCTTTGAAATTAATTTAATTGCACTGTTGAATACACTTTTGGATCATGCCGAACTGTTGACAAAGAGTATTACCACACAGAAAAAAAGTTGCGGCTATACGGGTAGATTTTGAGTTTCTTCAATATGATATATTGGCTTGTCTCTGGTCCAGAAAAATATCTTAGAAGGTCGGTAAAGAGGTCAAGGGAAGGTACTCGTAACATGTTTTAATATATTTTGTAATATCAGAAACTAACCCAATCATCCTACAACAACCAACCTTTTTGCAACTGTACATGTAAGAATGGCAACGGCATTAGTCACTTTTTGACATATGAAAATTCACTAATATTATTAAAAATGATTTAAGTTAGTATATGTCCAGGTTTGTTTCTTATAACCAAGAAATGTAGCGCAGGTTGTTAATTACTCCCCCATGGTTCTTTGAAAACTAAAAAGTAAGTAGATAAATTTAATTTAGATATACCGGGAGAACTATAACTTAAACTGAGGAAGTGGGTTAGGACTGAAGACTCTAAATAAAAGAGTGGATCATAAATCTTTCCCTAATAAGAAGAACAATAAAGGAACATTGTATGGCAGGAGTTGAAAGGCAGGGATTTGTCATTTTTTAACTTATTCCATGCATCATCACCAAGTTTTAAGATGCATTTAAATAGGGAATCATATATATATATATAACAATTAGAGTATTTATATTAAACGTTTAGTTGGTACGAAGGGTATTTATAAACCTTTACTATAATGTCCATGTATTGAATTACATTATACAGAAGTCCGTTAAAAAAAGAAACATTTTAGATAATGATATCTGCTTGTCTTTATATAGTATACGATATAATATCCATCCACACAACGTGTATTCGGTTATTAACAAATATTAGCTAGACAATGTGACAGAGTCCTCTGTAGTCAGATAAGGGGGTTTATGTCTCGCCAAACTCGGTTGTAACATTATGCAGATGGCAACTGCCTTCGTAGAGACCAGATAAGACACTTACTTGTCCCATATTAAAACTTCCTGTTCTACCCAATGGCAATTACCAACCGTTTTACCTCATCTTGAAGCAGAACTAAGCTATTTATATCCTATGACCATTTGAGAAACCTAATAAAGTTTAGGAACCCATGCATAGCTTTTAAACTAGACTATAACTTGTTAGTAGTCTTATATGGTACGGATATATCAGAACAGTTGTATGTTAAATAATAATTTATTTTATTTTTTCATTTTAGTAATTTTTTGGTTTTTTAATATTTTTTCTATATTTTAAGAAAATTAGAAATCAAATCAGATATTTGAAATGTAGTTTAGTTTATGTTAAATGACTTAATAATAATATTGAAATGTATTGAAAACATTATTTAATATTTTGAATACATTTCAATACACATCACAAAATGTATTGTAAAGTGTACTCAAAACACCCTTAAAAATTACTTTATTTTTACGCTCACATATTTTTATTTTCACGGGAAACCGAGCCCGAGCACAATACACACAAACACACACACGCACACACAAATATGTATATATGTAGATATATATATATATATATATATATATATATATATATATTTGGATGATTTTCGGTATAATATCAGCTCTTTCATACAATACCGATATAATAATATATACTAGCAGTACGCCAGTAATTTGTACGGGTTGTAAGATTCTGTGTTAGGAAAAAATATACTTAATTACATGAACAAATTTATTAGGATGGATCAGAAAATATGTATTATTAATTAAATTTGCTACACGACAAGATAACATTTTAATACAGTATGGTTTAGACGTGGGTTTACAATCAATGATCAATGTAAACAAATCAATATTGATTTTAATTTGACAGATGTTTGTTTTTATTTCCATTAAATCCCTTATACATCACATATTCTCAAAATAAATTATCAATTCTTAGTCAGTTTAGTGTACAACAAAGACAGCTGATTATTAATTGTAGGTGATTCATTAAAAGCTGAAAGCAAAATTCGTAAAAAATCTGTTTTTAAATGCTGGTAATTTACTTGTCAAGGGGCAATTTTCAATTTCGAGCATTGAAAACCTTCTCTGGAATGAAGAGAGTGCATGAAATAAGTTTCAATGTTATCAGATCTCCACTTTTTCCGGAGAAGACGGCGTAAAATGCCTCCTGGAGCGTTCCAAACAGACACAAATTGAGATAAGTCTTGATTCGGCCTCTATAACGCACGAAACGTAAAAATAACTAAAAAATGAATAACTCTGAGCAATGTATAAGAAAAACTGTAATTTTATTTATATAGATGATAACAATTAATTGATATAGAGTAGGCCTAATATAGTTATGCTTACATTATTATTTGTACTGTCCCAGATTACGCAACATGCCTAAGGAAACATGGCCCAAAATTTATACTTTAATCACATTTAAATTGAAACTTTTTCGGACATTACATAGAACATTAATGGAAAATATTTAAAAATTTTATAAGTGTTATTTAATTTAATTGATACGATTTGTCATCAATCACAGTCATAAGTCCATTCACGAACTCATCAAATTTCGGATCGTCTGGATGAGCCATGTTTCACTTTTATTTTAGTCTTTAGATTCACGAACATTCAAACTACATCATCAGTTTACTTCCCAAACACAACACAAATAAACACACGTCAATGGATGTCAACAAACAACGATTGGAACAGTGAATACAGCTGTTCGTAGTGGCACGTTAATTTTTTTTGTCAAAAGCAGTACGGGAGCGCTAGAATATAGGCCAAAGTCGCATAACATCTAATTTCAGTCACTATAAAATCCAACAAAGCCGCCATATTGGTTTTGTGAGTTCATAGAGGTTTAAGCAACATTACCATGCACTCTATTAGTTGTTTCGCGAACTACAGCGCAGTAAATGTGACAAAATGACTGAAAGTGAAAATAACTCGGTTGCCGCTCCGTGTGACCCTACTGTGCTGCAAGAGTGGAAAATATTTAAGAAGTTTATAAGTGTTATAGTATTATTTAATTTAATTGATAAGATTTATCATTAAATTTTTAATGATCAATATTTTGTAGAATGTTGGTTGATAAATTAAAATTATAATATCTTGGGTCACTCATAATAATATTCTTCTATAAAGCTCATGTTTGCAATCACCAGTTTAACATATAATTTGACGCAATACCGTAGTGTAAAATAAAATATATGCTAAATAATATTTCTCGCAGTTAAATATTTAGAGGTAGGAAATGTTAAATAAATGAATCGAGATACTAAGTTTATTATGAGCAATACCCATATAAAATGGGCAACCTTTTTAGGCCATAAAAACTAATAATTTATCGACAGCTTTTATAATTTATGGGTCATAAACATACAGTGTATTGTTGAGAGCAGATGGCACAATCTGTGCTCCATAAACATTATATACATTATAGTAGAGTATTTACACTTTTATCTTACGGCTTAAGCTGCAAGTGTGGTTGCTAAGTTATAGAATCTTCGAGAAATAATGTCGGTTTATAGTTCACTTGAGTGGTTTTCTTAAAAATACTAATACCTTTAATACATATTTTGTAACCTATTCTCTTTATATCAACTTATTTGGAAGAAAGGTTATTAAAATATTTGCCTTGTTTTGATTTTATGGTGAAGTCTTTTTTAATGAATTTTATGTACTTATTTTTTATGGAACACTTGGCATACATTATATTTTACTCCACTAAATTATTTCAATATTTATTCTATAATGTCATGGTTATAATTTCGTTGAATCAATTGTCTCTCATAGATTTCATATTTTCATTAAGTTCCATAGGTTTTATATGATATTTCCTCTGTGAGAAAAACTATAGCTATGAATGCTAAACAAAATTTTAAGAAACCGGTAAAGAATGTTTGTTATTCAAGGGACAGAAGACGTTAAAGAAAGCTAAATACCATCTAATGATAACTTGGAATGGAAAATTCACGTACACGTTTAATTACTTTACGCCTTTGTAAGAAAATTGATTATCCCCCCATAATTGGACCTATCTTTATTGGGGCCCATGCAATAGAACTATCAAGTTTCCTTTTTAACAATGGGAACGACTTTTGTGTCACAATATGTTGTTCTCTTCACGTTATTTATTAAAGGTAATGTACATTTATTTTATACCACTAAATCTAAAACGTACAACATTGTTTTGCAATAATTTTGAGCTTTTTCTTTAGTTTCCACATTACAATTGACGAATAATTTGAATACTTTCAAAAATTGTATCATTGTATTTTTTTACCAAACCGTTAATGTTTGAATGAATGCGGTAACCTAAGCGATGTAAAAAGTTGTCGGATATTCACTGGGGGTTGGTGGATTACTATTGAGTCTTCTCCAACCGACCGGTGTTACCGATGTGCGCAACACCAGACACAATTGCCTATAACAGTTGTCGGATATTCACTGGGGGTTGGTGGATTACTATTGAGTCTTCTCCAACCGACCGGTGTTACCGATGTACGCAACACCAGACACAATTGCCTATAACAGTTGTCGGATATTCACTGGGGGTTGGTGGATTACTATTGAGTCTTCTCCAACCGACCGGTGTTACCGATGTGCGCAACACCAGACACAATTGCCTATAACAGTTGTCGGATATTCACTGGGGGTTGGTGGATTACTATTGAGTCTTCTCCAACCGACCGGTGTTACCGATGTACGCAACACCAGACACAATTGCCTATAACAGTTGTCGGATATTCACTGGGGGTTGGTGGATTACTATTGAGTCTTCTCCAACCGACCGGTGTTACCGATGTGCGCAACACCAGACACAATTGCCTATAACAGTTGTCGGATATTCACTGGGGGTTGGTGGATTACTATTGAGTCTTCTCCAACCGACCGGTGTTACCGATGTGCGCAACACCAGACACAATTGCCTATAACAGTTGTCGGATATTCACTGGGGGTTGGTGGATTACTATTGAGTCTTCTCCAACCGACCGGTGTTACCGATGTACGCAACACCAGACACAATTGCCTATAACAGTTGTCGGATATTCACTGGGGGTTGGTGGATTACTATTGAGTCTTCTCCAACCGACCGGTGTTACCGATGTACGCAACACCAGACACAATTGCCTATAACAGTTGTCGGATATTCACTGGGGGTTGGTGGATTACTATTGAGTCTTCTCCAACCGACCGGTGTTACCGATGTGCGCAACACCAGACACAATTGCCTATAACAGTTGTCGGATATTCACTGGGGGTTGGTGGATTACTATTGAGTCTTCTCCAACCGACCGGTGTTACCGATGTGCGCAACACCAGACACAATTGCCTATAACAGTTGTCGGATATTCACTGGGGGTTGGTGGATTACTATTGAGTCTTCTCCAACCGACCGGTGTTACCGATGTACGCAACACCAGACACAATTGCCTATAACAGTTGTCGGATATTCACTGGGGGTTGGTGGATTACTATTGAGTCTTCTCCAACCGACCGGTGTTACCGATGTACGCAACACCAGACACAATTGCCTATAACAGTTGTCGGATATTCACTGGGGGTTGGTGGATTACTATTGAGTCTTCTCCAACCGACCGGTGTTACCGATGTGCGCAACACCAGACACAATTGCCTATAACAGTTGTCGGATATTCACTGGGGGTTGGTGGATTACTATTGAGTCTTCTCCAACCGACCGGTGTTACCGATGTGTGCAACACCAGACACAATTGCCTATAACAGTTGTCGGATATTCACTGGGGGTTGGTGGATTACTATTGAGTCTTCTCCAACCGACCGGTGTTACCGAAGTACGCAACACCAGACACAATTGCCTATAACAGTTGTCGGATATTCACTGGGGGTTGGTGGATTACTATTGAGTCTTCTCCAAACGACCGGTGTTACCGATGTGCGCAACACCAGATACAATTGCCTATAACAGTTGTCGGATATTCACTGGGGGTTGGTGGATTACTATTGAGTCTTCTCCAACCGACCGGTGTTACCGATGTACGCAACACCAGACACAATTGCCTATAACAGTTGTCGGATATTCACTGGGGGTTGGTGGATTACTATTGAGTCTTCTCCAACCGACCGGTGTTACCGATGTACGCAACACCAGACACAATTGCCTATAACAGTTGTCGGATATTCACTGGGGGTTGGTGGATTACTATTGAGTCTTCTCCAACCGACCGGTGTTACCGATGTACGCAACACCAGACACAATTGCCTATAACAGTTGTCGGATATTCACTGGGGGTTGGTGGATTACTATTGAGTCTTCTCCAACCGACCGGTGTTACCGATGTACGCAACACCAGACACAATTGCCTATAACAGTTGTCGGATATTCACTGGGGGTTGGTGGATTACTATTGAGTCTTCTCCAACCGACCGGTGTTACCGATGTACGCAACACCAGACACAATTGCCTATAACAGTTGTCGGATATTCACTGGGGGTTGGTGGATTACTATTGAGTCTTCTCCAACCGACCGGTGTTACCGATGTACGCAACACCAGACACAATTGCCTATAACAGTTGTCGGATATTCACTGGGGGTTGGTGGATTACTATTGAGTCTTCTCCAACCGACCGGTGTTACCGATGTACGCAACACCAGACACAATTGCCTATAACAGTTGTCGGATATTCACTGGGGGTTGGTGGATTACTATTGAGTCTTCTCCAACCGACCGGTGTTACCGATGTGTGCAACACCAGACACAATTGCCTATAACAGTTGTCGGATATTCACTGGGGGTTGGTGGATTACTATTGAGTCTTCTCCAACCGACCGGTGTTACCGATGTACGCAACACCAGACACAATTGCCTATAACAGTTGTCGGATATTCACTGGGGGTTGGTGGATTACTATTGAGTCTTCTCCAACCGACCGGTGTTACCGATGTACGCAACACCAGACACAATTGCCTATAACAGTTGTCGGATATTCACTGGGGGTTGGTGGATTACTATTGAGTCTTCTCCAACCGACCGGTGTTACCGATGTACGCAACACCAGACACAATTGCCTATAACAGTTGTCGGATATTCACTGGGGGTTGGTGGATTACTATTGAGTCTTCTCCAACCGACCGGTGTTACCGATGTACGCAACACCAGACACAATTGCCTATAACAGTTGTCGGATATTCACTGGGGGTTGGTGGATTACTATTGAGTCTTCTCCAACCGACCGGTGTTACCGATGTCGGCAACACCAGACACAATTGCCTATAACAGTTGTCGGATATTCACTGGGGGTTGGTGGATTACTATTGAGTCTTCTCCAACCGACCGGTGTTACCGATGTACGCAACACCAGACACAATTGCCTATAACAGTTGTCGGATATTCACTGGGGGTTGGTGGATTACTATTGAGTCTTCTCCAACCGACCGGTGTTACCGATGTACGCAACACCAGACACAATTGCCTATAACAGTTGTCGGATATTCACTGGGGGTTGGTGGATTACTATTGAGTCTTCTCCAACCGACCGGTGTTACCGATGTGCAACACCAGACACAATTGCCTATAACAGTTGTCGGATATTCACTGGGGGTTGGTGGATTACTATTGAGTCTTCTCCAACCGACCGGTGTTACCGATGTACGCAACACCAGACACAATTGCCTATAACAGTTGTCGGATATTCACTGGGGGTTGGTGGATTACTATTGAGTCTTCTCCAACCGACCGGTGTTACCGATGTACGCAACACCAGACACAATTGCCTATAACAGTTGTCGGATATTCACTGGGGGTTGGTGGATTACTATTGAGTCTTCTCCAACCGACCGGTGTTACCGATGTACGCAACACCAGACACAATTGCCTATAACAGTTGTTGGATATTCACTGGGGGTTGGTGGATTACTATTGAGTCTTCTCCAACCGACCGGTGTTACCGAAGTACGCAACACCAGACACAATTGCCTATAACAGTTGTCGGATATTCACTGGGGTTGGTGGATTACTATTGAGTCTTCTCCAAACGAGCGGTGTTACCGATGTACGCAACACCAGACACAATTGCCTATAACAGCACGTTAAACCCTAGGTCCTTCATATATGCCATTAACATATGCCCTTTAGACATACCATTTACTACGTTGGACTATTAACAGTTCTGTCTAAGGAACATGTCAGTTTTTGTCAATAACAAGACTACAAGATCGCGCCACAATCATCTTACACTCATTTCTCATTCATACTTGGCTTAAAACACCTGGAAGATTGCCATTTCATTAACTATCCAACTAACTAAATTAACATTTATGCCATAGCGACTCGATAAATATTCTTTTAAATATTCGTTTTATTTTTTTAGTGATCGTCTGTGAGGTAAACCTAGAAGATTTCCTACAGCCATATGACGTGGCTAGCGGACGCCACGACGACCTCAGGAACGCGCCATACCACGTGTGTACCAGGGAATGCAAACCTAACGACTGCAGGACTTGCTACTACAGATTCGTCTGCGAGGCTTACATGACTATGAACGGGTTAGTGAACCCTCATAGATCTAGTAGTACTGGCATGAAGTTTTATGGGATGAAATATCCTCTAGATACAAACTCTAGGAATGACAATTTGATTACTTGTTTTAATACGAGTATAAAAGAATCGTACATGTTGAAATGTCAAATCATAGATCGTACAAGACCAATAATTATTAATTGTATCAGCTCGGAATAAATTGATGCGTCATGAATACAAAAAATAGTGAACAATATTCCTTGATACAAAGTCCATTTTGCAGATTTGTTTCTCACTAAACGCAAATTTACGGTACAGTATAATGTTTCTAGCTGTAACATAGAATAAACGGTTGAATAATCTGTCACAAACTATCTGCTAATAAAATTAACTCATTAGGTATTACCGGTTTAATGTGTTTTAACTGTTATTAGCACATTCTTAATTAGACTCCATCGGTCATTAATTGTTTTAGGGAGAAAATTAGTAAAGAGCAAAAAACTCAACCACTAATATAATTTACAGTGTATTAGAATTTGGAAATAACATGTTGTAGAACCTTTCCATATACTAAGTGGTTAAACCCCCTTTTCTCCGTTTTAGTGACAAAAAAATTGTAGATCAAATTTAATTTTAGAGGCTATTTTAATATTTAAATTGAAAAAAATTGATAGATAGATTATATGCATTACAGCATAAAATCAACTACACGGGAAAATCGATTCGTTAGATTAAAAAATCTATATCTGTTCAAAAATAACTAAATTAAATATCAAAAAGTCGCACTAGGAACAATATATGATAGAGTTTTGATGTTAGGTTGGGTGATGTAGCAGGGCTTGCAGGAGCTGTCTGAAATTAAGGTTAGATTACTACAGAAAACAATGTAATAGAGTGTGAGAGTGTGAGGGTAGCGTAAGTAAGGTAGCAGGACCTGCAGGAGCTGTCCGAAAATAAGGTTAGGTTACGACGGAAAGCAATGTAATGGAGTGTGAGAGTTTGAGGGTGGAGTAAGTGAAGTAGCAGGGCTTGCAGGAGCTGCCCAAAATTAAGGTTAGATTACTACGGAAAGCAATGTAATGGAGTGTGAAGGTAAAGTAAGTGATGTAGCAGAGAGCAGGTAGAGAAGGTAAGCCTGCAGGACCTGTCCGAAATTAAGGTTAGATTACTATGGAAAGAAATGTAATAGAGTGTGAGAGTTTGAGGGTAGAGTAAGTGATGTAGCAGAGCCTGCAGGAGCTGTCTGAAATTAAGGTTAGATTACTACAGAAAGCAATGTAATAGAGTGTGAGAGTTTGAGGGTAGAGTAAGTGAGGTAGCAGGGCCTGCAGGAGCTGTTTGAAATTAAGGTTAGATTATTACAGAATGCAATGTAAAGGAGTGTGAGAGTTTGAGGGTAGAGTAAGTGAGGTAGCAGGGCCTGCAGGAGCTGTCTGAAATTAAGGTTAGATTACTACAGAAAGCAATGTAATGGAGTGTGAGAGTTTGAGGGTAGAGTAAGTGATGTAGCAGAGCCTGCAGGAGCTGTCTGAAATTAAGGTTAGATTACTATGGAAAGAAATGTAATGGAGTGTGAGAGTTTGAGGGTAGAGTAAGTGATGTAGCAGAGCCTGCAGGAGCTGTCTGAAATTAAGGTTGGATTACTACAGAAAGCAATGTAATATAGTGTGAGAGTGTGAGGGTAGAGTAAATGAGTTAGCAGGGCCTGCAGGAGCTGTCTGAAATTAAGGTTAGATTACTACAGAAAGCAATGTAATGGAGTGTGAGAGTTTGAGGGTAGAGTAAGTGATGTAGCAGGGCCTGCAGGAGCTGTCCGAACATGACGTTGGATTACTACGGAAACAATGTGCTAGAGTGTGAGAGTTTGAGGGTAGAGTAAGTGATGTAGCAGGGCCTGCAGGAGCTGTCCGAAATTAAGTTGATTATACAAAGCAATGTAATGAGTGAGAGTTGAGGGTAGAGTAAATAGCAGGCCTGCAGAGCTGTCTGAAATTAAGGTTGATTACTACAGTGTAAGAGTGTGAGTAGGTAGAGTAAGTGATAGCAGGGCCTGCAGGAGCTGTCTATTAAGGTTGGCTACAGCAATGTAATATAGTGTGAGAGTGTGAGGGTAGAGTAAGTGATGTAGCAGGGCCTGCAGGAGCTGTCCGAACATGACGTTGGATTACTACGGAAACAATGTGCTAGAGTGTGAAGGTAGGTTGGGCGATGTTGCAGGGCCTGCAGGAGCTGTCCGAACATAACGTCGGATTGCTATGGCGAGCAATGCATAACCGCCGATGGGTTCCAGCGATCCGTCCTCTGCTACAACAGAAGAATGCCCGGACCTTCCATACAGGTCAGTGCAGTAGACTTTACTGTAGTGATCATTAGTAGTTTCACTATTAGAACAGGCAAATGCTAGTATTACCATACATATTTACAATAAATGTTTTGTATAAACACTTTAAAACAAGACGAATACGTTTTTTACTATTTAAAAAAATATTTTATACGTTTGCAAGGGGTTTATATTTAGAGCCTTTTTTGCAATTACACTATTTTTAGGGCCTTTAACTCTTTATGGATAGTATGTAATTATAAAATATCTACAATAATTGGAGAATGAAGGTTTTTCTTAGAACAATTTAAAATCTATTTAGACCACCAACAAGAACCACAAAATAAAGTGAACATCGTATAAGTTGGCAGAATCAATCCCATATTTGAATAAAAACAAGAATCAAAGAAAATGTTAATAATATATCATTCCTTTTCCACTGAACTGTACAACAAAAATCACACGTTTTAACACATCCCCAGGCACATATGGCTAACAGCCCATGGTAGCATACAGGTGTGTCAGGGAGATCTGGTGATAGATGATGTAACTAACATGTTGCCAAGATACAACATTACGATCCACAGGCACGGGATACTACTACACATGTCATCACCGATCATGGTCCAAAATGATACTATCATCGCATATAGTAAACCAATGCAACACCATGTTAGTGATACCACGATACCCCACTGACATTAGCTCACAACCCATATTGTATTATACAGGTGTGTCAGGGAGATCTGGTGATAGTTGATGTAACGAACATGCTACCAGGATACAGCACTACGATCCACTGGCACGGGTTACTACACATGTTATCACCACACATGGACGGTGTTCCTATGGTTACCCAATGCGCCATTCCAGAAGGCACCACATTTCGTTATCAGTTTTATGCTGAAAGTCATGGAACTCATTTTTATCACTCCCACGTTGGTAAGTAATACATTGTGTTTATTTTTTGAAATGCAATGTTTAGAATATATTCTGTGTTTTACTAGTATTTAAACATAGAGTGTTGCCAGCAGTCCAGTCTTCAATTAAGGCATTTGTGTTCATAACTATGTGACTGACCAAGGTAGCAAGTTTACAATGAATCTGTTCAGCTAAAAATCATCAGTATTCGTGTATGATCACTATTAATAGCAGCAGTTAAGTCAAACATTACAAACATTGTTGGACCTAAAATAGAACCTTGTGGATTTCCTGAGCTTACATGTAAATAAGAAGAGTAACCGCCATTGTAATAAACTTTCTGATACCTACCTTTCTGCTAGATATGACTTGAAAAAATCTAAAGAGTGTTGATGAAATCCATAATAATTAAGCTTTTCCAACAAAACACGGTGTGAAATAGTATCAAAGACTTTGGACATGTCATACCAGCTAGTTATAACATTATATGTTCTATCTAAACTAGTAAAACAGCTTTTCATAAAACTAACGATAGTATCACAGGTAGTTCTATTAGACCTGAACCCATATTGATCTTCAGAAAACAAAAGGGTTTTTCAAAATGACTGATAACCCTCCTATTTAACAGGACTTCAAAAACCTTAGCAATAACGAGGTATATTGACACTAGGGTGATAGTTTATAAATTCAGATTTCACACCCCTTTTAAACAGAGGTACGACTTTAGATAACTTAAGGCAAATATGCATTGGTTAAAAAAGTATCACAAAATGTCTACAATATACGGAGCTACTAGTTTTAACACCACAGAGTTAATATGATATACATCCAAGCTAGTACTATTGCTAAGAGACATAATAGCGCTATAAACCTCTTCCACACTCACATTACCTATGTCTAAAACAGGCAAGAAATCATTAGATTGAGAGCGATTCATCTTATTTCAATAATGTAACATATCATGTTTAAACTTAGGAATACTTTGCTTGATTGACTGTACATTACTCAAGAAAAATCATTAAAATTTTCACTTGTCAAATTTACAACTTGTATCTTTTCACTTTGTCATTATCATTCATATTTTCCTTAATCACAGACCAAATATCTTTACGTTTGTTGTTAGCTTTTAGCACTCTGTCAGAACTGTAAGCCCGCTTTGCACTTGCAACATGCCCTCTTTATTTAGATCTTAATAATAAATATGATTCTTTATAACCAGATAATCCAGTATTTAAAAAATACTATATAATATTAGACATTGATCTTTTATATTTGCTAGACTCAGAATACAAAGAAGGTTTTTAGGTTCTACTCTTTAAAGTACCAGCTAATACCTTCTTTACAGGAAAAGCTATATCTACAACATTAAAAAAAACTTTGTAAAAAGGTTCAAATTTCTCATCTATTTACCCTAACATATAAATAAACAACCAATTGACTTTTATTAATAAACAAATAAAATATGTTACATTAGCGTCCACAATAGGACGAATAATTCTAGAACAATCTTGTTTAATTTACCCTATCCCTAGCTATTTTACTACTTAGGCTAAATAAACCTATCAGTGAGTGATGATCTGAAACTACAGTTGGCTCTACAAATACAGATTTTACCCTATCTGGGTAAATTGATGTGACAAAACTTTCAATGCATGTCCCTTCCTTACTAGTAACTCTACTAGGCCTAGTGACATCATAAATCATACATCTTAAATTGAAACTGTTTAACATGTTTTTAAAGACAGACACATATACATCTTTAATTAATAAATCCACATTGAAGTCCCCACATAACAAAACAGAGGCATTAGACTTATTCCTTAGAGACTTAACATTCAAAATATCACTAACCTAGTACTAATATTGGCTAGTTCATCATCATTTAACCAGTGTTCACAGATCCCAAGAAATAATTCTTTAAATTTACTAAACAAAAATTGAATTTCATCAGTCTTATTGATAATACCTTTGACATTCCAGTGTATAACAGGAACATCGACTATGTCTGGATCACATGTTGGCTGGTTTTGTCCAAAAATGGCTTGCTTCTAGGAGCCTTATATTTCCCCACAACAAACCCCTGTGGCCATAGATTTGGATGCATAAGTTCATCCTCCAACTCAAAATGAACACCCACCTCGAAAGAACAGGTGTCATACCTGTTTTGATTTTTTCAAACATGTAGCTCATTGACTCATTTAAGCTTTCAAGATAATCAACAACTGCTTCGATTTCAACGGAGGTATCTAGGCCCGAGAGAAACACGCAGAACATTCGTTAAGCTGGTTCTAGTACCAAATGATCCTTCTCATTCATTTCCATAGACCCACGAATAACCTTACTTTTCAAAACCTGACTATAGCTAGATTTATGAACTTCATTGGGGGAAGCTCCCTTCAGTAAGTTAAGGTCTTGGTTTGGTTCACTAATACTTGGCCAATACGTTTTTTATTCATGAAACTGACTCGAAATTTCTAAAATAGTAGTGAATAAATTAGCTGTAGATTTACTCACTGTGAATATACTCAATAGTGAATATACTTAATAGTACTACACACAATACACAATATACTCACTCGTATATTGTGTATTGTGTGTAGTACTATTAAGTTCCCCTGAAAAACGAACCCTGTCCATTCAATAAGGTTTTATACAATATAAAATAAGTAGAAAAAACTATTTTGCACATAGATTTCTGTTTATTTAGGTTTTAATTTGTTTGAATATCTATTGGAGTTTTATATTAAAAACAAACTAAAAAATTAAAGGACAATCCCCATATTCTATACCCACATATACTATTTTAATATGTTTTTAAACGGTTCATAAATTTCAGGCCTTCAGAAAGTAGACGGTCTAGTAGGTAGTCTGGTCATCCGATGCCCAGCAAAGTATGACCCAAACTCGTACCTGTACCACGAGGACTTGCCCTCTCACGTCATGGTCATCCAGGATTGGCAGCACACTACCGCCGTTGACATATTTCCCGGAAAGCAGAATCCGCTCAAGCACCAGCAACCGTTGACGTTCCTCATTCAGGGAACAGGAATATATGTGTGTGGCGTTACATCATTATTGCCATACTACCACTTAATCTTTGTCATACTTCTACATTTTTAGTTTGTCGATAAAGATTTATAAAAATAATAACATTTTCTAGCGTAATGGTAAAGCTATCTGTAGCATATTCCTTATAAAGTCAAAGTTAAAACCACGCTTATAACTTGGATGATCTCTAAACCTATAGAATTTTTTTCAAATTTATGATTTACTCACACTTGTTGATTGTGGTTGATGTCGTTTTATTGACCTACAGGATAACTGTTTGTCTGCCAAAACAATCTTACAAAATTGTCATGCAGAACAAGATGTTTAAATTAACTAACTGTTAAACCAATCGACTAATATTTTTCATATACCAGATGAACGGGTCGATGGTTTTGGCTGAGTTCAACGTGAAAAAAGGGAAGAGTTATAGATTCAGAATAATAGCGGCAACTTGTTTTTCGTGCCAGTTTGTCATAACATTTGAAAAACATGACTTGATCGTCATTGAAGCCGACGGAATGCCCACCAAACCTTATAAAGTCAAGAGTCTCACCATAGCACCCGGTAAGAAACTGTTTATCTTTAAGATTGAAAATTTGCGTCTCGGGAGAGGTAAAGGTATCTTGGAAGAGCGTCAGTACAAATAATATATGGATACATTTGTATTGCATTAAAAAATGTCTGGGAGACTGTTTGATATTATAATTCTATTTTAAAACTATCATTGAAAATTTTGCATTTAATTTGAAAAATATTTCTATGCTTTTACAATATATATATACTAATAATCAGTGTATTGGTTTAACTTAACTTAGTGTATTGCTATGGACTTTTAAATGAAAACAAAATAGAGCACACATCATATTTGTAAAAAAATCAAAATAACATTTACAACTTAGGTTGAATAGATGCTGCCAAACCAGTACACTACAAGTATAAGGTATGGATAGTATACAAACTAGTATACTTTCCACTATAAAATAGTCAAAGATACTACATTGTGACCTCTCTAGTTTGCAAGGCTGGGGTAGGGTGTTGTCAATCGTTACGATAATATGAGTCTCTTATAGCCAAGGAGAATAATAAAGGCCTATAATAAACGGTATCAGTAGACTGACGCACACTTTCTGCCTTAGGTAAATTTAAATACCCCTGTCACAGCAGACCTGCATACTCAGCGAATTTCCAAATCAATAATATAATAATATATGACAAGTTTTATCAATATCTGTCGATAAACATGAGAATTATTTGCCTATTCTCCATAAGATTGACAAGGGAAAGAGTATCCCGGTTTGCTTCTGTAAGGAACACTGAAAGTAGGCATTTATACCATAACCAATTTTAGTTTTTAACAATTATACATTAACTTCACTTTCATCAACATCATTCTGTCAATAAATAAAGGAGCTGGCCTATTCCCTATATTATTAAAATGGGAAAAGAGTATGCAGGTTTGCTGCCTTGATAAACACATAAACTATTATTTTTAAGCATTGGAAGCATAAAATCTCAAACACATGAAGGTTAATACCAAGTTTAATCCAATAATATTGATTGATAAGTGAAATATTATTTTTTCTTTATCCTCCATAAGATTAACATTGGAGCCTCAAAATAAAAGGTACTGTCAATATCTCGGTAACTGTTGGAGAAAGAGAAAATGTTTAAGGAATTAAATTGTGCAGCTTTTGAAGCTGATTTTATTGGTGAAATGGTGAAAGATAAAGTTTAAAATTGTTTTTAATTACATAGGAAAAACGCAAAATCCAATTTTCGAGTACAATACCCCCCACAATAAATAAATAACATGGTCCCGGGCTTAAGTCTTACCATGAGACCTATTACGGTAATAGATTCTTCCCTATGGAAATTGGCTAAAACAACAATCCTAAAACTATCATATTATTTAAAGTTTATATAAGTTTACTTTACATTTATTGTTTACAAAATAATAATCCGATTTCAGCCTACCACGTTTTTCTTATTCAGATGACATTTGGTATAATTATATCTTACCTTACCACGTCTTACCTTACACATCTACAGGCGTTATTTTCAGTTTTTTTTCTTTTTATTTCAAGAGTGGTTCAACTTTAAAAAACGTGAAAAATCGAAATCGAAAAAATGGCTCTATTCATTTTGATTAAAATGTAGTATTTTATAGGACATAGAGTACTAAATAGTATGACACCAACCACATGTGTGTAAAATTACGGTTCAAAAGTTTATACTGTACAAAAATTAGATTTTCCACGAAAACAACAAAGTCATGGTGACATTTGACTACCGCCATTAAAATTATCTTAAAAAACTAAACAAATAATTATTTTGAATTATTTGTCTACAACTAACGGTTCCAGAGAAAAGTTAAATTTACTGTAAATATAACCACAGTACGTTGTCTGAGAGCTCCCTATGTTATTCATATGGAGAAAATTTAAAGTTTATTCCTTATTTCCCAGCCATTTTCTAGAAACTTGTTATCTAGTGTAAGATTACATCACTCCACCCAAAAAGTTTGGAGGGAAGGTTATGACCCCAACAAATCATAACAATACATTTAAGTTGCTTCCTCTTGCAAGTTTCAGAAATTGGATGATTACTTTTGAAACAATAAACTTTGGAGAAATTTTAAAGAATATGATAGTTAATGAAAAGTTTTAGTTTTAAATCTATTCAAGGTAGAAAGTTTGGAAAAGTCCACTGATAAGGTTGATTTTACACTATTATATCCTTAAAGTAAAAAGGTATTTATAAAAATGGAAAATAACCATATAATAATATAAAATTAAGATTCCTATAACTACCTAACACTAAAGTAAAAAAAATCATCAAAGTGATACAAATGGCGTATTGTTTCAGGAGAGCGGTTTTCCGTAGTCGTTGTTTGTGATCGCCCTGTAGGTAGTTACTGGATCCAGGTACGAGCTATCGGTTTCTGCGTCAGAACAAAAGCTCACCAGGAGGCTATACTGCGGTACAATGACTACCACGGTCCACCCAACACCCCACGACCAGGTCACGAGAACGTCAATGGTGTCAACGATATAGTGCCGGTAAGCTACACTCTCAAGCCCACTAGGTGATGAAACTGTAGTACAATGGCTACCAAGGTCCTCCTGCCAACCCACGACCAGGTCACGAGAACTTCAATGGTGTCAACGATATAGTGCCGGTAAGCTACACTCTCAAGCCCACTAGGTGATGAAACTGTAGTACAATGGCTACCAAGGTCCACCCGCCAACCCATGACTAGGGCACGAGAACGTCAGTGGTGTCAACGATATAGTGCCGGTAAGCTACACTCTCAAGCCCACTAGGTGATGAAATTGTAGTACAATGGCTACCAAGGTCCACCCAACACCCCACGATCAGGTCACGAGAACTTCAATGGTGTCAACGATACAGTGCCGGTAAGCTACACTCTCAAGCCCACTAGTTGATGAAACTGTAGTACAATGGCTACCAAGGTCCTCCCGCCACCCCATGACTAGGTCACGAGAACTTCAATGGTGTCAACGATATAGTGCCGGTAAGCTACACTCTCAAGCCCATTAGGTTATGATACTGCAGTACAATCGCTACCAAGGTCCTCTTACCGCCCCGCGACCAGGTCACGAAAAATTTACGAACGAATGTCTCTACATTAAATTATAATTGGTTAATGTCCAAGCGAAGTAGTTACACTTAGCTACAAATTAGTGTAGTTTATGTTTATGTTAGACATTAAATCGTCCAACTGACTGTTCGAAGAGAAGTTCAATGAACGATAAGGGTCCGGTAAGTATCTCAAGATTGGTTTTTTGAATGCCCAGCCTCTTCGGGTACTACGACTGTCTACTATTTATTTGGGTTAATGTACCAAGCGAAGTAGTTCACCTACACAAATTAGAGAGAAAAGTATCAAATAATTTGACTGTAAGAAGTGAGATAGAACGAGGTCCATGTATCGCAGATCTGAGGGGCTTTGTTGAATGCCCAGCCTACTGGTTCGGGGAACCTGATCTACGAATCCTTTGGGCCTTTGGGTTTTATCCTTTTGACGACAGTAATATTCCTTACACCAATACATCCAAGGAAAAGTATCTAAGACACATTGGTAAGTTAAAAATGTTTTCAGTCGATGGTTTTAAAATGAGGTCGTAGAAGCCATTTTATTATTTTTATTTACTCAGGGAGTCGGGAACGTATTTGTGTTTTAAATCTGGCGATGGTTAAAACAAAATTGATAGAGTAACCTGTTTACCTTTGTCAATGAATACCATTTTTGTCATGGATTAATACCCGTGATACAAATGTTATACAGTTCAGGATAACATAATTTTTTAGTTCCAGGATGAAAACTAACTACTTGTTAGCAGCTAAGGAATCAGGCCAAGAAACTTTGTAGTCTAGATTCATTAACGCACTGAGGACAAATTTATATATTCAATTTTACTTTGGCGTATAAGAAAAATCAATTGTATTAATCAAAAATTTAGAACAGTTTTTATACATTTTATTTTATTTTGTGCCTATTGAGTCATCGATTTTTTTTGGAAAAAAAAGACAATCGCTGTCGACGAGTTCCCGATTTTCTCTGGCAAAAATCACTTACACAAACTTCAATGCTTTTAATGACTTTCAATGACTTTGCTTTCAATGACTTTACCTAACGTAAATATATCTCTGTGAAGCAGAATCAGTAGGCTACGATATCAGCAGTTTGCCATTACAGTAGTTCAAATATACATTTCCAGGTCCTACGAAGAACGACGTCGTGATGGGTCAGATGAACGGCTGCGGCTACAGGGCCGCCCCGTCGCCTCTTCTGTCACAGTGGGCGGATGTACCCAGGCACCTCTACTGCCCTAATACCGCTCAGAACCCGTGGGACGACGTCGGCCGCTGGGGATCCGAGCCCAGGGAGTGCATCAACGTCGTCAACCTGCCGCTGGGCAAATACGTCGAAATCGTCATATGTGATGCGCGTTAGTTCATTGGCTCACTACTGGTAGCCCACACCAAACACCAGTGTGATAAGCATGGTTCCGTAGTTATCGACTATGCATCTATCTAATCATGCGGAGAAATTACCCAAGATATTGCGCTCTTAGACGATCACAGCAATACATTAAGCCCATAAAAACACTCATTCTAGGTGAAAAGAGCAACATTAAATAAATAAGACAAAAATAAAAATAATTTTAAAAAAATGTGAGGGCAATATTCTGTAAAATATCCCCGTTGCAGTAGATCCTTGTTGAATTCCCTCATCTTTAAAAATCACCTACCCCGTTGCAGTAGATTCTTGTTGAATTCCCCATCTTTAAGAATCACCTATCTCAACCATCCTAGGTCTAGGTTTAAAACAATATTTCATACAAGTGCAAAAATTCCAATGGGTTTTGATAAATACTTAAAGTTTCGATAACTCTTGTTAGTTTCCTTTAAAAATAGTTCTTTGAAAGGATCACTTTATGGGGCTTCCATTTAAAAGTGTTGATTCGTCCCAAATATCAGCAATTTTTGGGATGGGGGTAAAGGAGGAGATGCAAAACAGAAAAATATATGTTAAACTATTTTGCAGGTACATAATGTTTCGTCAACCTCAGTTAACCTATTCAATCGTTATGGAATGGGTATTTACACTTCTGACCAAACCCCTTTATATTATAGCACCCTTTTGACACAGAACAAAGAATGGAACTACCAACTCATTCTTGAGACTGAATCTAATGGTGCTAAAGGCACAGATATTTAAAAAATAAGTACCTGTAAAATCCATTCAAGACAGTTTTTGGGTACAAAACATGTCTAAAACTTCCTTCGGATTGAGCAATGTGCTTGGTTTTAGAACTAAAACCCACAAATAATACTTAACATTTACTTAGTACATTTTATTGAATTCACTTTGTAAGTGTACATTCGAGTTGAAGTTCTATTAATTTACAGAACCAATTCCTGGTATGACTCACCCCATCCATCTCCATGGATACAATTACTACATTGTAGAACAGGGCCCGATGCCCCAACCGAGGGCGAATGCTACCTTTCGTGAGAAACTTGAGGCGTTGTACCAATATCTGTACTCTAGCAAGAGGAAGCCCATTCCAGAGTACTGTCCCAACAAAGACACCGTGACATTGTCGAGTGACGGATATGTCATTGCCTGGATTTATACTAACAACCCAGGTAACCCTACAACATGCTTATAGGTATTAATCATTACACCTATGTATCGGTATGATATACTATGTACCATGTATGATAATGACTTTGACTCTATAGGTCAAAGTTATTAAAACTTGACACACATTGTATTTATCATACTGTGTTATAATTTTGTTCAAGTCATACTAAGGAAGAGAAGAATAAGTGCCAAATAGTAGGAAAATTCTCTGAACGATACAGCATACGTCAGCTAGTGAAAACATTTAAAACAAATTTAACTCGCACTGAACCCAATACATTGCATTGCGACTAATAAAAATAAAATATATTATTTTGACTTCTTCGTTGATTTCATGTTTATCAATATTAATTCTTATTCAAGAAATGTTTGCAGGCTACTGGTACTTCCATTGCCATTTCGCCTACCACCTGGAGGCGGGCATGGCGGGAGTTTTAAAGGTAGGAGAACACCGAGACATGCCACCCCCTCCTCGCGGCTTCCCTAGGTGTGGCAACTTCCTCTTGTACCCGTATGACAGATGTGGGTTATAGTATGAATAAACCAATCTTATCCCGAAATTGCATTAATAATATTCCCAACAACTGTGTTTCATAATATATAGTTGTCATATTATTTTAGTATTTTACATTAAAATATTTATACAGTACTACTGTTAAAAATAGCTATAGAACAATAGGCGTTTATTATATCAAAATGGAAAAAGGCAACACTTTTTGCGTATGAGTAAATATGTTATTAATAAAATAATATACTTTTTTGAGATACAGTTTGCATTTTTTTCAGGTAGGTGTATGTTTAATTGTTTAACTAGAAGTATTTTAATCCTTAAAAAGTACGAGCACGTGTTCATGAATTAGAATTAAAATCCAAAAGTTCCGGTAAAAATGTTCTTCAATTATATAGATTCAGTTTAATTGGATGAATATTTTAACAATCTATCATTAGTAAGGACGTATTATTAAAAAAAATAACACGTGTCGCGTGGTGATAGCAAGAACCTGTGGTGAAGGATTTGGACGGAATATTGTAATTACTCCCACTCCAACTCAGCTTCTGTGATACGAGTAGTTGAAAACTGAATCAAATCAATACAGTGCATCGTATTGTTATTTTAAAATCTTTTTAATGTCTGTTTTCTACACAATCTATAAAATATGAACTATACCGCTGTATTTCTCAATATTCAAATATTTTATCTTTGGTCAACGTGGAAAGTTTTAATTCTATCAGTAAATGGTGATTGTTCTACAAACTAAATACCTTGTACGTAAAAATTCCAAAACTAAAAGTTTAATAATCAACAGTGAAAAACTATAGTCTCTAAACAAATAGATTGAATGTCCACACGATATGCTATGTTCGCTAGCACAGGGTGAGTAGGAAACAGTGTTTATTCTGAGTGTTTAGCATCACAAAGAGCTGCTCACACCGTATGAAACCTCAATAAACCTCTTCTAAGGTGAAATATTCATAGTTGGAATTTAGCGTTTGTGCAAATATAAGCTTTCATTTGCACAATGCTCACCTTGCGCATCGGTATTTGTTTTGAAGATAGATGGGTTTTGGAGAAACCACTTAACGTTACTAATTTATTATTCTCGTGATTACATAAGTATTTTTTCGAAATCATATCACAAGTTGAGGTGTTTAACTTTAAAATATTGTTTGTTTGAAGCTCATGATAGCGATGGGTTTTTAATTATAAATTTACAATTAATTAGCTAGACTTTTTCTATCGCTCCAAATTTGGTAGAGACGTGTATTCCTACATTTGCTCGGACGAGTTCGTAACGGGTAGTTTGTTGGGGGTTTGTTCTCAAAAGTTGGGTTTTTTGCGTTTTTCATATGTAATTTAAAAAATATATAATCTTATCTTTTACCATTAGAATCAGCTTATAAAACTACACGATTAAGTTTCTTAAAGTTTTTCTCTATCTCCAATGGTTACCGAGATATTAAAAAATCTAAACACAGTACGTTGTAATTTGGGGATCCAATGTTAACTGTAGGGCGTTACGAAGTTCACCGGGTCAGCTTGTATTCTGAGCACGCAACGCTGTTAGCGCTAGTCGCGAACTGCAGATATAGGAAAACGATCTCATTGGGTAGTCTCCACAATTGAGGAGATCGTAGCACGTAGCGCAATTAACGGTAGTCGCAAACTGCAGATATAGGAAAACGATCTCATTGGGTAGTCTCCACAATTGAGGAGATCGTAGCACGTAGCGCAATTAACGGTAGTCGCAAACCGCAGATATAGGAGGACGATCTCATTGGGTAGTCTCCGCAATTGCGGATCTCGCAGCACGCAGCGCAGTTAGCGCTAGTCGCAAACTACGGATATAGGAGGACGATCTCATTGGGTAGTCTCCGCAATTGCGGATATCGGAGCACGCAGCGCAGTTAGCGCTAGTCGCAAACTGCAGATTTAGGAGGATGATCTCATTGGGTTGTTTCCGCAATTGCGGATATCGGAGCACGCAGCGCAGTTAGCGCTAGTTGCGAAGTTAGGAAAACGCAGCTTTAGTGGACTAATGTTAGAAGTCAGTACATATTAATGTTAATCATATTAAAATACAAAAACGTAGCACTTAACACTCTTTCAATCTTTCACAGGAGATTTTTAATTACGGCCATAGTTGTTACATACTGTAACAATTAAATTAGTATTCACTTTGTATTATATTAGATTATAAATAAATCGTAAAAGGGAATAAAAGTAACGTTTATTGATCTTAAATCATATTATATAGGCTCTAAAATACAGTGCTATACTTTGCGAACGCATAAATCAAGCATTATTGCCATTATATGAGTATGCTGCCACTTACGGTATCGTATGTATTATTCCTATATAGGTATACTCTAAAACAAGAGAAAATTCTGCCTGAAATTTAATACCCGGTTGTTCGACTAAAGAAACAAATAATATAAAAATAGTGGTATTTCTGAGCCTCTAAGCTACATTATCATAA
The DNA here is from genome assembly GCA_023375725.1 of Nephotettix cincticeps. Taxonomy (NCBI): domain Eukaryota; kingdom Metazoa; phylum Arthropoda; class Insecta; order Hemiptera; family Cicadellidae; genus Nephotettix; species Nephotettix cincticeps. The sequence continues at coordinate 90,177,136 of CM041791.1, read as the reverse complement.
AAGTTAATTAGACTTACAACATGGTCGTGAATGTTAATCAAATTTAGTCTTTGATAAATGATCAATTCAAAATTAATTATCGTAGGTGTGTACATTAATCAATAAGTTTTGTCAATGATCATTCAAACACTATATTAACAGATATTTTTATGTTATGTAATTCTTAGTAAGATTTATTTCACTAGCCTACATGAAGCTCATTCAAGCATTATTGCCATTATATGACTATGCTGCCACTTACGGTATCGTATGTATTATTCCTATATAGGTATACTCTAAAACAAGAGAAAATTCTGCCTGAAATTTAATACCCGGTTGTTCGACTAAAGAAAGAAATGATATAAAAATAGTGGTATTTCTGAGCCTCTAAGCTACATTATTATAAAGGTTAATTAGACTTACAACTTGGTCGTGAATGTTAATCAAATTTAGTCTTTGATAAATAATCAATTCAAAATTAATTATCGTAGGAGTGTACATTAATCAATAAGTTTTGTCAATGATCATTCAAACACTATATTAACAGATATTTTTATGTTATGTAATTCTTAGTAAGATTTATTTCACTAGCCTACATGAAGCTCATTCACTGATAAAATTTGCTGATTAAATTGCTGCCTGTTGGAAATGAATAATTAATTCATGAACGCAACGATTGAAGCTTAGAAAAGCTTAAAACAAGCCGTGTTTGATAGTAATCAAACATGGCTTGTTTCATGGAGCTTCGGATAATTAAAATTCAAAATAAAACTTTTGTCATAAGAAATTATTCGTATATTTCAATGCAATTGGGTAGGAAAAGGTTATTTGAATGACAATGTACCCATGAAATGTAAGGTCAGATGTTTTGAATTATTAAAAAGTATTGGTTAAGTCATTGAAAACTCACTAGGTCTATGTACAGTTCGTAAGGTTTCATCTAAGTCCTGATATGCGAGAGATTTTACATACTTTATTATTTACATATACTTACACTCGTTTATATTTAGATTTATTTTATTTCTTTGTCAGCCAGTAAGTAAAACCACATCAGCCGTTCCTCCCCACCAACATAGTCTTAGTCTACTGCTCATCCAAAACTCAGGGCTCAGATCAAACCTGACGAACTGTTACACTGCCAATGCAGTAGAAATAAATGGTTATTTTAGCTGCCTAAAATGTTATCAACTCAAAACAATGGAATCAAATGCAACCCCGTTTCACACATATGAGCTGAAATTTTGAGAGCTGTTGGAGAAATTGAGCTATTACCGCGGTCTTTATGATAATCCCTAGTTTACAGGGTGTACTAAATTGTTGCATTTAGTTCACTTCATTACCGTAAATATTTATTCATTATTTCATTCATGATCATATCTATGTTTAGAGGCAGGTTAAGTGTAAGTAAGAGCCATGTTAATAATGTTCCATTCCACTCCATTAGCATTAATATAAACTGCTCTCAATGCTGCGTTTTATGCAACCAACGTGTTCAATATTATCGTATACAATCCGATAGGAAACCCTATTAACTATTCTGTAGGAAACCCGAAAGCGAAAAGTTTAACTCAATTATATACATAATCAAAATTTGAACGAATATTGCTTATTGATCTGTAGGGATCTCAAAACAACAAATTGCCGTAGTTCCTAATTTGAGACCAACTACGCCTTCACGCCACGGCAATAGCCCATCCCCAGTAAGAAATTCCCTAAAATTAGATTTTTCATTCCTGAATTCACGGAATTCAGGACTTTCGGTATTGCATATAATATGCAATATGAGTAATATATGAGTAAGGTATTAACCAGGGACATAGAGCCGTATATGGGTCATTAGTGGATGTTTAGTCTGTGTTATACGATGTTTACAGTGGTTAATTCTATGAAAGAAACCTAAAGCAGTGGTTCGGAGACCGAAAGTCAAAACGCCAAAGAACAACATTTACGACTTTACTACGATTTGAGACTGGTGTGAAATTATACATTACGGAAGTATATTTAACATTTGAAAACCAAATGAATGGTTTATCACGTTAAATATACGTGGTTGATAATGGAAGTATTAGTTTGTATTATGGAATAATACACATCCTTACCGATCTCTATCATAGCATGAACAGCGTACATCTGCATAATGTAACGGCTAACTTCAGTTGAGCAGGTCTTATCCTACAGCCAAACACCCTTTAATGTTACAAAACAAAATATCTAGGAGCTCGCAAGTACCTATTATTGGTTTATATGTTTCTCTAGTGTTTCATCAACTCTGTTTTAGCTAAAGTAGGCAGGTATAGCATTATCCTGACTAACGGATAAATAAGTGTTGTTGGAAGCTCAATATTACTCTTAGTACACCTTCGACACTTTCAAGACCTACAAGCATATGTAGCATCATATTCCTCACTGTACATAACACGCACCAAGTACACTCAACTTGCACCACCCCCACACACTACACAATACGTGCCACGTATAAAGCCCTTCGCACATCACACAGTACGCTATACACTACTTGCAGTGCATAGCACACAGAACACAGCATACCATACGCAACACATAGCTTACAATACACTACATGCATTACTTGAAATACAAAGGTACAGAACAATTATTATATAACTGTTACTGTGGTAATATAGATTTACATTATCTGCGATATGTTAGTGCAAAGTACACGTTCGTTATTTCCTGCGTTGCCTCCTTTCACCTACATCTTTCACAAAATAAGATAGCTCATATCACACTAACGGCATAAACACTAAAAACAAACAAATATACCTTCGCCTCATCAGTAGTCATACACTACTTGCAGTGTTAGCACACAGAACACAGCATATCTATAAATCACTACATTATATACATTTATTTTTGTTAACTGTGTTTATTTAGTTTTTGTTGCGATTATTTATGTTTATTGTAAGCTAAAGCTATTTTGCTACTTTTACTGTTTATGTTTACATTTATTATGTTATGTAATTAATATTGGTCTATTAACTTTGCATTTAAAAATATTTTAAATTTAACAACATCAAGATTAAAAACAATTATTTTTACTCTAATTAATATGAAAATTAAAAGTATATGATACAGTTTTTGATATCAATTGTAATGAGTAATTTATTTTATTTAAAAAAGTGTTACATATTTTTAGTTAAAACAATCTATTTAATGTCTAAAATTTTGAACTGAAAATATTTTTTTTTTAAATTTAGTTGGTTTTTTTTTTATTTTTGAAAATTAAAGTTTTTTTTGTTTAAGAATGAATAAGAAATGAAAAAAAAGAAACGTATTTCATATTTTTCAAAAAAAAAAAAAAAATATATTGGTGTTTATAGAAGTTAAATCAATAATATTTTTTAAGTTAACGAACAAATCTTATACTGTATTGCAAACTGTGATTTAAAAACGAGTAAGGGGGTAAATGTAAAGTGATGTGAGTTTTGAAGTGCCTAAATCAATAAAATTTTCGCTTGTTTTTAATTTAGTTTGAAGCCCTATTATTCATTGTCAGTAGCTTGATTTGAAGTATTGATAACATACAGTTAAACAGTTTAAACATGCTTAAGGCTAATGGGTATCCGTCCAAATAGCTTCTCTGAGCAACGTTACAACGAATTCCAATTACACCAAGAGGAACCAACAGCAATTAATTATTAATTCAGTCCCTGGTTGTATGCATGAGTTAGTTTGAAAGTGTGTTTATTCAGATAGGTTCTTTTACTATATTTATAAGACGTCGTACATTGGCATGAGTTTGATATGAAAATCCTTTAAATGAAATGTTACACAGTGTTGAATAGTCCATCTTCATAAAGGATAAATGGCTCATATATATTGAAACTAACGAACATTTAAATATTTTAATTATTTCAACCGGCCTAATAAAACAAAGATTGACTTTGACAACCTTGATATTCATTGACCTTGACTGGTCAATGGTTAGGTGACTTTTACAGTCTTATTTTACCTTTCTTGATTAAGCAACATATAAACAACATACCTTATACTTATTTTACCGATTTATATTTATTGACGAGCATTGGTTGGCATAGAGCGAAGATTTAAAAGAATAAATTGTTTGATTTGAGCTGAATGGTGCTAATAAAAACCTATTTTATCAATTTTTGATTTTTCAATAAAAAGGGAGTTCTTACTCATTTTTTGAGGGTATGAACCCTCCCTTAAATCCACCATTGGATATCATGTTTGTTTGTTTTCTTATTTGTTATCTTGGATTCACAGTACTGTAAAGTTTTCAAGTTTGCACATTGAGAAACAAAATTTGCAGAAAATCTTATAAAAGACACTCTTACTCGATACTTTTTTCCAGAAGTATATAAAAGTAAAATTTCTATAACAATTTGTTTAGTTTTTTTAATAGAAATTAGCTTATATATGTTTTAAGTATAATGTATAACCTACAGATATTTACTTTTTTGCTTTATTACAGTTTTTTTTCTAAAATTTGTGATGATAAACTCAATTTCGTTTGGAGTGTGTAAATAGCTACTTAAAGAGGATTTAAATAATAAACAATAATCTTCAGTAGTAGATTGCAGAAATAAAACGAGGCACTTTAGCAGTAACTAAAACGTAATCAAGATGCGACTTGAGCTTTGAGATTATAACCATTTCTCGTTCCATGAGTCCACAGACGTTTTATAAAAATAAAATCTACCATGTTTGGCATTTTTTTATAATTTATTAAAATTTATACATGGAATTGGGAATATCTACTAACATAAATTATTATAATTTTAAAATTGGTGGTTGACTTCGTTTTGTAAATTGGTCAATTTACAAAACGAAGTCAACCACCAATTTTTGTATTATTATTATTTTTTTATTATTGAAAAAACTCGTATATCACACATTTAAAAATGTAATAATGAACGTTATACAACTATTCAAACAAAAAGGATGCCAGATATAACCAGATTTAACGCCGTTGTTTCTCTGAACCATTAGAGGGAAAATATCCTATCAAAAGAATAGCAATAAGGAAATAGAAAAGGCAGCAATAGCTTATCAATACTTTCTCCCCTTTTTTCCTTAAAGATTTTTTAAAGAATATTAACATATTTTATCATTTTTCTTTACTTCCTTTCTTGATTCCAAGATAACTGGCCGACACGAAAGATGTCATTGTCTGTGACACAAAAGTAGTGTTTCAGGATGTTTCAATGTTTCGTGGGTCAACTGAAAACATCCCGTTTTATCAGGGGACTCTTTACAGCGGGTGTCACACACTTTAGAAACACATTGTGAGCCTGGTGAAACCGGAACATTATCAGTAGTAACGCTAAAATAGTTTGGAGATCTCGACAGGCTAAGTGTGTGAATAATGTACAATACTGACTAGATAGCATTATAAAGTAGTTTAGAGAAGCCTACCAAATTTTATCTACGACCATCGCAAAAAAAGGACCAATAAAGATACTGAAACTAACATCATTAAGAGGCTTATCACTAAACGGAAATTTAAAACAATTTCATTACAGTACATAACGATACAGATTTTTCATAAAGATAAAGATTCTAGGCCAATCAGAGCTCAGAATTTGAAAAAGTAATGTCATTATGGATATAATGAAATGCAAAATAAGCTGATTTATCCATAAAAATATTGCGTTTTAGTGGCTAACCTCAAAGGTGAGTTTTAAACCATTCACAAAATATTTCAGGAATATTCACAGAACACGAGTGAAGCGAGAGTTCAAACTTACCTCTCACTCGTGGCTTTAAGGCATTCATAATACAATCGTTGCATGAAATACTACTATAGGGACTACTACCTATCAGTTAATATGCCATTAAGCATGTTTTATTGATTGGTGAAACTTAATTTCAAATTTTAAAATTCACACATTTTTCTTGCAAACAAAAAATCGTCTCGTGATCCTTAGTCCAAACAACTTAATTAAAAACATTATCAATCAAAGTATGTTTACCCCTTTACAGATTGACGTTGTGGAAATGGCTATTCCTGACTTTGAGAACCAATACCATGGATAATTTGATTCTACCCACCATAAGCATAAAATTTGCTTGAAAAAATTTACGTGAAGTTTACTACTTTTCCACTAGACTGGTTGAATTCTTGTAAGGAGGTACAAGGGAAAAGGTATTGAGGATTACCTGCACGGTGTGCTATTCTATTATATTACAACCTAGACATTCGGAGTGCTATAAATAGTAAAGTAAGGAAACAGTAGTTCGTTCTCTTTTATGGAACCCAACGCGGTTCTTGAAAGAATCTACAGTTTAAATAAAAAAATCAAAAGGTATATATGAAGTGAAGCTATCAGAGAGATAGCTGAGCTTATAGAGCAAATAAAAAATTCTTATACACCATATAAAAGTAAACAAATATTGGTAACAGATCAATGTGTTGTTCTGTAACTTTCTATTTCAAGTAATGCATGTAGTGTATAGTAAGCTATGTGTTGCGTATGGTATGCTGTGTTCTGTGTGCTATGCACTGCAAGTAGTGTATAGCGTACTGTGTGAGGTGCGAAGGGCTTTATACGTGGCACGTATTGTGTAGTGTGTGGGGGTGGTGCAAGTTGAGTGTACTTGGTGCGTGTTATGTACAGTGCGGAATGTGATGCTACATATGCTTGTAGGTCTTGAAAGTGTCGAAGGTGTACTAAGAGTAAAATTGAGCTTCCAACAACACTTATTTATCCGTTAGTCAGGATAATGCTATACCTGCCTACTTTAGCTAAAACGGAGTTGATGAAACACTAAAGAAACATATCAACCAATAATAGGTACTTGCGGTGTCCTAGATATTTTGTTTTGTAACATTAAATGGTGTTTGGTTGTAGGATAAGACCTGCTCAACGGCCGTTACATTATGCAGATGTACGCTGTTCATGCTATGATAGAGATCGGTAAGGATGTGTATCATTCCATAATACAAACTAATACTTCCATTATCAACCACGTATATTTAACGTGATAAACGATTCATTTGGTTTTAAAATGTTAAATATACTTCCGTAATGTAAAATTTCACACCAGTCTCAAATCGTAGTAAAGTCGTAAATGTTGTTCTTTGGCGTTTTGACTTTCGGTCTCCGAACCACTGCTTTAGGTTTCTTTCATAGAATTAACCACTGTAAACATCGTATAACACAGACTACACATCCACTAATGACCCATATACGGCTCTATGTCCCTGGTTAATACCTTACTCATACACGTGACATGGGGATTCGGACTCTTCTCACGCTACACATGTTTCCAATGTGAAGTGTGCTCTAGCGATCTGATTCGTTGGAATTAGAAACCGAAAAAGCCTTAGATTAGACACAATTTAGTTTACACGATAATTTTACAAATAAATTACATAAACTTGTACCTTTAACGGTACACCCAGTATGGTATTATATGCAATACCGAAAGTCCTGAATTCCGTGAATTCAGGAATGAAAAATCTAATTTTAGCGAATTTCTTACTGGGGATGGGCTATTGCCGTGGCGTGAAGGCGAAGTTGGTCTCAAATTAGGAACTACGGCAAGTTGTTGTTTTGAGATCCCTACAGATCAATAAGCAATATTCGTTCAAATTTTGATTATGTATATAATTGAGTTAAGTAAATAAGGACTACTATTATTATGAAGCAATTTTCATAACCGAGTGTATCCTTTTTTGATTGTTAGAAATTATTTTATAAAACAAAATACAAGACATGTTTCGGAACTAATTCCATTATCAAGTGGTGTTGGAGTGAAAACAAGAACATTTCCTTGTTTATAAATAAAATTTGTATAAATCATATAAAGAATGAATAGTAAGGAAGAGAGGAGATGGATGTTATTTGTATGTATGTTTTATGTTTTTTATTTTCTCTTATTTTTCTATTTATTCGTAACTTAGGTGTATTTGTCGTGGTAACATTAAATTTAGAATATTTATTGGAAATCTTTTCTGATGTATGAAGATGTTCAATTGTCATAAACTATTTTAATAAAATAGTTTCTGACAAACAAACGGGGCACTCAGTTAGGACATTTTTCTGATATTTTATATAGTACTGAATAATTTGATGAAGAATAGTAAGAACATTTGACCCCGAATGTTCTTAAACAGCAACTTATACTCACAATACCTAACATGTTTTACCTGTAAAAAACAACTTTAAACCCCTTTGTAAGCCTTGCTGAATCAGGAAACTATTTATTTAATAAAGAGTGTACAAGTACACATCCATCATGTTGTTTTACGTTGGTTCTTAACTTTTCGCTTTTGGGTTTCCTACAGAATAGTTATCGGATAGTATACGATAATATTGAACACGTTGGTTGCAGAAAACGCAGCATTGAGACCAGTTTATATTAATGCTAATGGAGTGAAATGGAACATAATTAACATGGCTCTTTCTTAAACTTAACCTGCCTCTAAACATAGTTATAATCATGAATGAAATAATGAATAAATATTTACGGTAATGAAGTGAACTAAATGCAACAATTTAGTAACTATATCTAGGGATATATACCATGACTGGTGATTTCTGATATTGATATATTATTTCACTATGCAAAGTATTTCAAAACTAATAAAATGTCTCGATACAAAACAATTGATGAAGGCCAGTTTTGTGTCTAATCAATGTCCACAATGAACAATTCTGTCAATTACGCCTCCATGTTTAATCATGTTAAAGACATTTCTTGAGTGTTCAATGATTACTCGACGAAGAATTATTCCTTACTGATTTCTGAATTGACAATAAATTACAAAAAAATCAAAAATTATACAAAATACAAATCATACCAGCTAATCAACCGATTAAATATTTAGATAATATGTATTACTAACAATAATTATAGCAATATTAATATGTTCCTATGCCTGTTATCATATGTTGCCTGTCTTTCTGTATGCAACGCTTCGGGATTATTAACATTATATGTTATAATGTACCATTAATTAAATCTGGTCTATCTGATTCTGTTGTTATATGCGTTCCTGTATGAATAAGTCTATCTCGTAATAGTAGCCAACATCAACGATTAAATGTAACATCTTGTTTTTATATTGCGCCATCTGAAGGAAGAACGAAGTGATAACATCTTTATTATAACATTAATCGGTATATACAGTGATCATAAGATTTAAAAGTATGTTTAAAAATTTAATTTAAGTTTTTTTTAAACTAACTCTATTGCATTTTAAATATTGCAATCAACGATCAAATATCTTAACTTCAGTACTGGAATTTAAGTTTAGGTTACATCATTAAGACTTTTAACGTTTTGCTATAACACCTATCAAAAACTTGAATAGGTGATTTATTCATTTGGGCACCTTCCCACAGTAAAAAAGTTTAGTTTTTAAATTATTTATTTTACATAAAATGTATGCATACATAATTATAGCAATTCCAGAAAACATTTCACTTCTACCAACACTCAAACCACTCACGGAGGATAGTTTTCGGATAAACACCGTTAGAGATGGATATTTGTTATTTCCAGATATATCCAACTATTTTTTTACATTGTATGACACTACATAGCTACAAATAAGTATGCAAAATCTAAACCTTTGTTCCTCGGGCAGTTATGGTTCTTATTCGTTTCCCATTGCATTCTTAAGAAAAATAAGCAAATTAGTATTACTTCCTTGTTATTGTTAATATTGTGAGACAACTTAGTAATACAGCTTGATGTAGAGAAATTCTACTACTTTATATTGAAAATTCTAAATTATTTTATTTGTTTTTTCGCAGAAGTAAATCTACTTACTCTTTTCCCCAAAAAAATGCTTAAAAATTCTTACAGAAAATGAGTTCATTTACTTAACTTCCTTGATTTAATTATTAGTTTGTATCACTACATGTAAATCAACGGAAATTCTCACCATACGTCTCAAGTATACATATCTGCTGCAGGTGTAATATATCCAAATTTTTTTTAAAAAGCTACAAAATACCAACATAATAAATGCGGGTAATTTGATTACTAAGGATTACTATAAGTTTTTCATAGAATACTATCAAATGCTGTTAATTTACTTCAGAGGTCATAAAAATGATCAATAAACATCACTAAGTGTTTTCTGACGATATTGTAGTTTATGTCGTGTTTAAAACTTTAGTGCATCAATAAATGTGAGCAAAGCCAGATTTATTTCTTTAGTATTATCGTTTTTGCAGCTAAAATGGCTTCTTAAAAATACTTGGATTATCCATGTATATTATAAATTATATGTTTAACTACAAAAAATAATGGTATAAAAATATTTTAAGCAATTGAAATTAAAAATAAATCTGATGCATTTTTGTACACGTACACTGTTTATGTAATAAATATTTTCCTGATTCATCAAGGCTTACAAAGTGGTTTAAACTTGTTTGTTTTGCAGGTAAAACATGTTAGGTATTGTGAGTACAAGTGACTGTTTAAGAACATTTGGGGTCAAATGTGCTTATTATTCTCGATCAAACTAATCAATACTGTATATAAATATCAAACAAAATCTCCTACAGAGTGCCCTTTTTGTTTGTCAGAAATTATTTTATTTAAAATAATACACGTCATGTTTTAGAACTAAGTCCATTATCAAGTGGTGTTGGTATTGAAAACAAGAACATAACCTTGTTTATAAATAAAATTTTAATAGATCATAAGGTGAAGAATGAATGGCAGGAAGAGAGGAGATGGGTGTTATTTGTATGTATGTTTTCTGTTTTTCATTTTCTCTTATTTTTCTATTTATTTTTAGTTTGGTGTATTTGTCGTGATAACATTAAATTTAGAATATTTATTGGAAATATTTTCTGATGTATGAAGATGTTCAATTCTTCTTAAACATTTAAATTGTCTCGTTTTTTTCAAATTCTAGTACTGATAAGTTTTCTGAAATATTTTTGTAGCTGTGTCCTTATGTTATTAAATGTTCTGTGAAGTTGGATTTACATTTAGTTTTGTTGTTGGGTTTTAGTGTTTGAATGTGTTCTTTAAATCTTGTTTTGAGTGTTCGATGAATTTGTCCAATGTAGTAGCTGTCACTATCACTGTATTTTCACTGTATTTATCAGTTATGTGGAAGACTCGGGGTAGGACGGACGCATACCGCTGCCGCTCGTGTCATCGCAACTGCGCAATTGATAGTGGTCAAATAGTTTCCTCTCACGGACTGTTCAATCCTTTTATGCATTTAATCTTAACCTAAAGGTATAATTAATATTTTTCTTTGTAAAATATCGGTTTCATTTTTATTTTTATCTTAATCCTATTAGTCGAAAACTATCTGTTCGCATTGCAAAATTCACCAAAATGTCTGACAACTGTAAGGTCTGTTTAAAATAGACTCGGAATGCCAAGGTAAAGATTTTGTGTGTTGACTGTAAGAACAGCTTCCATGGGAAGTGTGTTAACTTGAGTGCTGACGACGTAAATTTTTTGTTGGATCAGAAAGACGTGTGGCGTTGTGTCCGTTGAGCAGAGGGGGGAGATATCAACAATATTTCACAAATAAAGTCGTATAAATCTGATGAAGATGCAAATTACAATGAAAAATCTGTGATTAATTTCTTTTGGAAAATAGCTTAGGCCATTAATATGTCTTAAGGGAATGTTTTCAGTTCCTCTACAAAGCTATCCTCAAAGTCATATGATGTCACTTCCGTTCAAATTTTGGTCTGAGGGATTGCTAATACAACGCATTGACTACAACGCACGCCTGGACACCACCTTGCGGCTGCAGCCTGTCACAGAGGCCTAACTTACCAAAGCCGTCGTTGAGTTAAGGTTAAAGGAGAGTCTGATTCAGGTTTAGTCGGAATTCACGAATGTCTAATAAATTTTGACCTCAATTCAATATATATTCAATTACAGAATGTCATTAAACTGCATCTTAAAAAGGAATTTACCCAAATATTTTTTTAACCATAGGGTCCCAAAATACGAAGTGGGTGATAATGACAAATGTTCAACTATAGATCTGTTACCCTTGCAAGTGCCACAACAAAATAAATAGATTAACGTAAAAGTACACTTAGCATAATACTGTGTGCCTAGTTTCAAGAACAGTAATTATATATAGCCTTGGTTTGTTGCCTACGTTCTTTAGCTTGTAGTGTATTTAATAAGTATTTCGCCACATTTAAGGTATCATCAAAATCAACAAAAAAGACGTCAATTAACTAAGGAAAACTATTTAAAATATTTACAGTCACTCCTGCATGTTCGCGATTGCGCGGCGCGACGGTCGCGCGGTGGGGGTCCGTTTGTTCACCGGTGTTTTCACCACGCAGCCAACGGTGAACAACTGTATAATTCTCTATGTGAAAATATAAAAATTCTCGCTTTTATGTTTTGGCTAAGGCGTTTGATACAATTGACCGTCAGTTTAGAGTATGTACTGTCCATACACAGTGAGGGCACCACGTCGCATGAAATTAAGCTTATAGTGTGCCAGTCTAGTACTGGATGTACTTTTGGTGCCGTTTTATGAATTTTTAAAACTGCATTGCAACCAGGAGCATGGATTCATCTACAGGATGACACTATGATTCAAATAGCAATGGAAAATATCATAGAATTGAGTAGCTATTGATTATATTCAATCATTATCTATTTACAGTATCAGTAACTTCGTGGATCTCGTAGATCTGCTGCATCGAGGGTTCTATCTAATATAGTAGACAGAATACAACGCCTCGCTTCGATAAATGTAACTCTGTTATTGGGTAACTCGATAAGCTATTCACCATCTAACTTACTTTCATCTTATTGGTTTGACATACCAAATGTTATTGAATTTAATTAATCTAAGTTTAAATCAGTGGTTAGGAAGTTCTTCAGTTTGTCTAATCGTGACCTCATTTATATATATATATATTGAACTTTTTATATATTTAATATCAAATTAATATACTACAAATTACAATTACTATCAAATTATATACATAAATATAGATATTAACTACTACAGCCCTGGTGATTGCGTAGTAAAACATTTTGGCTTAATCTGATATTGATTAGTATGAGATAAAGACTTACACAATACATATCCTGGTTTTGATTCTCAGTAAAAATTGGTTATCCTGTTTTTTAAGTACATTTAAAGTTACAAGAATAATGAATACGAGAGTTATGGCCATACACAAGTGAATCCCGAAAGTGCTTTAAGATGTTTTAATTAATTAACTACCCACCAGTACTATTCTTCAAATATTTTCATCATGTAAGAGTACAAAAATATAGCTTTCAATCATATCTAAACATTGGTCTTAAGTTAATTTTTTTGGTATCAAAAAATTGGTTGCTTAAATTATTGTTTCAGGTTTTTTTGTTAACTTAAACCTAAAAAAGGTGTCAAAATTAGAAAACGTTTTGTCTTAATGGGTGGAATAATTTTTCTATTAATATTATTACCATCCAACTAAATATCAATCTCATCCAAAATATACATCTAATAGATTCATATAGTTTATACATCATCTAATATATACATCTAATAAATAAACGGTACCAGTGAACTGACACATACTTTCTCCTTTAAGTAAATTAAAAAAAAGACAATCTGTAATAAAACTATCATGTTCTACAAAGTTAATCTAAATATCATTTAATAATTTATTGTTTCAAAAATAATCATCCAATTTCTAAAAATAAAAACACGAGAGACAAAGTTAAATTAATTGTTCAAATTGTATGGGGGGGACAACCCCCCCCCGTAACACCAAGCTTTTTTGAGCTGGTTTTGTTCGGTGATTTGACCTTACGCTTCATACCAAGTTTCATGGAAAACGGTTGGAAAGTAAGGAAGAAATTGATTTTTTTTATATCCTCCATAAGAATAACATTGGGCGCTTTCAGACAACGTACTGCATTTATCGTGGACAGTAAATTTAACTTTTCTCTGGAACCGTTAGTCGTAGACAAATAATTCAGATTACTAATTTGTTTAGTTTTTTAAGCTGGTTTTGATGGTGCCAGTCAAGTTATACTTTACTTTTATTGTTTTCGCTGAAAATTTAAAAATTTGATTTTTTAGACATTTAAAAGCCCATAACTTTTGAACCGTCATTTTCACAGATATGCGGGTGGTGTCAAATTATTTAGTACTCTGTACACTATAAACTGTCAAATTTTAATAAAAATCGTTAGAGCCGTTTTTGAGAAATTTGGATTTTTCACGTTTTTTAAGGGTTTTTAGGGGTGAACTACCCTTAAAAATCAAAAATTCAAAAAAATGAAAAAAAAACGCCTGGAGATACCGTGAATATATACATACATGCCAAATTTCATCTAAATCGGACCAACGGGGTAGGCTGTGGCACTGTACACATCCAGACACACACACACACACACACACACGGACACACGGACACACGGACGGACAGACATCACGTCAAAACCCACTTTTTTGGATTCAGGGGACCCCAAAACGGATATATCCACCCTCAAATCAAATTCAAAAATTTTGACGAAAACAATACTTTCTCCATATACTACGTATAAGGGGAGAAAGTAAAAGTGAATAGGAATGAAAATACTTACATGAGAGAACAATTAAAATCTAAAACCAGCCTTATAGTAATCTAACACAAACTATATATTGATTATGATGTTGTTAAATCTCTGTGAAAACAATTATTCTATCATTATTATTGTAAACTAGATGTTGAGAAGGGGAGATAGTTAAGAGGTTATGCGTAATTTTAAATTTGTAAGACCATAAAAAATTAGGTTCTCTTCTTAATGCCCTTTAGGATTTGTTAATAAGTACCATATAACACCTGGGATGTAGGTAGTAATAAAAAATGAATTTAGTTACATAAATTATTAAAATAAATCCCCTAATAGCTTAAAAGATTGAAAAGCTTTCAACGAAGCTAATGGAGTGTGCCTCGCAATTAGGTGTATCGTAAAGTTAAAGTGATTTGATTTCTTACTTGGTAAAAGAGACTTTTAAACACAGTTAGTCAGTACACACCTGTAGGAATGGTGGTCTCGTAATATAATTAATTGAAGGGTACAGGGAATTAAAGAACTGAGTCAAAATCCCTTAAACCTTCAGAACTATGAACTTTAGACTATAAACTGTACTACGTATGTTTTAAAAAGAAGATATATTATGTTATTATGTTAACATTATATTCTCTAAAATTGCTAGTACGAATAATAATAATAATAAATAATAATAAAACCATGGTGTGAAAAGATTGTATGGTAAAAAATATTTGTAGACAGTTTTAAACATCTTACAAAATTTACGACAACAAAGGCTCTATCATAAGCTGTGGTTATGATATTATGTTATATTATTATGTGGTTATGATGAGGTATTCATAATGCGATCGACAAAGAACGTGGATTTCGCTGACTATCTTGGGACACAAATTTAAGACTCCTCAGAAATAATTGGGAGCACCTGTTTTTACTACCGGTGTTGAAAAAATTATTGGCAGAATTTTGATTTATCTTTGATTTTTAAACTTCATAATGATTGCTTTGAGGTTAGCGTGTTATGCTCCTCAAGTCCAAGACAATAAATAAAACTCAAGCAATAATTTTAAGAATATTTCTTCGTACGACAGTGACTTCTTCGTCCCAAATGAGTGTTGAGTTATGCATCACTCTAAGATCCTTCACTTTTTCATAGTATAGCAGAGAATTTACACAAACTGTAATTGGATCGATGAAGTCAAAGTCAGTTTAATTTTGAAGTCGAGTATGGCATATTGCAATTGGTTTAGTCTTTACATTATTTAGTCTCAATTCATGTTTTATTGTCCATGAAACAATTCTAGTTATGTCCTTATTGATCCTTCCGACATAATCGTTTAAATTGTTTGTAATAAAGTGGTCGTACATTTGAAGATCATCGGCGTACATATGGTGTTTGTAATGCACCAAAGTTTATTTTTTGTAATTTATGGACAGTGCAAAAAGTAAGGTTCAAGGATTGACCCTTGTGGAACACCATAAGTAATAGTCTCCCAGTCAGATCTCTCATCACAAACCTCCAAAAATTACCATGTATCTAAAAAATTATATACCAACCAATTGAGAATACCTGGGAAATCCCTCTGACCTTAACTTTTAAATTAATAGATGATGACTGGCACATTCAAATTTAAAATTTAAATAAAGGTAGAATCGTTTCCTGTCTACGTTCCAAGTATGTCAGATAACTTTAATTGTAAGAGAGGACCTTGTGAACCTAAGTTAGCCTCGTAATAATAAAGAAGTATTTTTCATTCATTCATGGAGAGGTGTTATGTCTTCAGCCACTCGGTGGAGTGCTGTTACCATACCGTATCCTCTAATGAAACCTGACTGAAAGTAGAAAAAATTGCTGGTGTCCGCGATTAATTCAGTCATTTGACTTTGACAGTGAACAATTATTTCCAGACCCTTAGATAGAGCGGACAAAATACTTATCGGCCTGAATCACGACATGTTCTCAAAGCTGAGACCTTGTTCTTATGGGACATATGAGGGCAAAATTCTAAGAAGAAATTCTAAGAAGAAGAGAATAAATACAGTATTAAAGATGCATTCAAAATGAACGTTATAGTGAAGAGAATAGCAAAGAGTATATCTTTAATGAGACGGATGGGTATTGCATCAGATCCGACAGCATTGCTTCGGATTCTACGAATTGCCATTAAAACGTCAGACTGTATGTCAGGCTTGAAATGACACTCAGAATACCCCAGATTAGGAGGTTGGAATAAACTTATCAAATAGCTACGCTCTGATTGATATTTTGACTAAAATATGAAAATAAAACATTTAATTGATTTTGATGAATGTGTAATTGTTGAGGATCAGATTGTTTCCCGAGCCAAGACCTTTTACTTAATGCAACAAAATTCTAGATGGTTGCTTTTGATTTTCAATAAGTTTACAAATAAATCGGCCTTTTTAATTAGTCAAAAGATGTTTTACATGGTTTCGTAGACGTCAATATTGCTGTTGTGATTCCGCATTTTGTTACTTCCAAAAAGATATCACACTACCCATCAAACCTTTTATCCCTGTGGTCATCCACGAAACGGATTTCCCTTTAAAGCGTTTCGTAAGGATAGGAGCGTGCTTATCGTGGAAATTTAAAATGAAATGTAACCTCGTCAATCTGTTCATCGACAGAATCTAAATTTTCAATAAGGTACTATGGGATTTGCTGGACATCTAACGGAAACTGTACTTCATTCCTATTTTTGACAACTCTGTATGTAAAAAATTTGTCTTGTAATTGGGAGATTTCATCGAGTACACACAGAAGATGAGGTTATGCTTGGATATTGCAGGAGCTGAAAATTACCCATGGTGAATAATATCATGATGGGGCCAGTGGATCTAATAAGGGGTCAGAATCAGAAGCATGGTGTGTCGGCTTAAGTTAAAGTTTAGGAACTGTTGTGTTTTATGTACAGTTAAGTTTCATGAGTAAAGTATGACAGTGAACTTTGTGTTCATAGAGTTGTGTTGTCGCCAGTAAGTCAGTATTGAAATCACCCAATATTTAGGTATAGTAATGCCACCCATTACATTATTATACCTATCTAAATATTTCAAATATTTTTTTCAAATACATTATTTACTTGCTTCCTACAATTGGATCTATTGTTTATTGAAGATAATGAAGAATAGTCTTGCAAAATACTGACAAGTACCCTCATATATAAACACTGAATACAGGCGAATCTACGTCTATGACAGGTTGCTGGCCCGGCTTGACGTCTCAGAGCACACCTCGTGATTCAGCGATAGGTTACATGTTCCTTGAGTTTATCATGGGTTTGGAAGAAATGGCTTGGCGTACATCGTGCCTATCATGTACAGTTCGTTACCTAATACATTGCATGAATGTAGCGTTTTTAATTTAAAAATAAAAATACTAATATAATAATCATTTTAATTACTTATTATTGTATACATGGCAATACCAGAGTCCCGGTAATCTGAACCCTGGTAATTCGAACGTCCAGCTTATCCAACCAACCAGATAGGGAAGTACTGAGTTTCAGTTACCCACTTTTGTACTCTTCCTGCCTTCCACCCCGGACGGTTTACATTTTTCATCCACACCTCTTCACCCTCGCTGAAAGTTCTGGTAATATTTTTCGGTTGTTCTTGCTGTTTTTGGCAGAGCTTGAATTCCATTTTTCATCTCACATTTGAATTAAAATTTTCTATTATTGTAGGTAATCTCCTACCTAAAACATTTCTGATGGAGATCAGCCAGTCTTCTGTGGCTAAATAGAAAATTTTGTAGTGCCAACGAAGGGTCTCTAATTTCTTGTTTCGTGGCTTTGTAGAGTCTTTTCAAGGTTCGGATGAGCCGTTCTACTAACCCGTTAGTTCGGGGATGGTATGGGGTTGATCTGATGTGCTTGATAGAATGTCTCTTAAAAATTGCTTCATCTCCTCAAAAACGAACTGTGGGCAATTGTCAGTGACTACTTGTGATGGGATCCCATAACTGCTCATCCAGCATCTCAGTCTTTAGATTATTGCAGTTGATGTCATTGTTCTTAAGCATTCGACTTCTGTCCAATTAAATAGTGCATCAATTCCCACTAACCACATCATACCATCAACAGGGCCATAGATCTCATGGAAAATATTCCAGGGTGAGGTTACTAAGGTATTCAATACTTTGTTTCTCATTTTTTGGGCCAACAATCCTTCCAAACCACATTAACACTTCACCTTCAACTGACAACTCTTCTTTCTTTTGTTAATATATTTTCAAATTCTATGGTATGTCTTCTGGCCAAGCATTTAGTGTATCGGTCAAGTTTGATTTCTTGGTCCAAACTGCTGTTTCGTTTGAGCTCGTTGTATAACAATATTGTTTCCACTTTATCCATATTCAAACACCTTATCTCATTTGTTTTATCCGTGATTTGATGTTTCTCATCTAATGGATGAGTTTAAGATCTACCTTTGTGTAAAATTTCAAACCGGTCGGTTCAGTATTTTTCGCATTTACTTGCCACAACAAACCCACAAACCCACAAACATACAGAAACCACCTCTTCATTAAAATACCGGGTGTTTATAAATGAATATCGGGGTTTTAACACGTTATAATTTTCTTTACATTAAAGTTACAGTTATAAATGACATGTCAAATTAGAGAGCAACTCAAACAGTTTTGTTGGTTTGCGCCAGTGCGCATGTGCGCGTAATGTTTCCGCCGCAATCCGCTAGACAGCGGTAGTAGCAAAGATGGCGACTAGTGAACAGAAAGCGTTTTGTGTTTTACAGTTTGCAAAGACCGAATCTGTAGTTACTGTGCAACGTGCGTTCCGTATTAAGTTCGGTTGCGATCCCCCAAGTGACAATAACATCCGTAGATGGTACCATCAGTTTGAAGATACCGGCTGCCTTTGTAAAGGTAAGAGCACGGGACGACCAAGAGTAAGTGACGAGGCTGTTGAACGAGTGCGAGAGTCGTTCACTCGTAGCCCAATGAATTGGTGTGGCGTGCCAAGTGTCCACAATTGACCTATATTATAATTGCTTCCCCTGTTAACGCTCCTCACAACCACACCATACTTTAATCTAATGGCTTTTAGCTTGACACTTAATTACTTCATTGTTTTGAGTTATTTTCACCCCCAACCACCCTCACCGAAGCCTTATATTTTAAGTTTTATTCCAAAAAAATACGTTTTAATGTATATAAATCTCTAGATTATAGTCCAATTATTGTTGATTGTTGAACACGTATTTTAGTAATATAGGACATTAGAATGCAATACCTAACAATAATAATGAACTGAAAAACTATTTATTTTATGACAGTGTTGATTGATGTAAAGCTTGTGGATCAATCATTAAAATAGCAAGTTGGTTTGAGGAGCTAAAATAAGTAAATTAAAAAAAAATGTTTAAACAAATAAGTAAATTTTTAACAAATGAAAATAGGATAATGATTTGGTCAAGAAAAAATAAATGAAAAATATTTATATTTACTTCCCTGTGGAAAACAGGTTAGATCATGGATTTGTTTAAAGGGAATGTTTTCACATCATTCAAACAGCTGTTCTAATTATTTTTAATTTAAAATTCAATACAATAGCTCTGTTGGTTTTTATGGAAACCATTACATATTTTCCATCTTACAAATCGCTAACAACCCCCCAGAGCTAAGCCATTTTGTCAAAAACATGAATCACATAAATGAAAAAAAACAATGGTAATAATGTTTTACTGCATATGAAGTTAGTGACTTTTTTCGGTGTCTAATTATGTTAAATTATACTGTTATCGTTTTTACATAACACATATTATAATCAATTAATAGCTATGATAGTAAGAATAGAGCTTAACAAAGAATTAAGATAACCAGTCTATGGATCAATGGATTTAATCTTAAAAAATAAAACATAGTATAATACTGTACTCTAAAAACAAAAAGACCTTGTGGTTTTCGATTAAATTAGGAAGTTGATAATTTCTATTCTAACTTAAAAACTATACAACCAACACTAAGAATGTTCATAGTAAACAACATACTCAAGAGCAGGTCTGTGTCTTTTGTAAATTTCAATTTTTAAGAATCAAAATACATTAATAAACACATGGAAGTCATACATCAATATAAGAATATGTTCTCATAATAAGAATGCTGCTTTATTCTCTACAAGAATAACATTGGAAATAAGTATGTCGATTTTCTGCCATGAGGAATAACGAGAGATTTTGACAAATTATTAGAACTTCAATAGATGAAGATGTAATAAATTGTATAAATATATTATAAAATAAAAACGTGGGTTGAAACTTTTATATTTTCCTCGTACTATTAAAATCGGAGCTCTGAAACACAACGTACAGTGATTACGACTTTCTGTCGTACAGTACCCAGTTGAAATATGGTGTGTAAAAATAATTGTGTTGTTTTAGCTGATTCTAATGGTTGTATAGTAAAACTTTAATTTTTCAAAGAGATCATAATTGAAAATCACAAATACATCCCATAATCAACTTCCAATTTAGGGTAATCCCCTCTCCACTACCTCACAAAACCCCCTGCGTATCCCCCGGTACAAATAAAAAATTGATCCTTACAAAAATGATTAGCTGATCCTTTGCAGTCACAGCTTGCCTTGTCTGGAATTTTAAGAGGTTTAATTAGATTAGATTAGATCATTGAAATGGCAACCATACTACAATGTAGGTATTTTAAGCCAATTATGAATGAGGATTGAGTGTAGGATGATTGTGGCGCGATCTTGTAGTTTTGTTTAATGTAAGAAAGGACCATATAGCTATGGTATTTACCTTAATAAATAAGTACTTTTCATTAATTTATTCACCACCAGTATGCTCTATCCACGTCTGGATACATGGATTTGTCTGGTTTTCTTACTTGGACGAATAATTGAAATCTTTTCAATATTTACTAAATTTTCTTCAATGTTTGTTTTTAAATATATATGTAGTATATAATTTATATAAATACTTTTTTGGAATCTGGGGACCTAGAATCAGTATCAAAATTTACACAAAGAAGAAGAGGAAGAAGAGAAACAGTTTATTTGCTTAGCAAGGAATAACTGCTGTCCAGTTTATTGGATTAAGTTGTCAAATTTAACTTGTCAAAATTATCTTATTGTAAAATTATCAGCTGATATTGTTTGTTTGTGTTCATGTTTTTTACGTTGTAGTTCAGAGAAGTTAAATTAAAAAGGTTTTTTTACGGTAGTTTTAATAGTACTTTATCGGTGCCAATAAATAGAAGGAGAACCCCCAAAAATTCGTAGAGCAAAACTCTAACAACATTCAAAGGAAAATAGAAAAAAAATTTTAGATATATATAGTTTTTCTATATTTTATATTTTTCACTATGATGAAAAATTTAATTGGGAGGATTATGTAACGCGTATTCTTTTGATATGTCAGGTGAAGCGTTTAGAAGTGGACAGTAAAGAATTGGCAAAAGCCAGAAGAAATCTTTTTTGGCATATGTTGGGCCAATACCACCGAAGAAAGTGTCAGAAACCTTGATAAAAGTTGTATTTGTTGCGGGTATGTACATAGTGATGGATTTTGTCCAGCTAAAAAAGCCAAGTGCTCAAATTGAGGTGGAGCCGAAAAATTACCAGTAACGATAGAGTTGATTCTGGAGAAAGAGTCTTAATGGTTATACTCTGTGGAAACAGTTTGGGTCTCCTGGTTTGAAGATGTGTAAATTGAAATTTGTTGCATATGGGGACAGTACCTTGGATGTATTAAGTCAATGTGTAGTTACTGTTAAGATAAATAGACAGTTGAGGAACCTGAAGGTTGCAGTGGTTAAATCAATAACCCTTGTTCGGATTGCCATGTATGCTAGTTTTTAAAATTGAATTACCATCAGATGTTACAATTAGGAAATTGGAGAACCAGGTGAAGGATAATTTATCCAGGGCCACCCAAAAATAATTTTCTCGGATATTACTAAAATACGATGAAGTTTTTCAAAAGAAGTTGGGTACCACAAAAAAATTATCAGTAAAAATCTATGTTGGAAGTGATAGTGAGCCAGTGTTTTCCAGATCGCAGAGTTATTTTCCCATTTAAAAGATGAGTTGAAGAAGAACTTGACAGACTTGTTCGTGATGGTGTCTTTGAAAATATAGATTCTCCTATAACTCCTATTGAGTGGGCTACCCCGACAGTGAATGTTGAGAAGAATAACGTTTCAATTAGAATTTATGGTGATTTTCAAGTGACAATAAACCCTAACAACATTACACCCACTACTCTCTTATTAGAAGAAGAGCTAACGAGCAAAATAGATCAATGAAAACAGTACTCATTGATAAACTAGAGAGATGCATACCTTCAAATGGAGGTAGCCGAAGTATGAACTGAATCAGTAGAACTTCCAAATTAAGTACCGTAAGTGAGAACAACATTTTTTTGCAGATGTCCTCTCTCGCCTTCCATTAGATGAAAAACATCAAATCACTGATAAAACAAATGAGATAAGGTGTTTGAATATGGATAAAGTGGAAACAATATTGTTATACAACGAGGTCAAACGAAACAGCAGTTTGGACCAAGAAATCAAACTTGACCGATACACTAAATGCTTGGCCAGAAGACATACCATAGAATTTGAAAATATATTAACAAAAGAAAGAAAAGTTGTCAGTTGAAGATGAAGTGTTAATGTGGTTTGGAAGGATTGTTGGCCCATAAAATGAGAAACAAAGTATTGAATACCTTAGTAACCTCACCCTGGAATATTTTCCATGAGATCTATGGCCCTGTTGATGGTATGATGTGGTTAGTGGGAATTGATGCACTATTTAATTGGACAGAAGTCGAATGCTTAAGAACAATGACATCAACTGCAATAATCTAAAGACTGAGATGCTGGATGAGCAGTTATGGGATCCCATCACAAGTAGTCACTGACAATTGCCCACAGTTCGTTTTTGAGGAGATGAAGCAATTTTTAAGAGACATTCTATCAAGCACATCAGATCAATCCCATACCATCCCCGAACTAACGGGTTAGTTAGTAGAACGGCTCATCCGAACCTTGAAAAGACTCTACAAAGCCACGAAACAAGAAATTAGAGACCCTTCGTTGGCACTACAAAGCCACGAAACAAGAAATTAGAGACCCTTCGTTGGCACTACAAAATTTTCTATTTAGCCACAGAAGACTGGCTGATCTCCATCAGAAATGTTTTAGGTAGGAGATTACCTACAATAATAGAAAATGTTCAGATTACCAGGGTTCAGATTACCGGAACTCTGGTATTGTCATGTATAGG
This sequence comes from Nephotettix cincticeps, assembly GCA_023375725.1. Taxonomy (NCBI): domain Eukaryota; kingdom Metazoa; phylum Arthropoda; class Insecta; order Hemiptera; family Cicadellidae; genus Nephotettix; species Nephotettix cincticeps. The sequence goes on along the minus strand of CM041791.1, from coordinate 90,153,395 downwards.
CATATTCATTTCCTTAAAAATCCTCTGGGGCTACGCCCTGTGAACGTCCTTAGTTTCAATGTTTACATTTTTAGAGAATGAAAACATAAAACTACTTGAATGTCAACAGCTGTGAATACTAAAATTTGACAGTTCGAATAGAGGGAGAAGAAGAAGAAATAGCTGCCGTGACAGTCCTAGGTTTCAATGTTTACATTTTCTAATGACAACATCCGTTTGCACTATATTTTGACAGTTCGGGAAGAAGAAGAAATAAAGTTGATTTTTCAGATAAACTGCTGGATCGAAATTAGTGAATTATTTGAAATAGCGGAATGGTAGATTTTAATTTTCTTTCCGACAACTGTCTCTATTACATTAATCCTTATCCTCTCCCAATATTTGACATATGTCACTTTGAAATTTTGTAGACACTCTTTTTTGTCATTTTGTAAACAATGAAGAATTAATTAACAACACCTTACATGTATCAGTAGAGCCTACACCTTTCAGCCTTTTTAGCCCGTGCGAAGAACGGGTACTTTGGCTAGTATATATATATAAATTTTAACGACTATTGTTTTTGGTCTCTAGGCACCTAAAGAAGAAAAAATAACATGGTCCCGGGCTTAAGTCTTACCATGAGACCTACGGTAATAGCTTCTTCCCTATGGGAAATTCGCTAATAAAGAATTACTTGAAACTATTATATTATACGTAAAGTATTTCGGAAGGAAGTATTCGGACCCTCGTAACGGGACGGATTTTACTTCCTCTTCAACCTATTCCATATCCATCTCCAATGATGGAAAACACACCCAAAATTTTACTATCAGTCAGTAGGCAAGTTTGTTTCAAGATTCAAAGACATTTATTACCGTTAAATATGTAATTAAATGGCAAAGGCAAAAGGTAAAAATACAATTAGCACATCCAGGTACAGTTCAGTTGATTACATTATGCAGTGAAAAGAAAAGAAAAATCACCAACAGGAGAAGGTCGTCTGAAGAAAAAATAAAAAAAGGAATGTGAGGAATTACGTGTAAGTTGATGGTATAGATTAATGAATTTGATTGATCGGTTGAACTTGATAGTGATGGTAGTAAGGGTAGCTTCTTTAAATTTCAAATGTTGTGAGATAGTGAGTGAGTAACATGTCAGATTGCAATGAGGAGTTAAGCCTTTAACCATACAATTAAAGATTTGTTGGTATAAGAGAAGAATTTTAATCTCTTTTGAATAGAAATATGGGTGAAGAAGTGGGTCGAAAGGAGAGATGAATTTGGTACATCTGCAACTTTTTTCACCATCTTGCAATTGAATATTCTCTGGATTTAAAAAGGCATTTACGTATGCGCTTGGAACGATCGAGTTGGAACAATCTGATGCTACAGATGCTACGATGCCACTGCTCTACCGGCGATAAGTCATGTTTTGCCAGGAAAGTAATGGCCGCCAGAGGTCACGTGACCCGCTACTTGCCATGGAGTGGCCAGTAAAACAAACATGTTTGCTTTTACTATTAGTAAGTAGTCACTTGCCTCTGAAGTGTAAACTACCCCTTTAGACGGGGAAATCAAACGGTAGGTTGATGAGGCAAGTACTAGCCGCCAGTTACTTGCCGTCTCTACTTCTACCACTACTCTTCGTCTATAAGCGGCTTTAAAGTTCAACCTAGGTTTTCAATCTTTACCATGGACGTAACTATCATTAAAAGTTAAATATTCGACTCCCACTTATTTAAGAAAAATGAATCAATTCATTAATTCAAACCAATTCCATATAACCCACTGGAATTGGAACAATTTTATGACTATCTATGAGGATGTGGCGTATAAGATATGAAATGTAAAAGGAAGGTATTTTGCACAACTCACTGATCATTAGATTCTAATTATCTGCAACGGAAGTTCGGAGTGATAAAAAAACTCCTCAGTGCCGTATCATTTTCCAAAAATAAGTTGTCATTGTTGAATTGTGCTTAGGTTTTAAGGAAGAATTAAACTTTAAGAAAGATAAATTGGTAAATACCAGTTTAACGGGACATATTAAAACAAATAAAATTTAATATTTTTATATTCAAACATTAATGACGTCATTTAAAATGTATAAAAAACGTGTGTTTGTAAAGACGACTTTTGCAGTAGTTTAAACATTCGAATCACGAAAAAATGTAAAATAGAGATTTATCCTGTCAATCCCGGGATTGAGATCATCGAATTCCGGGATTCATAAATACCCAAAAGTGATCAGGATCCCTTTTTACACCTTTTTACAATCAATTATCTTGTTTAAAACTTTCAGATTTAAGGGAAATGCGCATAATTCAAATAACACATTCTGTAATCAATCATGGGCTTCCAAATTATCTTGCGAACCAATTTGAATTTATAAATGAAAGAGGCGTAAGAAACACTCGCTCTGGCTCGTCAACACTACGTATTCCACGTCACAAAACCACAATTTTTAACAACTCCTTTTTAGTAACAGCCTACCGCCTCTGGAACTCTTTACCAAATGAAATTAGATCTATTGAAAACCGTTCTCGGCTGACGGTCGCGTTGAAAAACTATTTCCTTAACCGGATGATCGTAGTGTGGCGGGATGGCGTGCGCTAGGCCTAGCTGTGGCATGTTTTGAATGTGTGTGTGCTTACAAGTTTTAAATTATATAGATTTTTTTCTTTTCTGTTACCTTTTAAAATGAGATTTTTTTAAAGTTTGATTTATAAAATAATTTAGTTTTCATTGTAAAAGAGGTTAGCTGTAAGAAAGGACCATGAGGTCCTTAATATTCGCCTCAATAAAAAAGTATTTTCATTCATTCATTTATTTATCCCGAGATTGGGAACCCTAGCCGTGTCGCAGTGATAACTTCTGGCAACCTGTTGCTTCTCTCTCTTCATGTGACGTCGTTCCACCATCACCAACGAAAATTTTCCCAATACCTTCCACTAAGTTTTTGTTATAGTGTTAGTATTATTTCAGTTAAACCATATCTTTAGCATCCATAACATGCAACACTCACACTAACATCAATCTCAGAGTTTGTTTCCTGAAGATATACCTATCTATACATACACTTAAACATATTCGTTAACCGTACACTTTCACTCTCTACTTCAGTATGTACACCTCATACATAATAGCTAGGTAGCAATCAATATTCTCCAAGGTTAACTTAAAAATACTCCCATAACTTCACATTTCTCACTTCAAATGCTAGAGCATAACACCACATTTTCACTGCAACACGTCCGCTGCTACCGGGATATTTTTTAATAATAGATATTTCCTGATATAATGTTTATCTAAATAAAATATATCTGTTCATTGATATTCGATAGTTGATACACATTGGCAACATAAAAATACAAGAGCTAGTAATGAAGGAGGTGCCTAATATGGTTACTGTAATAAGATTTTTTTTAATGACGCTGCGATTAACCTACACTATAAGGAACTATATAACTAACTAGTAAGGAAAAGGAAAACACGTATCCTGCATAAAAAACAGGAGCATTAATATAAATAAATTATTTGTACAATTATTTTTTATTGATATGGTCATAATTCCTTATACATTTATGTGTAATACGATTAATAGTTAGCACCTGGTGACCGAGCTTTGCTCGTAAAGAATAAGACATGTATTATAAAAATTAAAACACATTTATTACTCAATGAAAACATTTATGTGGGTTAAATAAAACCGATTTAATACACTATAACTAATATAGCACTGAACAAAAGTAGCACCTCTAACGGGGATGGAACTTGCGACCTTCAATTTACGAGGCCGACACGCTACCGCTAGACCACGGCGTCTGCCAAACGGGCGATACCGTTTAAGGTCTTTTAGCCAACCTCATGTGTTTTAGCCGATCATTTACTGTTTAATTATCCATACAGTTATTATTAACCTGTGATCAACTGATTTTGTTAGAAACAGAATGAGGATTGAAGAGCAAATGAGAAATTTTATTTACACCTATTAATTGGTTTGTGACAATGGCTTCAAAAAATACAATGAATACGTTTTCTATCAAAACACGGAAGATTTTGGAAATACTTTTTCTGCTTTTATTTCGCACAGTTATGTTACCCTGAAGTTTTACAAATTGTTTGGTAACCTGATAATTTTACATTTATTACATACATATAATAAATATTTATGAAAACCCTCTATTCACATATTGCTCCCCACCATCTTCCATCAAGAACTGTCAAACGGTTATAAACAGATGTTTTTATTTGTATTGTTTACATTTGATTCTCCATAAGCGTAATGTTAAATTTTTAGATTTTAAACTTAATATTACAAGAAAACAAGAATTTTCCTGGTCATTAGACCTATCTAGAACTTATTTTCTACTCAGAAATTAGTTATTTCTAAAATTTAAAGAAAATACTTAGTGCCGTTTTCGAGATCCGTGTGCAAATATATATACATATATATATATATATATATATATATATATATATATATATATATACAAACCTTGCTCGTATTGCTCGTATTGGATTGAAGATACATCCATTCACTGACAAAAGCAATGGTCTTCAGTTCTACTGTAACGGGGTAATCAGTAATAGAAGTAAGCACTTTCTCGATTGTAGACCCTAGATATCACATCTTGTCATCTTGACATCTGTCACATTTTGGAATGTTATAATGGATCATTGATTACACAATTGAAAAAAATTGTTGTTAGGTAATTATAAATAATTATATTGATTTGTATAGTTTAAGAAATGTTTGATTTTATTTACGAATTCAATGACCAATTACCAAATAGTTACTATCAGATATATTGACTGATTATAATAGACAGTTGATTAAACATAAATTTAATGTATCCGTTTTTACGATATTTGAATTTGAACGCGATTGTACTTAAAAACGTATCTACCATGCGTTAGTCGTATAGAATATCCTCATATAAATATGTTTTACTGTAAATGGTTAATCCTGCGTTTTCACTTGGTTATTTGTGTACGTCACTGATGTTTAACATTTTTTTCAAAGGAAAGATTCCAGATAAAAAAAAGATATGATTACGTAATCTGAGTACCGAACTCAGCAATGGTAGGCTCTCAGTTTAAATTGATAAAAAATCACCTTTTCATTATAACGATTTGAAAGATTGCATTGATTTAAGTAGTTAAATATTAGCGGTTATAAGCCCGAATCGACACGGTTTTCCCATGTTATTCTTATGGGGACTATTTTTTGGACATCTCGTTTTAATCCGTAAAAATCCCGCCTTTATTCATTACCAATCTATTGTATGATGCTATACAACATCATTTTCATTAAAAATAAACAAACATTTCACAAAGCACACATCTTACAGGGTCTGAAAATCGATGCGGTACATAACACTGACACACACTATAAGATTGAAAAATTTTATAAAAACCCCACCTTTATTCATTACCAATCTACTGTATTTCATATATTTCACAAAGCACGCACCTTACAGAGTTTTAAAATCCCAAATCCCACGCAGCGGTTCATAACACTGACACACACTACAAGAGCAAACAATTTGTAAAACTCCCATCCTTATTCATATCCAATCTATTGCTCGATACTATACAACATCATTTTCATGAAAAATAAACTAAAATTTCACAAAGCACATATCTTACAGAGTTTTAAAGTCCCCGCGCATCACACCGCGCCGCGTACCGGCACATGTCACTGCCACAAGACTCAAACCTGCATTTAGCATGACTATTTCCGAAAAAAGTTCTTAGTTTCCGAGATATCGGCAATTTTCTAACATGAAAATTACATGGTAGCATTTATGTCTACAAAGCCCCCCTGTCCCTAGTATATCATTCGTTCACTATGCTCATAAACGTTTCATATAAAATACATATCACCAGTATAGCACTTTACAGTTCTCCTCAACATGGTTTCTAGAAAAGACACATAGTACAATACACATAGTACATAGTGGTACAAGCAAGTATAAAACAAATGACACTAGTGAATTTAGCACTTAACAGTTCTCCTATAATTCACATACAAGTACGAAAGACATGGGTAGGCCCCTACAAGTAAACGCGAAACAAAACAAAAAACACCAGTGAATTAAATGTAATTGAGATGGAATCAAACCTGTTGTAGGACATTTGATTTCAGTCTTCTAATAAGCCTGAGACTTGATGAGAGTCCACTGTGTTTAAAGCCAATCTTAAAACAAGGATAATGTAAGTTTGATGGTAAAAAACTATAAAGCACACCAATAATAGGTTAGTGTACAATCAATTAAAAGTGAGTAAAAGTCTTATATAAATTCAATTTTGCCTTGTAGTATAGTGCAGCATCTTACATAAAAGGCTCAAATTTCATGCATATACGATTTGTCTGAAGCTAAATGATCGTCTAGTGAGATGTTGGCTTGGAACATACTATTCAACAATAAAGCAACTTTTCGCCTCATTCAATAATAAACAAACACAACTTTTGTATTTGACAATTAAAAGATTCATTTGCTTTAGAAATGATTGAAAGAGTGAATGTTTGTTGGGGTTGATGTATAACACAATCACTGGACCATTTTTATAGAATAAACAGTAACAACATGCATTGAAACTTCTGTAGTATCTCAAATGTTAGAACAAATCCTTTTCTTGCACAACGGTGTCACAGAGTGCAATAGCACATAATTATTTTTATTTGTAGGTAAGAGTGCAACGGAGTGCACGATTGTGAGAGGATAACATTAGAAATGTTAGGAAGATAGATCATTGATTTACTTGTGGTGATGATATTGAACTTTACTCTTTTAGGTGTATTTATGACATGTTTAGCATACAAACTAAATTTTAATATCATAAGATAGTCATTTCTTGATACCTCTAAACTGGACACTTTGTATATTTCAATTGCTCTCTTGTTCAACAATGCCTTTAGATACATTGAGAAAGGTACATAACATTATAAGGTAAGCCAGAAACAACATTATAGGTTAAAATCAAATACAATCAATATACATTCAACAAGTTGATGCGTCATGAATTTGATCTAGGATCTATTGCATTCATATTTATTGTAAGTATCAAACAACTATAGGTCGGATGAAGGAGTTAAAATTAAACACCATCAATAAAACATGTCTTGCCTCTTGTTCCAACAACTGACACAAACTTGATCTAGTATCTGCTGAATTCAACATTTGTAAACATATAAAATATTTAAATTAAAATTTATAGTTTTTTTTCAAACAAGACGATTTTAAATTCATTAATTCAGATAAGTAAATATAAATAATGACAGTAAAATGTTGTATAGTGACATTGGTTTTTGTAAAATATTGAAATTTGTGACCGTATAGTTCATAGCTAAACGAAATATTTCAATCAATTAATACTTTAGCAATTTAAAAACATGTTTGGTGCACATTTCCTGAGACACAGACGAGTCAAAGAATGAAGAACCTGACTACAATATCAACCATTTTATTCGTTTTCTTGTTGTATGTTTTAGTTAGGTCAATACTACACTTATATACAACTGAAAACATATACAAGTACAAGTGAGGAACTCGAGTGAGTGCATGTCGCATGTGCACCCTTTCTATTAGTAAAACTGTATTTGCAGAATCATTGGTTATTTCAAGGAATTGTCTGCTTCTAAAATCGATTGAAAAGTGTATAAGGACAATAGGTATAACACCAAATACTATCAAAGGTTATATATAGGAGGTTCAGTCAATTATATGAAAATAAGCCTGAAAACCAAAAAATTAAAGTGGGAAATATAAACATGTGTCCAATTGAACATGTCGTGCAGATGTAAAGAATACAAGTTCTAGAGGTGGATTTCATAAGGAAGAATTATTAAAGAGTAATTAAACAGAAAGGAGAGTTGTATGTTAAGTGGTAAGGATTTATAAGTAGGTCATGGAGCAATGCTAGTAATGTATTGAGATAGATGGACACCATCGCAAAAATTAATAATCATGTTAGGTGTAGGTGTCGATGATGTTGTGAGTCTTGCGCGTTGCGCGGTACAGTGCATTCAAGTTAGAAAATTGCCGATATCTCGGAAACTAAGAACTTTTTGATATCAACACCTTCTAATTATGTCCGATCTCACCAAGGCGCATCGATTGGCATAATTTTTTTTGAAAAATTTTCAGCCAAAATTATTGTGCAAAAATCTGGTCGTTTTATAACAGTGGGACTTGGTGCATGGCGGGCCTAGGTTATGAGCATAGTGAACGAATGATATACTAGACATAAATGCTACCATGTAATTTTCATGTTAAAAATTGCCGATATCTCGGAAACTAAGAACTTTTTGATATCAACACCTCCTAATTATGTCCGATCTCACCAAGGCGCATCAAATGGCACACTTTTTTCTGAAAAATAGTAAGTCAAAATTATTTTGCAAAAAAACCTGGTCGTTTTATAACAGTGAGACTTTATTTTTCATGAAAATGATGTATGTGTGTAAAAAATGATGATGGCAATAGATTGTATATGATGGCATTGTTTAAAAATCAAGCAATATAAAATATGTTAGGCGTGTATTGTCGTCAAAGAATGAAGAACTTGACTACAACATTAACCCTCCTCAGTGGCATAATTTTTCATTTTCTTGTTGTATGTAGCTGAGTACAAGTGAGTGTGGATACATGTGTGATGCATGAGCATGTATATACTTTTTCTAAGAGAGATAAGATTAAAAACAATCCTTATAGCTGGTGTCAAGAATGTTCAACCTGATAGCGTTAAAGGATTTTTCAATCCCTTGTGAAAGAGTTAATATTAATCACTATCACACCATTTTTACTACCAAAACTGCAATTATTGGTTATTTCGAGAATTTTCTGATTCCAAAATTGATTAAAAGGACCAGGTGCAAAAGTAAAGAATATGAGACCTAGAGGTGAATTTTATAACTATGAATTATTTAGTGGAGAAAGCGATTAAACAGAAAGGAGTGTTGTTGTGTTTTAAGTGGTAAGGATTTCTAAGTAGGTCATGGAAATAATAGTAAGATAGATGGACACTATAGCAAAAATTAATAGTCATGCTAAATGCAGGTTTGAGTCTTGCGGCAGTGACATGAGCCGGTACGCGGCGCGGTGTGATGCGCGGGGACTTGGGATTTTAAAACTCTGTAAGACATGTGTTTTGTGAAATTTTGGTTTATTTTTCATGAAAATGATGTTGTATAGTATCAGGCAATAGATTGGATATGAATAAGGATGGAAGTTTTACAAATTGTTTGCTCTTGTAGTGTGTGTCAGTGTTATGTACCGCATCGATTTTTGGACCCTGTAAGGTTTGTGTTTTGTGAAATATTTGTTTATTTTTAATGAAAATGATGTTGGATAGTATCAGATAGTAGATTGGATATGAATAAAGGTGGGATTTTTACAAATTGTTCAATCGTGTAGTGTGTGTCAGTGTTATGAACCGCTGCGCGAGAGTCTAGGATTCCGGACCCTGTAAGATGCGTGCTTTGTGAAATATTTGTTTATTTTTAATGAAAATGATGTTGTATAGCATCATACAATAGATTGGTAATGAATAAAGGCGGGAGTTTTACGGATCAAAACGAGATGTCCAAAAATTAATTGATCCCATAAGAATAACATGAGAAAAACGTGTCGATTCTACAACATTAACCCTCCTCAGTGGCATAATTTTTTCTACTCTTGTTTAGTGGTAGAGTAGTACAAGTGAGTGTGGATACATGTGTGATGCATGAGCATGTATATACTTTTTCTAAGAGAGATAAGATTAAAAACATTCCTTATAGCTGGTGTCAAGAATGTTCAACCTGATATAGTTAATGCATTTTTGAATCCCTTGTGAAAGAGTTAATATTAATCACTATCACACCATTTTCACTAGCAAAACTGCAATTATTGTAGAATTTTCTGATTCCAAAATTGATTAAAAGGACCAGGTGCAAAAATAAAGAATATGAGACCTAGAGGTGAATTTTATAACTATGAATTATTTAGTGGAGAAAGCGATTAAACAGAAAGGAGAGTTTTTGTGTTTTAGGTGGTAAGGGTTTCTAAGTAGGTCATGGAAATAATAGTAAGATAGATGGACACTATAGCAAAAATTAATAGTCATGCTAAATTCAGGTTTGAGTCTTGTGGCAGTGACATGAGCCGGTACGCGGCGCGGTGTGATGCGCGGGGACTTGGGATTTTAAAACTCTGTAAGATATGTGCTTTGTGAAATTTTAGTTTATTTTTCATGAAAATGATGTTGTATAGTATCGAGCAATAGATTGGATATGAATAAGGATGGGAGTTTTACAAATTGTTTGCTCTTGTAGTGTGTGTCAGTGTTATGAACCGCATCGATTTTCAGACCCTGTAAGATGTGTGCTTTGTGAAATGTTTGTTTATTTTTAATGAAAATGATGTTGTATAGCGTTATACAGTAGATTGGTAATGAATAAAGGTGAGATTTTTATAAAATTGTTCAATCTTATAGTGTGTGTCAGTGTTATGTACCGCATCGATTTTCAGACCCTGTAAGATGTGTGCTTTGTGAAATGTTTGTTTATTTTTAATGAAAATGATGTTGTATAGCATCATACAATAGATTGGTAAAGAATAAAGGCGGGATTTTTACGGATTAAAACGAGATGTCCAAAAAATAATCCCCATAAGAATAACATGGGAAAAACGTGTCGATTCGGGCTTATAACCGCTAATATTTAACTACTGATTTAATTTAGTGGATCATACTAATAACTTTGATGAATAAATTCAAAACAGATTTTATAAGTAATAATACGTTATATTATTCAGGTTCCATACAAATATAGGCTATGTTGGTCATTCACGTCAACCTGGCAGAGTAACTTCATAATTCCCACTGTTGACTGTGTACGTTGTTCCTCTGAAGTTTCCAACGTATTTTGTTCTCGGTTCAGCCAATGTCTTGATACATTTACGTATCAAGAGATCTTGTGTTGAATGTTTAATATCTTCGTACTTCATCTGTTGAACTTGGGAGGTTACATAAGAATTAATAATATTGAATTCATTTTCAAGACGCCTTGCTTCTTTTAGGCAATCGTGTTGTTCATCTTTCCGAGTTGGACTGTTTGAATTTCCGTCCGCACTGGCCGATGGTATGTTTTCCTCTCCTACTTCTACAGATGGTAACACAACTTTCCCATGTGATTCGCCATTTATCAACACCGCGTACGTTGCCCTAGAGTAACCGTTCTTAGCTTCTTTCTCCTTCAACTTTTTCAGGCAACCAGCGATCTGCAGGTCGTTAGTTGATTTTTCTATGTCACCGTATTCGTTTCCTTGTATTTTAGCTCCTGGTTCAGTAATGATTTTAAATCGCTTTTCTAGATTTTTAGCATCTTTTTTGCATGGTCTCACCAGACTACCTCTAATTCTTGCTTTAACATCCGGAAGTAATACGTCTCCTAAGACACTTCTTTTGTTATCAATTACCTTATACTTTGCCCCCAAAAATCCTTGCACTTTGTCAGTTACCTCCACTTTTTTTAGAAAACCACCCCTCATTAGATCTGTAGTTAAGAGCTTAAGTTCTTCATATCTAGTTTGTTTCAACTGATGGCTTGTAAGCTCTTTAATTTTATTAAAACTAGTTTCTAACTTTGTAGCTTCTATCAGCGGATTGCTAGCAGTAACGTCTTTTTCTGTGATGGTCACATCCGGTAGGGTGACAGTTCCTTCAACCATCTCAAGATTAACCACGTAGTACTTCATTGCTTCATATCCTGCAATTTTAACTGTACCCTCTTCAACCCCTTTAATCAAACAATCAGCTTTTATCAGTTGGTCGGTTGACATTTTACAGTTTTCGTACATATTTTGCTTTAGAGTTTGTCCAAGTGATGTTATGGTTTTAAATTGTTGATCAATTTTTTTAGCCTCTTCTAGGCAGGTGGTTTCGGCTTCATTGCTAGAACTGCTGTCACTACTTGAGTTGCTTTCAGAAGTATCTGTGGCGCTTGATTCACCCTCCAAAAGAGGTAATGTGACTTTGCCAACGTGATTGCTGTTTACCAGGACCTCGTATTTAGCAAGAGCGTAACCTCTCTTTGGTTTTATATTTTTTAATTTTCTCAAACAGCCACCGTTCTGGAGGTCGAGTGTTGACTTTAGTATGTTTCCATATTCCTCTGGATCTGCAGCAGCATTTGAATTAGTTAAAAATTTAAGCCTTTTTTCTAGACTTTTAGCTATTGCTTTGCAATAATACGGTGCATCATCAACACTTGGAAGTATAACGTCACCTATGACTTCCTTTTTCTGGTCAATTACATGAAACTTAGTTCCTTCAAATTCTCCAACTTTAGATTTTCCCCCAATTTTTTTGATACAATCTATTCTTTCTAGGTATGAGGTTGCCTCTTTTATGTCCATATACTCCTTTTGTTGTAGCGAAATTTCAATTGTTAATATGTTGAGAAATCGCCTTTCATTCTTTTTTGCCTCATCAAAACAAGATGCACTAAGTTTGTTCTCTCCTATACCGGCAAAGGTCTGGAGGCAAGGTATCCGGACGTTTTGAAAATTGATTGTTTGGTGTAAAGCTCCAAATACAAATAATAATGCCAGAACAGAGGAAACCTAAAAAGAATAGAGAAAAGCATTTAAAAAAAATTATCATAAAGTGTATAAAACACAAAAACAAAAAATACAAACATAAATATGTTTGTATATGCATGTTATATAAATATATAGTGTGTGAATTTGTGTGTGTATTGGATGCATTTTGAGGTATAAGAAGTACTAAAGGACTAAGAGGTAAAAGAGGACAAAATATCTACGAGGTACACATTTTTAAATGTTCAGTATTATTTTTATTTAATTTAATATACCACATCTTTTGCAAAAAATGTTTGTATTTACATCTGTGTGAGAAATAGGTTGGATCGTCGATATACATATAAGGGGAATGTTTTCAGTTCTTCATATTCCTTAGAAAAATTTTTCTTATTCTCATATTAAAATGCAATAAAATAGCTCTAGTAGTTTATATGGAAACTTGTTTGAAATTTTCATCTCACAAAATCCAACAACTATGGGGTGCCAACACCCCACAGAGCTAAGACAAATCCATTTCAAAAATTGTTACTTTAAGATATTGTATTGTAGGTTTACTATTAATGGTAAAACCTCAAAAAATATTTGTCTTCAGGTGTTTTTCAAATTTGTTCGCTGCCCTAATTTTTTAGCTTAGCATAATCTGCCTCACAGAAACTTATGATTAAAGAAGTATTTATACCAATATTTATAAAATAATTACTGATGAAAAATAAAAATAGTTTACTATTCCAGTCTATATTTTCCTTTGGTTCCCTAATGAGTATTTTAGTAATACATCGTATATAGTTAAACTTTATTTGTTTTTATTTATTCCAAGTTTCAATGTACCACTCAGTACAAGGGTTGACATTTTTAATATTAATTTAATATATATTTTTTATTTATTTTTTATTTTAGTGTAGGTTTTACCCAGATAACCAATTTATGGGCCTAATAGTAAAACCGTTTGATCTTATATTCGTCTCAAGATAAGTTTTTCAAATTTTTCATTAGGATTTTTTATATAGGTTTCTTGTTAAGTATTAAAACGAAAACACTTATTTAGATACCGGATTATTTATAATAGGATTTCCAGACAGGATCAAGAGAGAGTGATTTAGAGCAATTACAAAATGATCTAGCCTCCTTTTTAAATGTAAAATCATTAAAAAAATTGCAACCCTTTGACAACACAATATATAAACACGCTCGGTATGTGTTTGACATAATATCTCTCACAAAAGTCTTCAGTGAGGATAATTAAATACACCTATCTAGGCTAGCTATTAAATATGAGAAAAAAACGTTGAGACGATATGAAATGTAGAGGCCTTTGTAATTTTATGACACAACTAAGGATAACAACCAAACAAACGATTTTCATCCATCCGATTAGACTAGAATGCGAATCCAGTATTATTTAATCAAACACTAAATAAATAATTGACTATGCATCCAATGAGACTTAAATGCATAACGAGTACCATTTCGTTACTCTTGAAACAAACGGATGGATCAACCGTACCGAGGGTCGGATACGGAAGCGTCACCATTCGATTAAACTTGAAAGAATGTTGGATCATGCATGTCTTATTACGTGCATGATCCAACTGGGATGCGGAATTGTTACCAGTTCTGATTAAACGTGAAAAAAAACATTTGACTAAGCACTTCATACTGGCGTAGGGGTTGGCGATCTCACCGCCCAGTGGCATGGTCATTTCTCTCTCTCTCTCTCTCTCTCTCTCTCTCTCTCTCTCTCTCTCTCTCTCTCTCTCTCTCTCTCTCTCTCTCTCTCTCTCTCTATATATATATATATATATATATATCTTCTTTCGAGAGCAGGTTCCTCCCTACCTACCCATGATTATTGTATCTTTCAATGCATGGATAAACTAACTTCATCTATCTGTAAACCCAGTATCCGAGTAGGGAACTTTCATAGATAGGAGCTAAGTGAGGCAGGAACCCGCCGATACCTTCGGTTTCTGGAGCAGGGCATGGAACCTGACGAGGCCAGGAGGAGGGTAGATGAAAGAAAGGTAGCAGCAGCGCACAAAAAAACCTGCGCTCAGTCAGGGGAAAAGGGGGTCGCTGGAGATCAACCCAGAGGGAGTACGAGGATATATGCTGGTGGGTTGCATCAACCAGGAAACAGCTGATTGGTTTGGAATCATGGCCACCCAGTTGCAGGAGTGAAAGGGAGAGAAGTTGATGGCTTGCCTCGGGGACAATATACTCAAGACCCATAACGTCACGATTTTCTTTCCAAGAAGCGAAGGTGAGGTCGATAAGTTTATGTCTCTGGTTGAAAGTCTTAACAAGGGGCTTGGTATTCAGACGTGGGATGTTCTGAGTAGTAGAGAGGAGGTACAGGAAAATCTCCAGCTATTTAGGATCTACGACCAAGTGCGGGGGTGGATCAAGAAGGAAGAATACCAAATCTTACCGATTTGGGAGGATCCGTGTGCATGCGCGTAAGTCCACAGATAAGAAGGCAAACGAGGGACCGAAGGAGGCAGACAAACTAGCCAGGGGGATCTGAGGGGAACAATACACAAGGCAATGAATGACCTGGACCTCTCAGGCCTTAACACTGCAACCCCCAAGATGATGGTGATCATGGAGGAAGAGGAAGAGGAGGAGAAGAAACTGCCAGGATGCAAAGAGGATGCTCTCTTTAGAGAAAGTTGAGCAGAGATGTCCTCAACTCTAAGGTAGCCCAGGTTAATGTTCACCATGTCATGGGAGCCTCGGCCCTGTTTTTAAGAATATTTTCCGGGGTGGGACAGACGGCAGTGCTGATTCAGGACCTTCCACCATCCAGATTGGTGTAGAAGTTTCTCCAGGAGAATATCTTTGCTCTCTTGACTGAACGATTGTATGCAGTTAGCAGGCTATGATAGCGACCTATTTTTTACTGCGCTTAGCTTTGCTGAAGTTCGCTCTGACCTTCCTTCTCGTGTTGGTCAGTTTTAAGGTTCACCAATTTACCCTCCTTTCGCTGCCCTCCGAGAGCGCGACAACACCCTTCAAAGGTGATTAAAGACCAGGACTAAGGGATCTGATGAAACTTCCAATGGATTTCATGGTGAGAAAGTACAGCTTTGAAAATAAGTTTCATGTAAAGCTAGGGTATAAACTTGGCTGGGATGGGAAACCCCTAAATTCCCTCGGAAATCAGGTCATTGGGTGGTATGTGGTACACTGGTGGCTATAATACTGAGTAGGGGACCCGGTGTGGGGGTATTTGGGCCAAGGATCAACTACTATGAGCCGCTTAGGCATTCTCCCAGAATTTTTCAGATTTGAGGTCAAGGACATAGAATGAGTGTACACTTCAAACTAAGTAGAGGATACAGGAAAAGGGAGATCGCTATCCTATCAGACAGTCAGGTTACCATTGGAGCCTTGAGCTCAACAGCATTCATATCTAAGATGATCTGGAATTGTCGGCAAAGTCTGGAAAGGTTGGGGAGGAACACCAAGTGGTCACTACTTTGGGTAATGAGTCCTAGTTGGAATATGTTCAATTAAACGTTTAACAAACATGATCTTGATTGATTGATCTTTTATCAAAAGAGGTTACAATGCGAATCAGGAACCATCCAATTAAACATAAAAAATTCAATCATTTAAATACTAAGACTAGAATGTGAAACGTGCCTTTCGATTAAACATTTTGTAACAACCAGTCGATTCTGTATCCAATCAGACTTGGATGCGGAACTGGTACTATTAAATTATAGGATTAAGTACGTAAGTGAATTATAGGTATTAAAATAAACTTGAACCAAACAAATGATCGTTTAATTTTTAAGGGTAATTTACGAAATCGGTATTATCCGATTAAACGCAAAACAACGATTTTATCATGTATCTATTGAGAGTAAAATGTAGACCCGGAACCAATGAAATAAACTTTAAAAAATCGATCGTGCATCAAAAAAGACTAAGACAAGAACATAATACCGTTCGATTAAACATGAAACATATATTTTATCGTGCAAAAATGAGGCAATGATGTGGAACTAGTACCATTCCATTAAACATGGACAAACATTAAAACGTGCATCCAATGGGACTAGGTTGTGGTACTAATACCATACCATTAAATATGAAACATTTTTTCCAATTATCCGATTGGACTAGGCTGTGAAACCTGTATCATTTCATTGAAAATTAAACAAACAGTCAATCATTCAACCAACCAGACTAGGATGTAGAATTGGTAATATTACAGCGAACTTAAAACAAATATTTGATCGATCAATTGACGAAGGTAGCAAACAAAATTGATACCGTCCGATTAAACGTGAGAAATTCATCACGTGAGATTTCATCATTGAAAGAAAAATTTGGTACCGGCACAATTCAATTAAACTTGAAAAAAACATTTGATCGTGCACACAAGAAACTAGGATACGAAAATAATTCCATTTGAATAAATACGACACATTTTACTAGTCTGACATGAATTTTATAAGACTATGATGCGGAACTTGAACCATTCAATTAAACATGAAAACAAGTTAGATTCTGCAATGAGACTAGGAAACGGAACCGTTTCCAGTTGTGATTAAACGTGAATAGTAAATTTATTTTTGAACTTCATTCAGCCAAGTATACCGAATCGATATTAATCGATTAAACATGAAACAAACATTTGGTCATTCATCTAATGACACTACGGTTCACAATCGGTACCATTCAATTAAAATGGAACGAGAAATTAACTAATCATTTACATAATTATACTAGGAAGTGGAACTCGTACCATTCGATTAAACATGAAACAAAAAGCCGATTATTATTAATCTAATGAGTCCAGGATACAAGACTGGCACTATTTATTTTAAATATGAAACAAAAATATTAGATCCTTTACCCACCGGGGGTTACCGTTTAGTTATAATACAAGACAAAATATTTGATCATTCATTTAATGGGGCTAGGATAAGGGGCCTGTTTCACTAAATAAAATAATGTCACAAAACTTGGCAAACAGTTTCATGTAGCTAAGACTTAATAGTATGATATTTTTGTTCAGGTTTGTTGGCAGGATCCTATTTACTTATTTCCCATGTTATTTTAAGGATAGTAAACCAATTGATACTTCATTTTTATTGTGAACATTTGGTATTCAGCTTCATCTAGTCTAGGCCAATTACTGTATTTTGGAATCCGAATTCTTCTGTTTCTTGGTAGCACGTTTAAACTCTTTTTCTATCTTATTATTTTGGAGAATTATTAAGTTGATATACCTTACCAATTTTAAATCTTAAATTATTACAATTTTCTTAATCAGTAAAGGTTGGCTTAATATACAAGTCTTCTGCTATAGGGATATTAGCTACGCAGTTATAAAATCAATTATATTAGTTTATCATTATTATTCGTACATTCAGGCACAGATGAAAAATACCCCCGTCGCAGCAGACCTGCGTACTCAGCGAATTTCCAAATCAATAATATAATAATAATATATGACAAGTTTGGTCAAAATCTGTCGATAAACATGAGAATTTTTGCCTATTCTCCATAAGATTAAAATGGGAAAGAGTGGGTAGGTTTGCTGCTGTGAGGAACACTGAAAGTAGCCATTTATACCATCAAAAATTTTATTTTTAACATTTATACCAACTTTCATCAACATCTGTCCATAAATATTGGAGTGTGCCTAATCTCCATATGATTAACATGGGAAAAGAGTATGCAGGTTTGCTGCCATGATAAACACATAAACTATAATTTTTTAGTACAAATGTATGGATCTCAACCACATGAAGCTAAATATCAAGTTTCATCCAAAAATATTAGATAATAAGTGAAAAATTAATTTTTTTTAATCCTCCATAAGATTAACATTGGAGCCTCAAAAATACAACGTACTGTGTTTAGATTTTTTTATATCTCGGTAACCGTTGAAGATAGAGAAAAACTTTAAGGAACTTAATTGTGTAGTTTTTTAAGCTGATTCCAATGGTGAAATATAAAATTGGAAATTTTTAAAAATTACATGTGAAAAACGCAAAAAACCCCATTTTGGGGTACAAAACCCCCCCAAACTACCCGTTCCCATCGACCGATATGTCTGGTTTACGAACTCGTCCGAGCATTTGTAGGAATACACGTCTCTACCAAATTTGGTCTCGATCGGACCTTTTTTACGAGAGTTATCGTGTTCACAGACACACACACACACACACACACACATATATATATATATATATATATATATATATATATAAAAATTTTAACGACTATTGTTTTTGGTCTCTGGGCACCTAAAGAAGAAAAAATAACATGGTCTCGGGCTTAACTCTTGCCATGAGACCTACGGTAATAGCTTCTTCCCTATGGGAAATTCGCTAATACAAAATATAAGGAAATACTTAGTAAAATATTGAATAGATAATAATAAAAAAGTAAACTACTTAACATAATATTATATTCGAATAACTCACAACAGCTATAGTCCCTTGGTCCATTTCAAATATGTCATCCGTTGAAGATTCAATAAGTTATAAAACCAGAAGTTGTTTTCACCTAATTAAGATGATTGATTATCAATAATGAGCCAAAATTATAGAGCTGTTGGTACTAATAATCAATATAACCAATTATAATAATCATAGTCATTATTCATAAGTATTACTAATGATTAAATGCGACCTAGAAAATTTAGATTAATAGAATAATTAAGAGAATTTACTACGTAATAATCATAAAAGTGTTCCATCGAATGATAAAAACCTTTATAGGTTAAATTTATTAGTTAATGATAGTTAATGATTACGCCAAACACGTACATACATACGCCGTTGGGAGATACATTTGAGCAGCCGCTCTAAGTCTGAATCCGATGCAAAGGAGAAAAAGCTCCTGCGTGAGTTGGCGCATACAACCCGCTTCCACTACGCAATGGGCATACACAGTTGTTCTTCAATAAATTTAACGCTATTTAAGGTTGAATTAGACGAGAGACGGGACCCAAGCTGTAGATTATATGTCATTGCACAATGAACACTGGATCCGTGTTCTGTCTTTAAAATCCTACTACAGTAGTTATCTCAAAATGCTGGCACAGTTTGCAGTTTGACATGGATTTGTCTTAACCCAGGGGGGGGGTGTTAGCAATTTAAACGAACAAAGTTATCATAAGAACAGCTGTTTAGATGAACTGAAACATTACCTTTAGACATATACTCGTATAGTATAGTATAAAAATAGGCTTAAAATCAATAATCAATGTAAACAAGGAAATAATGATTTTAATTTTAAGGCTGTTGGTCGTTTATTTCTATAAAATCACATATAGAGCTTAAGTTATATTTTTTCTGAAAACTTTAAAAGTATGTTTAATATTGCTTATAACTAGATTAATGAGATCATATAATTTTCCTTACGTCGGTACGTCGGTTATTTTAAAGAAAAACCTTCTCCAAAAGGTATAGAATAAGGAAAATAGGTTTCAGAACTATGGGGGCTCTCGTTTTCACGGAGAAGACGAACACAAATGGCTTGTTTAGCGTTACATAAAACAAACATTGAAATGACACCCGGAGCTATAAAACGTAGGGGGTGACAAAGCTATAATTTTATTTACAAATACGGTATGCAGTTTATTAATTCATATTTACCATCCACCACCATGTTGTCCAAAGCTAAACCCATTGTATGTAGTTTTACGTCAATCACGGTAAACATTAAGTATCGTATACATCCCAGAGTATATTCAAAGAAGTAAAATATTCTTTTGAATTTACTAGTTTGTATAAAAACACTAATTGTCCGATGTTTACTACTATACTATGTACTACTACTTTTAAACATTATCGGTGTAACGCCACAGCACATCACATTATTCCGCCTCAGATTATTCACATTGATCAGGGAATCACTTGTGATGATAAAAATGAAGCTTTATATAAGGTTAAGCCTCAAACTAAAAATTGTCACAGTATGTATTTATGTATTAGTAGGTTTTATAAATCTTAGTAGCAATAACATAGGAGTCGAGTAAATAGACTCACAGCTATAACACACAAGGAAATTAGGATTTTTATATACATTTGTAGACTTCATAGGAGCAGTCACGAAGTTTTACTACAATAGTTCAAATAAAAAGTATGATACATTATTGTTTATGCGTAGGAATAATATGAACTATCAGTAAGTAAGTTAAGCGTCAACCAAAACTAACGGAAAAAGACACGGTTCTCATAATAGATAAAAAAAAAAACATATTAGGCAGTGTGTTAGATTTCATCATAAAATTTCGAGTAATAAGCATTTTTTTCTTTTTTCCTTTTAAGATTTGCATTTTAGCTAAAAAAATACTCCAAACAAAGTGTCACAAACTTCTGAATATAAGGAAAAATCGAAATTTAAAAATTAAAATAACATTGTTTTTATTTTGGATTAATTATAATAGCTTATATAAATTAATAATTTAATTGTTTTGTATATAAACTAAAAAAAAAAAATTTCTAGGGATTTGTATGATCCCAGGCCATTCTATCACCTAGGAATCATCATTACGATCAAATTGACAGCTCGTTTTTCTGTTAGAATTTAAATTCGACCTTACTTAACCCTTTGAGTGGCGTGTGCCGAGGTATGGTGGATCTGCTAAAAATCCGGCTCTTTTTCCGAAAAAACCAAGCGTTTGGTAAAACAACGATACAATTTTTATTTATTTACATTTCCTTGTTTTGTTTTTTTTGTTTTACTTAGGATAAAATTGTGCATCATACAACATATAGAAAAACAAACATTTTAAGTAAAAAAAAATGAAAAGTGTTATTTTTTATGAACATAATTAAAAAATATAAGTTTCAACTAATAAAACATTATTTAAAACTAATACTTACTCATTAGCTACATTAAAATCTTAAATAGTAGTAAAATTTGAATAAAAATAATGTATAAAACATATTTTTAATTTTTTTACTGAGAAAAAAAATTGGAAATAAGCAAATCAACAAAAATTTCCTATATAGCATTTTTACCATTACATTGCAAACAATGTAATCAATTTCGATTGTAAACAATAAAGGCATGATTATAATTAATTAGTCCCATGTTTTTCTGAATCTTTTGGTGTATTTTAAGCTAGTTACACAAAACCGCTACATACTATAAACAGTGATTTTCTGAGAGTCTCGATCCAAGGCCCTAGTCACTCAAGTTACAGTAACAGCGCGTCTCGGATCGAGACTCTCAACTTTCACAGGGCTAGATGAAGATATAAACAAATTTTATCACAGCTTTTGATATGGTAAATAATCACATTAAATCATTAATTATAGATATGAACCCTTCGCCCTTTAAGTTTTCTTTTGACACGGATGTGTCTTAGCTTAAAAGGGGAAGGGACGTGTTAGCAATTTGTTCCAACAAAGTTTGAAACAGTGGCGTAATTTGGTTAGTGACGTCATATGGTTAGTAAGGTCATCGGTTGGTTAAAAGCTGTTTAGATGAACTGAAAAAAATCCCCTTAGACATACCCATGATCTAACCTATTTACCACATGGAAGTAAATACAAACATTTTTCTATACTGATCTACATGGTTTTTGAACTTGATCAAAGAATTGCACTTAACACGTCTGTAGAAAATTTCATCAACGTTGGCTATTATTTACGAGAGTTATTGTGTTTATGTATATATATATATATATATATATATATATATATATATATATATATATATATATCTTTAGGTATAAATAAAAACAATTAAAAATAATTATAAATAGTTTCCAAGCTAGAGGTTTTCATGATGACCATGGTAAGAGTTAAATCCCTTTTTATTAAATCCCATAAAACATTTTTTTCAAGTCCATATTGGTTCTTTTATAGAATATCCGACAAAACCAAGGGAGGGTCAAACGTGACTAAACATGAGTGTTTCTCCTCTTTGTGGATGTTAATTATTCAGGGATGAGTCATTAATATGTTAATGCTGAGCTCTCACACATAGCCTTCATTTGTGGATTAGGATGAATGCCATCCTATGTCACTGATATATATTTCAACGTTAATTTTTAAATGTAATATCAAACTTTTAATAAGGTTAATGTAATAAGATGTTTCTGTTTATTTGCATGGATAAAGTTGAAACGTTGTTGACTTCTGAATTTAAGAAAAATAAAATTTTCTCTGAATTATATACCATATTATAAATTATATATGATTATATATATGAATAATTATATATAATTATATAATTATTATTCTACCTGTTTGTATAGTATTAATATCTAGTAATTTTAAACAATGGTTCTTACTTATTTGTCTACGATGTTTTAGGTTGGGTAAAATTTAAAAAATCACTTAATATTATGTTGTAATTACTTAATAATTGTATAGCTTACATAGCACAACTATATGTTCACAGTGAATCGATGTTAAAGTGTGACGATAGTAGTGAGGCAATATAAAATATGGATCTCTAACCATAAATTGATAAAGGTTTTTCAGGCATTAGCCGGCACATTTCCAACCGGCGTTTTATGATTTCACCTAGCTTCGTCCGACGTCCAGCAACTAAAGTGGCTCATCGGTAAAACACTGTTCAATAACCCTACTCCGCTCTCAACACGTTAATATTTTACTGCATGAATTCTGTGGCAACATTTTATTTTTAATAGAATCTATTTTTAGAACCAACACTTTTGTCATCAAATTTGTCAAATTTTTGTCAAATGGATATGTCATGAATATGCTCTAGGGGGGTGGGAGTGTTAGTAATTTGAACTACCAAAATTTGAAGCAAAAGAACAGCTGTTTAGATGTTCTGAAAACATTCCCTTAGGACATATCCATGATTTAACGTATTTCCCACAAGGAAGTAAATGCAATTTTTTCGTAGGGGGATGCATTATTCACGAACCCTAAAGAGGGAACAGTATGAGACTCCTATCTAGGTCTCGGTATAGGTTACCCACTAAAACTCCCTACAAATCCACATTCTACCACATGGGACGGCTTATAAAAGCATCGCTTCATCTGCTTTAGCTCGCTGGCTATTTAGAACATACAATCAAGGGTCGAGACACCCCTCCCCCTGTTCTTGATGTGCATTAGTGTCTCAGCCACCACCAATGAAAGTCACCAATACCAATGAATTAATACCATTGAAAGTCACCTTTTATGGGTAGATTGACCCCCGATGTATGACACTAGTCTACTTACCTGTGCAACCAGAGCTGAATCACGCCGCGCAGACGTGTTCCCAGTAGGAAATCCGACTGTCAAGCGTAATGTTTCTTTTTATGTTGTCTTATGTTTTTTTTATGCTCTCTGGTGGAAATTCTAATGAATCGTTCCCCACCCATTCGTTTGGTCACGTGTTGTGGACTAATTTTCAGTATTTATAATTTTTAATTCAACAGGTTTTCTTTTAAAAATTAGTTTTTTCTATTCTATTTTATTTAGTCTTGTGGAAATCCATCTATAACTGCTGCTACATCGTCGGCGTATCTCACTAGAGATACACGATGTGGCATCTCCAATTGAAGCAGCTGTGTCTTGACAGGGCCAAAAACAGAGCTCTGAACAGCAGGAATAAATTTGATGGAGTTGATATCCTGGTCAACATTGGCGTTGATCCTTGGTTAAGGAAGCTAGATAATTAGATAACTAAATTTATATAATGATGGTAAAATATATTAAATTTGTCTTATTTAGATTGTTAACACACAGTGGAAGTAAACCGCATTGCTGTTGCTGCCAGCCCGGGGTAGAATGACCACAATACTGGCAAGTTGTGTGTTTCGTTCACATTCATTCATGCTTGAATTGTATTATTGCACTGTACATTATATTTTTCATTACAGATTAACCAATTAGCATTATATATCTCATATTTTACACACTCTACACACAGTTAAGTAAGTGATCAATGATCAGTGACCGTTGGATTACTTACAGAAAAAACCATTAGAAACAAAGAAATACGACTTAGTAGCTCAAAAATCATCGCAAAGCTAAACTTTATGGAAACCTAACCTTTTTCACACAGTCAGAAAGGTAAGAGGAAAACTTCAAGTAAATACGTGAAACCGAACTAAATCTACTAGTAAGTAGGAACTATTTGGAAAAATAAATAATTCTTAAATATTTATTTCAATAATGTAAGCCAAAATTGCAACAAGTCCAGGTGGAACTGACAGAAAGGTATTAAGAAATCTAAATAAATTCGACGTAAATAGATGGTTGCAATGTCAAATTCATAGAAACTAGAAGAGTGTAAGCTTATACTTAGAAGAGTGTAAGCTTATACTTCATAGTGGGGTCCCCAAGGGAACTGGATTGTTTACTGTGTTACCAATTCATGGAAACTAGAAGAGTGTAAGCTTATACTTCATAGTGGGGTCCCCAAGGGAACTGGATTGTTTACTGTGTTACCAATTCATGGAAACTAGAAGAGTGTAAGCTTATACTTCATAGTGGGGTCCCCAAGGGAACTGGATTGTTTACTGTGTTACCAATTCATGGAAACTAGAAGAGTGTAAGCTTATACTTCATAGCGGGGTCCCCAAGGGAACTGGATTGTTTACTGTGTTACCAATTCATGGAAACTAGAAGAGTGTAAGCTTATACTTCATAGTGGGGTCCCCAAGGGAACTGGATTGTTTACTGTGTTACCAATTCATGGAAACTAGAAGAGTGTAAGCTTATACTTCATAGTGGGGTCCCCAAGGGAACTGGATTGTTTACTGTGTTACCAATTCATGGAAACTAGAAGAGTGTAAGCTTATACTTCATAGTGGGGTCCCCAAGGGAACTGGATTGTTTACTGTGTTACCAATTCATGGAAACTAGAAGAGTGTAAGCTTATACTTCATAGTGGGGTCCCCAAGGGAACTGGATTGTTTACTGTGTTACCAATTCATGGAAACTAGAAGAGTGTAAGCTTATACTTCATAGTGGGGTCCCCAAGGGAACTGGATTGTTTACTGTGTTACCAATTCATGGAAACTAGAAGAGTGTAAGCTTATACTTCATAGTGGGGTCCCCAAGGGAACTGGATTGTTTACTGTGTTACCAATTCATGGAAACTAGAAGAGTGTAAGCTTATACTTCATAGTGGGGTCCCCAAGGGAACTGGATTGTTTACTGTGTTACCAATTCATGGAAACTAGAAGAGTGTAAGCTTATACTTCATAGCGGGGGTCCCCAAGGGAACTGGATTGTTTACTGTGTTACCAATTCATGGAAACTAGAAGAGTGTAAGCTTATACTTCATAGTGGGGGTCCCCAAGGGAACTGGATTGTTTACTGTGTTACCAATTCATGGAAACTAGAAGAGTGTAAGCTTATACTTCATAGTGGGGTCCCCAAGGGAACTGGATTGTTTACTGTGTTACCAATTCATGGAAACTAGAAGAGTGTAAGCTTATACTTCATAGTGGGGTCCCCAAGGGAACTGGATTGTTTACTGTGTTACCAATTCATGGAAACTAGAAGAGTGTAAGCTTATACTTCATAGTGGGGTCCCCAAGGGAACTGGATTGTTTACTGTGTTACCAATTCATGGAAACTAGAAGAGTGTAAGCTTATACTTCATAGCGGGGTCCCCAAGGGAACTGGATTGTTTACTGTGTTACCAATTCATGGAAACTAGAAGAGTGTAAGCTTATACTTCATAGTGGGGTCCCCAAGGGAACTGGATTGTTTACTGTGTTACCAATTCATGGAAACTAGAAGAGTGTAAGCTTATACTTCATAGTGGGGGTCCCCAAGGGAACTGGATTGTTTACTGTGTTACCAATTCATGAAACTAGAAGAGTGTAAGCTTATACTTCATAGTGGGGTCCCCAAGGGAACTGGATTGTTTACTGTGTTACCAATTCATGAAACTAGAAGAGTGTAAGCTTATACTTCATAGTGGGGTCCCCAAGGGAACTGGATTGTTTACTGTGTTACCAATTCATAGAAACTAGAAGAGTGTAAGCTTATACTTCATAGCGGGGTCCCCAAGGGAACTGGATTGTTTACTGTGTTACCAATTCATAGAAACTAGAAGAGTGTAAGCTTATACTTCATAGTGGGGTCCCCAAGGGAACTGGATTGTTTACTGTGTTACCAATTCATATAAACTAGAAGAGTGTAAGCTTATACTTCATAGTGGGGTCCCCAAGGGAACTGGATTGTTTACTGTGTTACCAATTCATGGAAACTAGAAGAGTGTAAGCTTATACTTCATAGTGGGGTCCCCAAGGGAACTGGATTGTTTACTGTGTTACCAATTCATGGAAACTAGAAGAGTGTAAGCTTATACTTCATAGCGGGGTCCCCAAGGGAACTGGATTGTTTACTGTGTTACCAATTCATGGAAACTAGAAGAGTGTAAGCTTATACTTCATAGCGGGGTCCCCAAGGGAACTGGATTGTTTACTGTGTTACCAATTCATGGAAACTAGAAGAGTGTAAGCTTATACTTCATAGTGGGGTCCCCAAGGGAACTGGATTGTTTACTGTGTTACCAATTCATGGAGACTAGAAGAGTGTAAGCTTATACTTCATAGTGGGGTCCCCAAGGGAACTGGATTGTTTACTGTGTTACCAATTCATGGAAACTAGAAGAGTGTAAGCTTATACTTCATAGCGGGGTCCCCAAGGGAACTGGATTGTTTACTGTGTTACCAATTCATGGAGACTAGAAGAGTGTAAGCTTATACTTCATAGTGGGGTCCCCAAGGGAACTGGATTGTTTACTGTGTTACCAATTCATGGAGACTAGAAGAGTGTAAGCTTATACTTCATAGTGGGGTCCCCAAGGGAACTGGATTGTTTACTGTGTTACCAATTCATGGAGACTAGAAGAGTGTAAGCTTATACTTCATAGCGGGGTCCCCAAGGGAACTGGATTGTTTACTGTGTTACCAATTCATGGAAACTAGAAGAGTGTAAGCTTATACTTCATAGCGGGGTCCCCAAGGGAACTGGATTGCTTACTGTGTTACCAATTCATGGAGACTAGAAGAGTGTAAGCTTATACTTCATAGTGGGGTCCCCAAGGGAACTGGATTGTTTACTGTGTTACCAATTCAATTTTCTTCCATTTCATTTGAAACCATAACACTAGCCCAATCACGTTTCTCATCTTACTTAAACTGTCCAATGACACTTTATTCCTTAAACAGCTCTATAACTAGACTTGTATTGGTAATGGTTTGAAAATTAAAATGTGTACTTTCACACATTTACAATACTTGTTTTATTTACAACAACTATTAACAAATATTATGTTACGATGGGTGTAGCTTTTCATTTCAATCACACTAAATCACAAAAAATAACGTTGTGTTAGCTTTCACACCTTAAAAACATCAGTTAGGCTATATCCTCTTGAAAAACCCACCTGAAACGATATGAATCAAAATGGCAGTTATAAGTTAAACTATTAATGCCTAAGTGTCTACATTGAAAAAATAAATCCTTCAATACTGATTTTAAAGACGGTATGTTTCAAATAAACTATATATATGTATATATATATAGTCCAGCTAATTACCAACAATATTTTCACCAACTTACAAACATATTTTAATGATCTATGCAACATTCAGTATAGAGAGATGATTTAAATGTCATTGAATAGGGTAAGACTTATAAGTCTCTAAAGAATTACCGGATCTTATGTTAATGGAAAATTATTAAAAAATTAATCTTTTTAATCAAACATGAAGAACGTAGTCATAAAAATATATTACAATGACGCCTGAAGAAAGGATGCCGGCTGGTGAGAATAGAGTGTGGGGTAACAACTACTTCAACATGTGCGTCACAATCACGACTCATTACCCACCAGTAATGTGTAGGTATCGGGTGTGGGGTAACAACCACTTCAATAGGGTGAAAAATACATAGTGTTCCGTATGAAAAAATAAGTTGGCCGCCATAGGTAAAATAGCGGAAAATTTTAAAACTTACCTAAAAGCAGCATAAATAAAAAGAGTCCTCTGTCACATAAAATGAATTAATAAATATTAGTCACATAAAACTGTCATACATAAAATATAAAAATTAGCTATTGAAAACCTTTGGATAGACAATTGGCATATGAAATAGTCATTTACGCAACAATTGATTAAAGTGAAACGTTTTGTCCACGAAGGAAACTGTTGTCACGCTAGGTGTAGCCGTAGGCGGTAATTTCGTGAGGACGAAATGGACTTTAATTCCATAATATTTCCTTATTTTATTTAAGAATATTTCCTCCAGCTACATATAAAGGTAACACAAACTACAAATTCCCCACTATTAACTAGCCTGGATCACTATAATTTTCCTAGTTGGCTAACATAACATCAAAGAAATCATTGCAAAATATCAGCTTACTGTTCAAGAACTAATCACTACTGCTGGCTGCTGGCGGTTTATTACAAGATTTTCTCCGATTTCTCATGTTATTCTTATGGGATTACTTTCTCTCCCTTAAGACTTAAACTCATACTTATTCTCCCTCGGGACAAAAAGTATTACTTTAGTACTCAGTTCAAGAGTAAAGTATGGTTTTACATAGTACGTATAGAAAAATTGATTTTTATGAATAACCTTTGTGGTAATTGCGTTTATATTTATGCTATACGGATCCTTTGGTGGGTTAAAACTTAAATTAAAACACATTTGGTCAAAATTTGTTAGTTTTTTTGGTCTAAGTTTTGAAGTCTAAGTTAAATAAAAAACTAATGAAATAATTGTATACCATATCACAAACCTTCTCATGTCAATATAAACTTATATAAAAGTATCGAGGCAAGTTAAGTTTACCTGATAAATGGTGGATCAACTAGTAATATCCACAATGTAAATTACCAACTATCGAGTTAGCACTATCCAAATGACTATAGGTATAGGCCAAACGTCAAACTCCTTCAGAGATAGAATTACGAAATGCAACAGTTAGGATGTGGTTATTACAAATTAAGACAGCCATGTTTTTCACGCTGCTCAACACAACAAACTTTGAAGTATGCTATGAACCTAAAGCCCTTGATAAAATCATATCACTTCAAACACTAATAAACAGTATCAGTGAATTGTTACATACTTAGACCCTCAAGTATATTTTTTTACAACAATCATATTGTTGCGATATAAAGATTGAAAATTGAGTGCACAAAAATAAGCAACGAATTCCTCTAACTTACCCTAATCCGTAAAATGTTGGGGAAACACTCCACCCCTGGAGGTGTAACGCACAACAATGTGTACGAGTATGTACGGGTAAAAATTGTAAGGGGAATCGGACATCCCTAGCCTGCCAATGTTAATTTTAGTTTTTCAACACCCGTGTCATTGGAAACCACTGATGGGATCGTTTTGAAACTTTTTAAAATGTTTATGAAAATGTTTTCGACACTTTAACAACCGTTTTTTTGCAAATAAAAACTTAATTTGTTTTTAAAATGTCATACAATTTATTTTTTGCTTATGAATATAAGATTATAAGATTTGAATATAAGATAGAGATATTTTTAGATATGAATATAAATTAGCTAAAGTTCCTGTGTTTAAGTTTTCTATGTATGTATTCGACTTGCACAAAAGATTACGAAAAGAGTAGCTTTAATATTTTCCGAGATAACGGGTAATTTACATACAAAAAGTAAGTTTTCTATAAATCGCAATCGTGTGTATTAGTTAACGTGCGCCCTTGGCGAATACTGATTATGTACATAAGATACGGTAACCTTTATAAAACTAGTTCTAAATGTGAAAAGTAAATAACCATAGAACAATTTAATGCAATAAAAACTGTTTAATTTTTTTGCATTTTCGATGTCCGACACCCCTTAATTTTTATGACAAGTTTGAAATAAAACAATCAATATTTTGTGAAATTCCATGTTCGATCGATTCAAGATATCGTTTATTTATTGGATTATATTCTATAAAATGTCTTTTTAACAGAAGGTTTGATGGCTGATTTGGCAATAACCAGGGAAGCGATTTTGTGGTTGTCTAGTTGGCCGGTGTTCAGGTTCGTTAGCTGATTACGGCATCGGCGTCGTTAGGCCTACGTGTTTCACAATGAATCACGAATTGGAATACATTACGTTTTAGTATTAACTAAATAACACTTATCAGAGGTGTAAAACTG
Source organism: Nephotettix cincticeps (assembly GCA_023375725.1). Taxonomy (NCBI): domain Eukaryota; kingdom Metazoa; phylum Arthropoda; class Insecta; order Hemiptera; family Cicadellidae; genus Nephotettix; species Nephotettix cincticeps. Next base: position 90,122,725 of record CM041791.1, on the reverse strand, counting down.
AAATTTAAAAGGGAATAGTGCCATTTTAACAGAGCAATAAAATTAATTTGAAAAATATCGTATACTTCTTGTTAACTAAAGAAATGCTTTTGCATAACATCAAATAATTTACATTGAAAAAAGATGAGAGTTGTAAGATACTGATTTGTGTATTCAAATAAGAGATAAGTACAAACAGAGTACGACAAGTATAGGACTTTTTATAAAGAATATTTTTGTCGTCTCATCAGAAATATTTCATGGTATAATATAAATATATATAATCACACATCTATTCATACGTACTGTATACTATACTATGTTGTGTTATTTGATCAATCTCAGGGAGCGAGACGGTGAAACAGTTTCTGCTGTACTAAGCCAAATCTTTATGTTTTTATAAGGACTCCGCTGTACAAATATTATTGTTAAGGCTTATGATTCGTAGATAGTAATACAGTAATAAGATAGCAATGTTATTTCAATTTAATACGAGTAATATGGTACTGTGGACAATTGGTAGATGAGTTAAAGGAGAAAAGCTCTTCCTAACTTTTTCTTATTAGTACCTGGTGACCGAGCTTTGCTCGGATAGAATAAGACATGTATTTTACAAGTTAGTTAGCAAAATTAAAACAAATTTACTGCTCAATGAAAACATTTATGTGGTTTAAATAAAACCGTTTTAATATCCTTTAATTAATATGGCATAAATACTGAACAAATATATGTACTGTGGGATCGATCATTGCTGTGAGATCTAAGCGCTTAATACGGCGTCACGATTTCGCGTCGTCGTAAAAGTTTTTGGCCAACCTCAATTAAGTTTTAGCTAACATACTGAATTTAAATCATACGTGGTTATTATACTATGAAATATTTTGTTAGAAAAAATAGATTAAAAGCAAAAGATAAATTTAATTAACATTTTTGGTTTGTTACGATAAGCAATACAACATGTTCTATCAAAATACGGAAGATTGAATAATCTTTTCGTTTTTTACGCACAGTTATGTTAAAATTTACAATTGTTTAGTAACCTGATAATTTTACATTTATTAATACATAAAATAAATATATAACCTCTTATTAGTCTTCAATCAAGAAATCTAAGGATAAACAGGTTGGTTTGTCGTTTTAATTTTTTTTCCAAATTAATGTTTAAAATAGTATTAATATTACAGTTTAAAACCTTTTTGGATTTCTATCTAAACTTATTTTCTATGAAATTAGTTATTTACATTAGTTTGCCTCTTTCAGATCCGTGTGCAAGATTTATTTATACAACGCTGTATTATAGTATTGGTATATTTATTAAATATATATTATATTTACATCTAAAAACGCAGGAATTTTTTTTAAATACTAATTTCTAATTTTTATTAATGCCAAAATGTTTTTTTTAAATTGTTTAAAATCATTACATATTTTATAAATTAAAAATACAAACCAAAAACCTGTTTTTTTGCCGTCTTCAATCAAGAACATCAAACGTTTAAAGGTTTGCTTTTTTTTTTTATGTATTGATTCTCCATAAGCGCAATGTAAAATTTTTAGATTTTAAACTTAATATTACAGTAAAACACGAATTTTCCTGGACATTAGACCTATCTAGAACATATTTTCTACTCGGAAATTAGTTATTTCCAAAATTTAAAGAAATTCCTCGGTGCCGTTTTCAAGATCCGTGTGCAAACCTTACAAACCTTGCTCGTATTATAGTATTGGATTATGCAACGAAATGAAATCTTCAATTTGCCTTATTTTAATTGCATATGGATAACTGATGTAATTTACTTTTATATTAGTTTATTTATTTACTTTACAGCCATTGAAACGACAGGTTTAATCGAATTCACAATGTAAATGCTCAGAGCAGGTGTTTGTAAATCACAATCCCGACAAAAGGCCATTAGATGACAAAGGCATTGTGCTGACACTATTACGTTTTGTGCAGATATTACAACTGTAATATTTATTCAAAACTCGTGGAACTGAGTTTATATATATATACACCAGATATAGAACAAAAACTTAACAACCAAAACACTAAACCAACTAAACCTTAACCAGGAAATTATTAAATTATAAAAAACCTAATCACCATGATTAACAATTATGATGATTAAGGTATTTTCACTATAAGTATTTATATTTTATAAATTTAAAAACCTATATACATATACAAATATTTTATATATAAATCTATTTTATATATGTTTTAGCGAATTTCCCATTGGGAAGAGGCTATTACCGTAGGTCTCATGACAAGACTTAAGCCCGGGACCATGTTATTTTTTTGTCTTGAGGTACCCAGAGACTAAAACAATAGTTGGTAACATATACAATATATATATATATATAGTGTGTGTGTGTGTGTGTGTGTGTGTGTGTGTGTGTCTGTGAACACGATAACTCTAGTAAAAATGGTCCGATCGATATTGTACCCCAAAAATGGGTTTTTTGCGTTTTTTCTATGTAATTTTTAAAATTTTCAAATGTGATATTTTACCATTTGAATAAACTTAAAAAACTACACAATTTAGTTCCTTAAAGTTTTTCTCTAGTTCATAGACATATCCATGATCTAACCTATTTCCCGTAGGGAAGTAAATACAAACATTTTGATTTGGAAATTCACTGAGTACGCAGGTTTGCTGCGGCGGGGGTATTCATATATTACATATTACTATTGTTTTTTTATATCACTATAAGCGTTCTTATAGCGAATTTCCCATAGGGAAAAAGCTATAACCGTAGATCTGATGACAAGACCTAATCCCGGGATGATGCTACTTTTTTTGAGGTGCCTAGAGACCAAAAAAATGTGCGTAAAAATGCGTCAGATGCAGATAATCCGGACCTAGACTATCATGGTAAGTTTCAGGTAAAGTTTTTTGGACTATTTACAAGAAGTTAAATTGGCAACAGCATATAGACGCAACGTGTAAAACCTATCCTTGGTAGCGTTTCTTCTGTGCCAACTGAAGAATGGAATCATTGAATCAAAAATTTTTACAATATGCTATGGCCTTTTCAACAGCCATTTTAACTATGGATCTTCCCGTGGGGTCATTCTCCCGGTTACCATTCAGTTTACTAGTTCCTAGTTAGTTGGCAGTTCGTAGGCTAATCGGGTGTTTCATCTTATTGTCACACTTTCTGGTAAGGGTGATGTTTGTGTCTTCACAAACGTTGTACGTCGGTTGCACGTCGAAAAGATTGTTTAGGATTTCTGCTCGGAGAGAAAGTATTAAATGTTGGCTGTTGAAGTCAGATATTCGGATAGACATTACCTTATTGTTGCTATGTTATATATTCAAGCTGGGACAGTTTTCAGCTTCCCATGAGAAACATACATTCTAGATCAACACGTGGGCACGTGAGTGTCACCGCAGAAGATGGGCGGAGTTTCCCCTCCTGAGAAAAAGTAAACTGTCTCTCAGTTCTCCCTCTTCGAGGATCACAGAGGATCTTCTACAGTTATGTAGGTCCGAGTTCAGACTCATCGTAGGTCTCATCACGGGACATGGACATATGAGGAAACATCTTGCTCGCATGGGACTCTTTTCTGGAGGCCCAATCTGCAGGAAGTGTGGGCAGTCCGAGGAGACTGCTGATCATCTGCTGTATGACTGCACCGGGCTTGCCGGGGTGAGAGCTGCCACTCTCGGCGTCATGGAGAGGGATTGTCACCTTCCCCGGGAGGAGCTAGTGGGGAGATTACGGCAGTTTATCAGGTTTTTAAACTTGGATGGTCCGTGAGACATACAATCTACAGGGGTGCGCATAAAGCCACATGGCTGACATGCTACAGGAACTTTGTTCCGCACGTTTGTGTAATGTAATGTAAGGAGTAAAGTGCACTTATAGATATCTATAAATCAGCCTATCATCTATTCCTCAGACCCCTATAAAATAGAGGGGTAACACATGCTAATATCACCTAAGATGTTAAAGCTATTACCATTTTTTATTTACTGTATTGATTATAATTATTCGATTGATTATATTTGTGTTTTTTGTATTTTATTACATATTTTTATGATAATACTATTTATTATTATTTATTATTCCAGTATTATATTTAATTTTAGTTATGAATGCATTGTTAATCTGATAAGAACTTTTCCCAAAACACAGGAATCTGTCTAATTGAGACCTTTTCCTTTTTTCCTTTTCTAGTAGGAATCGACATATGTTTTATTGTTAATAATGGATTTTTTCTCAGTTTTGACAATGGAAAACTAAGATAGTTCTTGAAATTGTAATATAAACATAACTTCCAGGAATTGAATTAATAAATGAAGAGTCGTGTTATTTTCTAGTTTCTTCAATTACTAAAATGCTTTAAGAATATTTATACAATAACATTTACCTATATAAATAACTAACCTTTTTATAAATGTAACTAGCTTAATTTAAAGTGAAAGTGTTATTATTTAACAATTTTCACACAATTTATGCTTTTTACTTGTGCTACAATCATCTAAAATTTAAAACGTAAAAACAATCAGGGTTTTCTTATATTATTTCGCTATATCAATTCCTACTTAGGAAATTTATGTGTATGATTTATATTGATGTAATATACGAATCTTTGAAGAGAATTCCTATCTTTGTGGACGTGAAATTTCTAGTGAAGGTTACTCACGATAATTTGCAGGATAGTCTATGGAGATGATGTTTTATGTATGAGTTGTGTTCAGTATGGATGAAGCACAGGTCATCCATCTTGTATGGTTCCCTGCATATATTACACATCTCTTTAGAGAAGCTATCCGTTACATCATCTGCTAATGCATAATACATGATAACCTTGTGCTTTGTTATATAGCAGCTTGAGTTAGGTAACATAAAAACATATTAAGTATTAAGTATAAGTTACATCATCCAACTAATCTATATTATAGTTAGATCCCTTGAGCAGTATACCTAGTATATATGTATGTATACCTAGTAATAGTATATTATAGTATATTTTTGGAACATGCTCAGTGGGTTTTCTTGTAGCTAGCATCTATTATTATGTTGCACCACACTTGATTGTCTTCGATACCAGTTTCCTTTATCATCAAAACAATAGGTAATAGTTTGGCTTTTTCCACTCCCCATGTGTTTTAAGGGGATTGCATTTGTAAAAAGATATTTCTACCTAAAGCATGCTGACCCATTAGCAATCCCGTTACTTTATTGGAAGTCCACGAAACAGTACTACATTAGGAGTAAGCCGACCAAAATTTTTTAGACAGATGGATTGGAAGAGAAAGACAAATGTTTTGACCACCACAAATCAAATATTTTGAATATCGTATATGATAGAGTTAAATTTTTTGTGAATATGTTAATAACATGGTATACCTCTTGCGTAACTATGACTAAGAGCTATCAAAGCTGTAGTTCTATAGCTCCATAATGCTGTCAAAGGGGCGTCACAAGAACTTTTCAAACTTAAAGTAGTTTCCGTAAAAGAAACTGTGAAACCATGAAATGAAATACATCTGGAAATGTATTTCGTATAAATCTTAAATGTTTGTATAAATAAGTTTTTGACATGGATATGTCTTAGCTCTGGCTCTGAGCTGTTGACAATTTGTAAGATGAAAAACATTCCTTTTAGACACATCCTCGATCTTACCTATTACCCAGAGAGAAGTTAATACACACATTTTAATGGATGCCCTACTTTTTGGACACCTTTTACGTATTATCAGATTAGGATAAAGAAATAATATAAACTATATTGTAAGAATATTAGTTTTTACTATTTGATATAGTGCCAATAAAGTATGAATTTATCCTCAATCTCACCTAGACTTTGGACGTTTTCATCAAAATAGGATTTGCTTGAGAGATCTGTAAGGACTCAGGAAAGACATATTTGATCCAAGATGAGCACTGCATCTTATTTTCACCAATGCACTACGTCCTTACATTTCAGTATTACATTTTTAGTATACGTCGTATTTCTGCTTGTAAAGAACATTTGTCAACAGGTACGGATATGGGGGATATATTGGGATACGGAACGGGAGTTTTGTATCCCAAAAATGGGTTTATTGCATTTTTCCCATGTAATTTTTAAACATTTCAATATAAACGTTTTAGATTTAACAATAAAAAATCAAAAAAATAAACATAATTTTAGCATTTAAAGAAAACCAACACAAACAGATCTAGTCATTCCATATAGATCACACCACCCATGTTTTCAAAGGGCACTTGGTTCAATTATTTCAATGTAACTATACCAATAGCCATATTCGATGAAATAAACAGTAATATATATATATATATATATATATATATAAATTTTCAAGACTATAGTTTTTGGTCTTTGGTCACTTAAAGACAAAAAATATGGTCCCGGGCTTAAGTCTTGCCATAAGACCTACGGTAATAGCTTGTTCCCTATGGGAAATTCGGAAAAAAGACTTTTGGAATTTATTTATTTGTCTTAAATAATATATTATTTTATTAAAAATTTTATTTTTCCAATCTTACTTCAGGAAGGAAGAATGTATTCGTCCAATAGTACGGTTTATTAAAAAAAATTGCCCATTACGTTTAAGTCCCTAAACTTAAATCTTGTGTATAACGCTATGAACTGTTAAGTTTATGGACTTATTGGTAAATGAGGACTTCCTTGATTTTGAATAATATTTTCATGTTCTTCCATTTAACATAGTTTAACATTAGTTGTTTCTATTGGTATTAATGTATTACGAGTATTAACGTAAGATTGACCTTTTTAACACAACTGTTTTGAAATATACATAAATATATATAAACACTCTTAGCCTAAACAGGTCTTATTAGTGGTTATTCGTTACCATCCACCTTAGTCGGATACAAATCAGTCGGTCAAATAAAGTAGTTGGTGGAATAAAACAGTTAACGATCAGGTTTCTTTTATTAATTTTAATCTTATCAACCACATCCAAATGTTTGTAAACACATTCAACTGTAATATTGTATATTCGCTGTCCAAATTTGAGTATACTAGTGCGGTAACATAGCTGGATCACTTCCGTGAGTCAGCTAGTGTTTGATAAATAACAGAAGTTTGCATGAAAGTACTGCCACACCGTAAAATTCATTTGAGGAAACCTAAGATACTAACGTCCTCGCTGGCTTAGGCTCCATTCTCCAAAATACACATGATGCTACCAAAATTGTAATAAATCCTTTAAAAACAATGAGTATGTGAATACAATGACAAGAGATATTCCTAATAACTTATAACTTCATTATAATTCAAAACCGGTTATATGCAATGGTACATTGGATACAAAATATCAATATTGTAGGTATAAGTAATGCATGTAAAGCAATGAATGACATTTAAATACTACCACACCTTTAAATTTTAACTTAAATTTAACTGTACAAGTATGATTAGATTAGATTACCAATTAGATTACCATTTGAAATGGTGACCTACCCAGGTAGGTATTTTAAGCCAAGTATGAATGAGAAATGATTGTGGGATGATTGTGGCGCGATCTTGTAGTCTTGTTACTGACTAAGGCTGACATGTTCCTTAGACAGGACTGTTAATTAATTAATGTCAACAGCCGATGGCAACTAAGGGACCTACAGTTTAACGTGGAATCCGAACCACGACCTCTGAATTACGAACTGGTCTAATTATGAGGATGGTATTTGCGGATTAACGTAGTACTCAATAGTGCGAACGTTAAACCACACAAGAGAACACCACACCCACATTGTCCTTACATTTGGCTATAGTGCGGACGTTAATACTAAAATGATGACTGAGAGTTACATGTTTAGAGCTCAGCTATGTTTTCTGATAGTAAACCCTGTATTTAAAACTATGTTAGATAATAAAAGCGTATGATTTTTATGACAAGAGCTTTGAATTGAATTTTATTAAAGTTTAATTAATTTTCACAAGATTCACATGAAATATTTTATATAGTACATTGTTTAAATTAAACCCTACTTGCCATTTGAATTCAAACAAATCAGTAAGTGCATGCAGCTGTTGTAAATGCATTATCCGATTCAAGATCTATATTTAAGATGTTATATTTTACTTTTATTTATTTCTTGACTAAAACCCAGTAAAAAGCTGAGGTTTCATCTCCAGTGATGAATGCGATAGGAGGATCTCAGGTGGAAAATTGGAATCTCTTGTCAGCTGTCTTGGTCTCTAAAGGGTTGAGGTGGATTATTTAATGACAACATGTCTTATTTATACGAGTTCTCTTTTCATAATTATTAAAACATAAATTTTTACTCTCATATAATTAGTAAAATATATTGTAGTATAATAAAACATTACTTTAAAAACAAATTATTTCTTTAAGTTAGTATCTTTGTCTTCGCAATGAGAGAATACCATTCATAGTTCCTCTAGACAACTAATTTTATTTGAGATTAACAATAAATAATACCTACAATTAATAATATTCGTACGATTATAAATGATACACCAAGCAAGCCTAACTGAATATTGATGTTTAATGAATAAATTAAGAAAAAATGTTGTTTCTACGAATCATGTTGGCTTTAAAAAATAATAGAAAATAATCCATTGGGTTCAGTGAAAGATAAATCATTATATGATAAAACATTAAAACATTATAACATTATATTATAAAACAATATAAAAGCGAAAATTGTGGTTGATGCAGTTAATAGGCTGATTACCTAATCATAAGCAAAATTATTTTCATTTAAACAACAGATTATTTATCTGTCTATTTATTTATATAATGTAAAGTGGTTAGAATTATTAAATTTTACCATTATGAGACTTGTCTTAAGATAAATAAAATTTCTGTCACTAATATATATTTTTTGAATCTGGGAGTATTTATTTAGCAATGAGGCGGTATAACTTATCTCAATGATTCTGCCCACCTAACAATATATATATATAATTATTTACCTGGTTTGATAGGCTAAAAGAAATATTTAAATGACAAGTGCGAATTTTCGTTTAGTTAATATTATAAACGTTTTCAATCGATTGAGAGAAAAGAAATAAAAAACAATAAACAATAATAAACAGTGACTATAAATATTTTGAGATGTGATTGTCTTGACAGTAAATTTTAAATATTGAACATATGATTTAGTACATTTTATAATAAATATAAAGGTTTATACATGTATATTGACGTTATTTCCTTACTTGGGACATCATGTTGAACAAAGTACACTAAAACTTTGTTTGTATGTTTAAACGTCTGTACTATTAAATACTACGTTAATCCGCAATAGTCCTCATAATTAGACCAATTCATAATTCAGAGGCCGTGGTTCGAATTCCACGTTAAACTGTAGGTCCCTTAGTTGCCATTGGCTGTTGGGCTATTAATTAACAGTCCTGTCTAAGGAACATGTCAGCCTTTGTCAGTAACAAGACTACAAGATCACGCCACAATCATCCCACAATCATTTCTCATTCATACTTGGCTTAAAATACCTACCTGGGTAGGACGCCATTTCAAATGGTAATCTAATCTAATCTACAAGATTGTGCCACAATCATCTTACACTCAATCCTCATTCATGCTTGGCTTAAAATACCTACATTGTAGTATGGTTGCCAATTCATTAATCTAATCTAATCTAAAAACAAAACTAATAAAATAAAATTAAAGTGTGAGAATATTAAAATATTTTTTTTATTTTACCAAACATACATTTTACCAAAATGTTTTTAACGTACTACACTTTGTGGTGAATGCCTCTGAGCATAAGTAGTTAAAATTTTAGATATAGTTTTAAGGGTTCATTGTTAGATGGTAACTAACCAACATGATGTTCATCCATATAAAAAGCGTTAGATCTAAAAACTGGACATCTCCCATTAATATAGTTTACTTTATATTCTGTAGACCCTTGGGTTTAAATAATGTTGTAAGTTGTTGCTTATTGGTAAAAAAGCCAATCATCGTAAATAGTTAATCATCTGTATAGTTAATCATTTTTAATTCCAATCGCCACGCTGAATGCCACGAGATGAATCTCTCATCTTGATGTTACGTACATTGTGTCGTTCAGATACGTTAAAATAGCTGTACATACCAACACCTACTACCAGGGCTCAAGAAGAATGACGATCGTGATGAATACTTGAACAAACACAAACACAACTCCCTGCACAATCAGGATGTCACATACATTGTGTCGATCAGATACGTTAACATACCTGTACATACCGACACCTACTAGTGATGAATACTTGAACAAACACAAACACAACTCCCTGCACAATCAGGATGTCACATACATTGTGTCGATCAGATACGTTAACATACCTGTACATACCGACACCTACTAGTGATGAATACTTGAACAAACACAAACACAACTCCCTGCACAAGCTGCCTCCTCCACACGTCAGATGCAAATTATTATTCGGTATAAATCCTCATGATAGAGCACGTAACACAGATAAGCTAGTGTCAGTTGGGCGTGGATCATACAGTACAACAATATCTGCTGTCATATCGCCGTTGTGCCCAGACAATGGGCTGGATTTATGAATCCCTAAATTTTCATGTCTAGATAGCTTGTAATTATCGTACTAAAATAGTTCCATACGAATAGTTTGACATCACTGAGTAATATTGATAGTGTTCGTCATTAGTAATCTTATAAAGTACTCGTGGCTATTTTGTTGTAGGCTGAATTGTATACCAATTATGTTTTGAAAATAAACTAATTTTAACCAAAATATAGCTACTACACTAATAAGTTTAACACTAAACTAATTCTAAATATAACTATAGCTCTATGCCTAAGGTTTTGTTTCATAGAACCCAGAGAGATAATTCTCTTGGATCAACGTATGATTTTTTTTATAGTTTTTCCAACATATGAAACTATTTTGAGGGGAGTTTACTGCTATTTTTCATGAGGCGAATGTTTCAGAGTAAAAAAGATCTACGCACAAAGAAATAAGTAGTGCATTCTGCTCTACACTGGCAATATCGTGTGTATTATGAATGGATGGACTTAATTCTTTATTAGTAATATTAAAACAAGTAACGTTATTATCTCATACAATTTATTCATACCTACAAATTGAATAGCTTAAACAACTTATAACGTAAAAACGTATTTAATTATAAAATAAAGTATAGTTTAAAAATTTACCTTGCTAACTTTAACATTCATAAATTTGAATAGTATAATTAGATGGTTTTTTATATTTGTGTCGTAATAAATCTATTATGCAATAATTGATTTAAATAAGTTTATTTACTATAAATGGTAGACAGTTTAATTCCTAGATTCAAAATAAATTTATGTAAGCTAGATGCATTAAACGTTCCGCATAAATAAATAGCTGAAATAGTAACCATTGTACAATAATTGGTGGTGACAAAGCTGATTTTCAAGACGTATGGAATAAAGCAATTGTTTTCATATTATTATGCATATCACGTATTATAATATAATTCTCATTCGTATTCAATGTTTATATCTATCATACAAGCAATTAACAATAAAATTTAAGCTGAACGGAAGGCAATCATTTTATTTTTTAAAGGACTCAAAGTACGTTATCCAGTCTTAATATCCTTTGTTATTCATACACGCTAACATATGTCAACCTGTATAACGATTTGAAGATAATGGCGTGTTTGAATAAAGTGTTAGATAATGGCCAGTTAAATCAAGGGACCGGAAAAATTGTTTATCTCTCAAATGGGTTTTGTACTTCATTCCACTTTATTGCCCTTATTGTTTTAACTGTCTTCTAAATGAATAAAACAATAATTCAAAAACGTCTCACAATGTATGTTGAAAGGGTTTCTTGTAAATGTCATATTGAGTGAGACTGCAAATTTTCCATTACACTTAATTAAAGACAGGAAAGCTCAGACTTTTTCCTGTTGGTGCCACATTGTGCCCGGTATTATTTCTATCTCGGCCAAGTTTTTAATTAAATTTATCTTCTTTGCGTTTTTTTTACCCTGGGCGTTATTTATAATTTATCAGTGACATGTTTTAACAAAGCCCTATACTCCTTAGAATTTCAAAGGAAACCACAATATTTTTTAAAAATAAATACAGGAAAAGAACCACCAATAAGGAAGTAGCACGAACACTTCAACGTTAGTATCGTACAAACAAAAACGCACCACACTCACACACACACTCACACACACACACACACTCAAACATACACGTGTGTGAAAAGTTTACTTTTACCTCTAGAATGTAAGAAAGGTCTCTTAGAATCACTTAAACGGGGGTTTTATGCAAAATTAATTAATACTTTCGTGTCACGGTTTATCTAGGAAGGCATGAACAACTTTAAATGGAAAAAGTACCACGATATGTATAAAAAAATATTATTTCCTAATATATATGACTAAGACCATCCTGGCAGAAAAGATCAGCATACAAATAGCCAAGATATATTATGATCAGATACCTCGCCTCCGAATATTTGTTTCTAACTACGTATTAATAATACCAGGAAAATAATCTTTGACCGGGGGGAAGCTATGTTTTTATCTGTTAACTAGCCAAAGTACCCGTTCTTCGCACGGGTAAAAAAGGCTGAGAGGTGTAGGCTCTACAGATACATTTAAGTTATTGATAATTAATTCTTCATTGTTTACAAAATGACAAAACACGTGTCTAAGTATATATCTAAACATGACAAAGTAACATATGTCAAATATTGGGAGAGGATAAGCATTAACGTAATAGAGGCAGGCATCGGGAGAAAATTAAAAATCTACCATTCCACTATTTTGAACTAATAATTCACTAATTTCGATCCAGCAGTTTATGTGTAAAAATTAACGTTATTTCTTTTTCTTACCGAACTGTCAAAATGTAAAGTAAACGGATGTTGACATTAAAAACTGTAAACATTGAATCCCAGGGTATTTACAGCAACCATGTCTTCTGCTTCTCGAACTGTCAAATTTTAGTGTTCACAGCTGTTGACATTCAAGTAATTTTATGTTTTCATTTTCTAAAAATGTAAACATTGAAACTTAGGACGTTCACAAGGCGTAGCCCGAGAGGATTTTAAGGAAATGAGTATGCCTATGTGTTGCATGAGTTTAAGATCTGTCTTTGTGTAAAATTTCAAACTGTTTGGTTCAGTATTTTTTGCGTTCACTTGCCACAACAAACCCACAAACACACAAACCCACAAACAAACATACAGAAACTACCTCTTCTTTATAATATTATAGATAATTAAATACGTCAATTTAATGTGCAAAATAATATAACGAAGATAAAAATAATGTTATAATATAAGAATATGTCTATGTATATATATATTAATTGTTATTATTAGGACTTATGTATAAATAATGTATGCATATGAAGAATATATATATATATATATATATATATATATATATATATATATATATCCATTAAAATAGTTTAAGAATTTCTACTTTGAAAATATATGTATTTTCGTAACTATGGTTTAGGTAATACAGATACAATTTTTCAGGGTTTTTAGGATTATTTAACTTAATTTGTAATTTGTAAATATGTCTTATTTCCGCATCTCGTAGTTAAATTAAAAACTATTTGTTTACAGTTTTATATTCGAGTAAATAGTATTAAGATTTAATTCGTTAAAACAGAGGAACTTGTTGGCAGATGTTGGCGGTGAGTGTGCCATAAGGGCTGCCTTTGTGTTGATAATGAAACCCTTTTGTAGGACGGTCCAGTTGAACCCACACAATCCTGACACCAGCTGACCAACTTGGATTACTGACTCGGACTTTTGATTTATGTAAAAACTACACTACCTCATTTAAAACATTAAAAACTCATTAACTCATTAAAACAGACAAAATATATTAACTAAGCTTAAAAGTTAAACCCATTTTATTGCAATCAATATTACATTAACTGCGTTACTATCCTTAATAAGCTGTTTATTGTTTGACTCTACAAGTCTGATCTTTAAAATGATTAGCACCATACTCGGATATAATTTTTCTTCTCATTTTTATTCAACAACATCCAAATAACCTTTCAAACAGCTGAGTTTTCTAAGTAGGAAATGACAGTATTTCGAGTCAGGAAGTTTTCCAGGTCACTGAGCTTATCGGGAAAATATTCCTCACATTTATCGCTTTCCGGTGACTTGCTGGGTGAACGAACTCTGTAAATCTGTGTGGCACTTAAAACTTCAGCGTTGTCTTCGTGTTGACAGCATGAGTTTTTAAGTGTTTTCTTCACTTAAAACTCTTAGTAAAACGTCATGAGCGATATCTCAAAGCATGAAATGATAAAAGTTATTCTTTATGATAAAAATATTTTATATATATATATATATATATATATATATATATATATATATATATATATATATAAAGTGAACGCTTAAATATATAGCTTAATAATTTTTAACGATGGTTTACTCCTTAGCCTCTAAAAATGTGAAAAATCCAAATCTTTCAAATACGGTTTGTATTTTTTAGTTCTACATTCTTGTATTTATTACTGAATCAAGTTTTAACTACATAGCTAGAAAAGCTATATTTTTGTCTTGACTAAAGAAATAAAAACTGTACAGAGTATTACAGAATACTCTGTACATTAAATAGTGATAATCGTCATTATTAAATTAGCAACGGGCTTAAAAATTATTCAAATTTACTCCAAATAAAAAATTAGAATCACGCAACATTCATACAAGGATTCTTATTGAAGCCTGTATTACCTCAATGGCCATGTTCCAACATGCGTTGTATTTTTATTTCCTTAAAATTGCCATTGGACTTTGGAAAGTAAAGTAGATAGAGCTAATGAAACTAGTTTAGGATGAGGCAGACGTGATAGCAAACTAATTAGAAACTACTCGCCAACTTTCAAAGTAACTTTTTAATTATTGCTTTTCTTAAAAGAAAACAAATCACTGGTTGTCTTGTGGTCTTGTGCAATTCACCTTGACACTAACAATTCAATTGTAAAATAGTTTTGTTGAGACCTTCTGTGACTGTTTCTTTAAGTGTCGAACATAGTCTAGTGTGGGGTTTGTCTTCATAACACAATACAAACTATAACCGCAAGGATTATTTTATTCCAAAACAAAAAAAATTGAAAAAGAATGTATTGGTAAATAATTTGTACAATTAATACTTTTACTCTAATTTAATTAATTTTATGATATTAATAGGTTTATTTGGACTTTCTAAACGTTTTCATTACTTGTTTCTTAAATTTGAATTAGTAAATGTAATAGAAACAAATGTATAAAAACGGGAATGAAAATTGAATAAACTTTAAAGTAGGTTGTCCATCAATTACATTACCAATCAACAAGGTTTTCGAGTGGTAGGAAAGAGGCGGGAAAAAGAGGTTTTACAACATAAAATTTACGTTAAAGTTTGTAAGTAAAGGTGCTAGCATTAGTTGCTCAAAGGGATTGGCTTACTTTCCTCTTTTGTCATTTAACTGTAATGACAGAGTATCCAACAATGTTTCAAATCATTCAGAGGTAGTAAAAATCTCGTCACAAGTTGTGTTGTGAGAATATTTAACTACATAAGTAGAAATACGTATCTTATAAATGGTCAAAAGCAATTGTGTGCTATTTACGATACAATTATTACATTTACAATAAGCCCTAAATCATTTCGTGTCTTCAAATTATAATTTTTTTATCTCTGAACAGCCAATAAAAAATAATTTAGAAAAAAAACTTTTTGAGTGCACATTGTTGTTTTTACACGGGCGCTCTAATCCTTAACCTTCTTTCAATCTATGACTGATAAGTTGTCAGACTAGTCAAGACCCTGAAATAACATTTTAGCTCAATACTTTAAATTAGATTGGGTTTAATTTGTGTTTAAATATTTATTTACCCTCAAAGCACTA
Organism: Nephotettix cincticeps; assembly: GCA_023375725.1. Lineage (NCBI taxonomy): Eukaryota > Metazoa > Arthropoda > Insecta > Hemiptera > Cicadellidae > Nephotettix > Nephotettix cincticeps. The sequence goes on along the minus strand of CM041791.1, from coordinate 90,106,888 downwards.
AATATAATAAAACGATTAATGAACCACCATAGACATTTAAACTATAATCATATAAACACAGAATTACATACAATCCCTTTTATCTAATTTCTCTAAGCTTTATGTACCATGTATACTATGTATACCTAATGTATAAGGCAGCAATAACATACACTACTGGAACGCATGGGTCAAGCCCATAACACCAGTAGCCACCGCCTTGTCATGCAACGGATTGTTATTGGAATTCCGATGTTTGTTGGATGTTACTGTTAAATTCATTTGCGCTGTAAATTCCTTATCTAAAAAATATTTTAAGTTTTGGTCATTAATTGAGTGAATTTATTTAAACTGTAAGCCTTCCTCCGCCCTCCTTTATTTGGAATATATTTATATAAATAATAAAATATAATTATAAATTAAAACTATAAATAAAGATGGCTTCAAATGAAAAACTGTATTGTTAAATATCAACATACTGTCACTTGTAAATTTTATATCCGTATTATTTTTTCATAATCATTACCTTAGACCAAATTTCCGAGGTCATAAAACTGTTTATATTATTAGATGTTTATGACTACTTGTTATGTAGGCATCGTAGCACGGTGTTTTCACATTGTTAAAGGTGATATTTTACACCATATATTACACTCAAATATTTTACACCATATTTTCACTCCTCAACTTCCTGTGCGTGCATTTAGCCCAACAAGGATCCGTTTACCTGAACTTTCCGACAGTAGTTTTCTCATAACTTTTTAAGCCATGATAAAATACTTTAAGCAATGAGAACAAACAATGGATTTTGACCGTCCATTCTTTAAATTGATTATGATATTTGGATTTTTGATAGTTGGATAATTGATAGTTGATAAAATAGCATATACCACTCGTCCGAAATGCGGCAGTGTGTAGGCGCAAATGATGATCTCGTCTGGTAAACACCTATTTACAGAAAACGAACTAATAACGTAATAGATAACACACTATTATCCAAAATAGTTAGATCAAATACTTAGCCATCCGGTCATTTTCAGTGTATCTTGTAGAAATTGGTAATTACGTCACTTTAGGAAAAGGGGTTATTTACATTACCATATTGGTAGATTAATTTAGTTTTTCTAAAGCTTTTTAAATATGGTTGTTATTAACTAGTTAAAAGTATAATATATTAATTGTTTATTATTAATTACATTTGTATTATGTTTTATGTTAAAAATGTCATAGTTGATTTTATTACAGATACATCGTTTATTCAATATTATTATTGAATTATTATTAAGTTATTTATTATTAGATATTTCACAAAATCGTAATATACGTTAAAACAAGTTCTTCATTTACAATAAATTTAATGTGTTTTAATGTAAGCAGTCAGCAACAAAATGACTTCTATTGTTAAAATCAGATAAAATTTTTCCTTATATTTTATGTTTGTGCCCTGTATATATAGAATGTTCCAAGCTATTATTTTTCATTTTCAACTGATTTTAATTTCTTCTGAGTTTTACAGTTTCCACGTGGCGTATCTTTGACCATAAATGGTTTTGCCTTGCTTTCCTCCTGCGAGTAGATGTAACAAATCTGTTCCAGCTTCAATGATTTAAAAGGCTGTTCGTTTTCATAAATTTTTGATATAATGAATTTATCGGTTTGTGATGATATAACAGTTTACGTGGGTTACACTTAATGTCTATGTCTTTTTGTATATTAAAATCAGCTTTAAATCATTAAAATAAATTACAAATAGTGATATTGATAATGAAATAATTACAAATATTAATATAAATTAATTACAAAAATTAAAATACAAATATTGGATATGCGTTATGTTAGGTCAAAAATATGTAAACAATTTTAGGGAATCAAAACAAATTATTTGGATTTTCATGATAAAATTGTACCTGGCAATGCTATGCCTACTCATTTATTCCTTTGAGTAATCCTTATTAAGAAGCCTTTCACTCTAGGATTAAGGAGAGAATTCGTTAGGGTGTGACTGGTTTAGAGTAAACAGACATGATTCAAGGATCAGCTAACTTTTGTATAGGAACTTGGTCCGCTTGGTTGAGTATTTTTAATATATAATTGTTATGTGAAGTTTAGCCGGAAACTCTTTCTCTTTCTCTATGACCTACATCTTAACTACTGAACGCCAATTTCGACGGTCTTCGACGATTTGTGAAATTTCGACGGTTTTGACTTGCAAGTCAGGCACTGCCACCATCATAGTTAAGAGGGAAGAAAATCAATTCTAATGGTTATTTCTTCTTACAATTACTCTATTTAATTTTTATAAGATTACATTTCATTAAAAATTTTACTAATAAATTGTAATTATGTATATGCACGTTTTTGAGGTATGTATGTATATTTCATCTCTCTACATACTGTGAAAAATATTTTTTAATTTTGCTACTGTTATAAATTTATTTTAAATATATACTTCTTAGGTGTAAATATGATGTACAGAAGAAGTATACTAGACATGACATTGTTTGTCATCACTCAAATGCTTTTTGGGGGATAATTATCATTTGTATATTTCTATGTATTATTTTAGAACCAACATAATGTAAATTTTAAAAAGTCATATGAAGTTACTAAATTAAAATTTAGATAATTTACCTGAATCTCAGGAGGTTCTTATAATAAAGAATAAATTATAAAGACATCAAGGGTCAGGCAGTAGCAGAAAGGGGAAGTGGTTTCAATCAGTGATCGATCCATTCTGTGCTGAACACGGCAATGCTCTTTCCAAAGAGAATCTTGTGTAGTTTTTGCTAGGTAACGATCCTATAGTGCTGTCGTTCCAAGAATATAGTACAGTTTCCGATGGTCTCTTGGCCATTCCATTTAGATAATTGGTTTAAGGTTAAGACAGCAGAAAACTAGAAACAATAAATTACTGGTGAGGATAAACAACACACACATGATATATATATATATATATATATATATATATATATATATATACTTCCATTATTTTATATAGGCTTCCTTGACTTCTTTATGTGCTGAAGCTAATAATAATCCTAAGAATGAAAAACCATAATAATAGTACATACATGTTTTGTCAATAGTTCCAAAGTACCATATTTATTTACTTATTCATTTATTTATTTGCAATTGATCATGACTTATTTGCAGCTGACTGACTGTGACTTGATATAATTCTGAACAAGACCTATTGCATTTAATTACATAATTTTAAGTCTTATAGTCAGGAAAGGATAAGTATATATAATGAAAAAGTAATAATAATTTAGTACAATTTAATTTCAGCAAAAACTATAATTAATCTATGTAAAATCAATTAATCAATCTTAATCTTAATCTCGCGTGATTGATTGATTGATGATTGATCATTCAAATTTGGAAAAAATATTTTACTTTCAGGTGGTATCATGATTTATGATACCAAGGCCCATCCAGAAAATGATGGTTTCTGGAGAAAATTGGTAGACTCCCGAAAATTTTACTCTCCTCAATTTAATAAGAGTGATTTTCTAGTGAGCACTTCTGATTTTAATACCCGATCCTATATTATTGTTAGACAGCAGTCAAATATATAAAACTAGTCTTTGATAAATATGTCAGACTAGTATCGTATGTGTATGTACTATTGTGCATACTGTTTTTGACATTTGTTACTGATTCAATATGGTTTTTTAATTAGCATATAAACGTTTACACAATTGATGTTAAATATTGAAGTACAAATATCAACAAGGGACGATCAATTAGGGAAAGCCTGGCACAAATAGTAGTTGTAAGCTATCGTTGTAATGTAATTGGAAAATTTTAAAAATATGTTTTTTTCACTTTTCATTACCATGGTATCGCAGTTTTTATCACCCCTAAAATGTTTTATAATACAAATTATTTTGAAATACATATTATACTTAATTATAAATATGAATTATTTATATTTGAAATTGCTTTAAAGCACTGTTTAAGATTAAAGACGGCCTATGAGCCACTACTGAGTTAAAGTTTCAATCTGTAACGTTCGGTTAGCTAATTGATCCACCAACCAGCTGGTGCTGTTAGTCTGTCCCCAGATAGCTGCTTTTGAAAATCGTTGTGCAGTAAAAACCGTACCCCATTAAAACCTTTTAGCGAGTGTAATTTCAACGGTTCTTAGGACTCAAGAGAAGATGATTGATGATGAAAAAGCAATTGCAAACCTCCAAATAGATTAAATGTGCACCTATAGAATATAAATGACAACCTTAAGAATGATCAGTGTACGCAATGCGAATTAGGAGGTAATTAAGTTAATCTGCAACGAGTAATGGTATGTAGGTAATTTGTAAATATAAACAAAGAAACTCCCTGAATAAAAGGCAAAAAAGTTGAGCACACATATTTTTTATACTTTATTTAATACTAATATTACATTTTATTTTATGTTTTGATAATAAACTATAAAGAACCAATGATTGTCCTATTACTAAGTGAATCACTTTCACGTAGTCACTCACGTACAACGGGAAACTACTTGTTTTATATAAATAAAACACTTGGTTTATATTTTTACGAGTTGACCTAATTACTGTATAATATATTATATAATCAAAAGTGACGCATTCAATAGAAGTAAATGTTCTTCTTTTAGGGCGAACAATGGCATCGCCATATTCAAGGATGCTTCAATGTAAAACTTAGTTATCCCTTGTAATGGAATTAGATCCAAGAGACTCTTAGTTCATTATGTTATGGTTTCATTCCAGGTGATATTTTTATTTGTCAAAACTATTCCTAAAAAAATTGTCTTCGATTCAGTTTATTAAGATTATACCTATCGATGTTGGAAGTATGGGTTAACTGTAGATTTGCCTTTTAACTAACTGGTAAATATGTTTAAGACACAAACGGTATAGCTTCGTTCACCATGCTAATTTTGCATTATAACATGTTTAAAAATATCTAATTGAATTTTAAAATACCGGTACATATAAATGAATAATTAAGTATAACTCTTTAGTTTAATTTATAATAAAGGTTATAATAAAAATACGTCTTTATATGAAACTCAAAATGTTCGATATGAAATCCTTTTGTTGACCTAAAAAATCAGTCTCTTCTACCACCTACCGTAGTCTATTTCTTCCTAAACACATACTAGAATGCTTAACAATGCTTTACAAACTAGGGTTTCTTATACAATAACTCACGAGTTCTAAGAAAGTGCAAGTTAAATAATGAGTAGTCCAATTGTAACTGTTCATTGAGCATTAATTTAGACCTGCCAAATAACTCAGTTAATTATTGTCAGTATCGAAGTTATATGTCATAAAATCAATTAAATTAATCAGATTATGGATAAAATTACAGTGACATATCAGTTGCAACTTAAAACTAATTAATTAATTTTACAAGGCTTATGATTTTAAAAATCATAGATAAAGAAATAAGACAGGTTAATACAATAGGCGTGATTATTTTGATATTAAGATATTTTGAAGTAGTTTTACTTTTGAGGGTGTTCGAAGGGATTGTTGGTGTTTAATACTTAAACAACAAATAAAGATAAGCTATTTTAATACACAAGTTCTTGTAATTAACCATTTAATGAACTGATTTACACATTGTAAACAAACACATGATAACAATACAAATAACCATATGATTTGTTAAATCAAGGATATATTAAATAATAAAGTAAAAGAGCAACAGACATATCAATCCTCCCTCCCCTTAAAACTTGTCCTTGCAATGTTTCAGGTATCACAACTCTTGAGCCTCGAAACGCACACCCGTTTTGCATCATTGTTGTTTAGGCCAATAAGTTCTAAATCTTTTCCTTCTGTGAGAACTTTCAAAATCTGTTCCAAGTGTTTGTCTTTTGCTGTTTCTTTAGCGATGGTTTTATGAGTAACTGGCATTGTCTCAATTTGATTAATAAGAAAAAGTTCATGTTCATCAATAAGATTTGTTGGTAAATTTTCAGTTGGAAATCGAGACATGTAGTCGGCATTGGCATGTGCACGAGTGTTTCTATACTCTATCGTATAGTCGAAACCGGACAGGAAGTGGGCATAGTTAAATATACGGGTGGCAGTCATAGTAGGTAAGTTCTGTGAGGGTTAAATATTGAAACAAGAGGCTTGTGATCTGTAATAAGTACAAATTTTCTCCCATAGCAGTATTCATAGAATTTCTTTAATCCCCAGTAAATAGCCACTCTACAAGAATGATGATGTCGTCAAAAAAACATTGAACGCTATCGATTCCCAAAAGAATTTGGTCCATAAACCTTTGCCACAAAGTAGGAGCAATCTTAATCCCAAACATAAGGCGATTTACCTTGTACTGACCTTGATGTGTACTGATCGTTTGTAGAAGTGCGCTTTCTTTGTCCACAGCCATGTGCAGATACGCGTTACTAATGTCCAATGTGCAGAAGTATTTACCCCCGTTCACTTTGGCAAAGATATCTTCAATTCTTGGAATTGGGTACTTCAAGTCTTTTATTTGTTTGTTTAAAGTTGCTTTAAAATCGGCACATATTCTAACATTTCCATTGGGTTTGACAACTGGTACTATTGGAGTGCCCCAGTCACTTTGGTCAACTTTTGTTATAATGTCTAACTGTTCCAATCTATTCAGTTCCTCCTCTACTTTTGTCCTAAGAGCGAAGGGCACTTGACGAGATTTTATGAAAATAGGCTGTGCATTCTCTACTAATTGGATGTGAGATTCTACTCCAGTAATCATGCCAATGGTAGGTTCGAACACCTTGTGATATTTTTCCATTAGTTTGTCTACATCTTTGGGATTGTTAGTAATGTTTAAGCTTTTCATGTCTGCCCAGTCAAGTTTGACTTCTCCTATTTATTCGCGTCCAAATATGGGGTCAAAATCTTGCTTGATAATGTACAGTTTACCAAGGAAATCTTGGTTTTTGTATTGTCCACGCACAAACACAAACCCCATAGTTTTGACAAGTTCTCCCGTATATGTACGTAGTTCAACTCTAGTTTTATGTAAAGGTTTGTCCAGTTGAAGTTTCAAATAATCACTGTAAGATAAAGTACTTAATGCAGCACCTGTGTCCAGTTCCATTGTAAGTTCTTTACCTTCAATGCATACATTCACATTAAATTTATCACTGGTTTTGAAGTTATCAAATTTATTATATATTGTTGTTGTTCTTTGATGAAAGCCTCTGCTTGGTGGACACCAACATTTTTCTTAGAAATTAGTGGGCTAAGGCAAACTGTTGAAATGTGACCAACTTTCCCACATTTTCTACAAAATTCATCAACAAACCTGCAGACATTAGCTTTGTGTTTGTCATTCCCGCATCTGTAACATCTACCCTTTAGTGATTGAAATGTAACTGGCACACTGTCATGTGTAATGGAGTTGTTCATTTTATTTTTATTATTATTAACATAATTAAATGTTTTCTTAGGAAAACTAATTTTATTTACTTGAGCCTCATGGTTAGTTGAAGACATCATCATGTTTTCAAATTTAGAAAGTTCCATTGTCATAGCCATGGCTGAAACTTGTTGAAAAGTTTTGGTCGGTTCAGTTCTTAACAATTTTGTTCTTATTTCAGAGTCCCGTAATCCTCTCAAAAATTGTAATCTTAGCATTTTATCTACTATAGACTTACCACAGGAGCCTCATAAAAACTTAGGAAGTCATAAAAACTTCAAGTCTTTCAGTGAAATTATCAAAAGTCTCCTCTTCATTGAATGGCACAAAAGAAATGTGTGCTGTCGCATATTGGTTATCAGTGGTATTACCTGTAAACACAATACTTGGATCTTGGTTTGAAGTCAATACAGTTGGATTTAATTTTCTCATCAAAGTTTTTAGTGTCATGTAACTATCTTCAACTTCTAGTCTGTAATTTATTTCTTCTTCAATGTCATTTTCATCTGTTAGTAGTTCAATGTTCTCCTGTGTTGAAAGAAACTTGGTCCAATTTGTCTCTAAATGTTGTAATCTATCTTCAATCTGTCTTGATCAATCTCATATTTGATGATTTTATTTGAAAGTTTAGTGAATTGTACTTTAATTGTACCTCTAAGCTTTTTGTAGTCCCTCAGAGTTAACACTGTATTGATATTTTTCTCCTTCGTCGCCACTGTTTAATACTTAAATAACAAATAAAGATAAGCTATTTTAATACACAAGTTCTTGTAATTAACCATTTAATGAACTGATTTACACATTGTAAACAAACACATGATAACAATACAAATAACCATATGATTTGTTAAATCAAGGATATATTAAATAATAAAGTAAAAGAGCAACAGACATATCAGTTGGCGAAACAGAAAGTTTGTCAACCACTGAGACGAAAGTCGACTCAAATTGACAGTACAGGATATTCCGGTCAGTTCCTCAAGTACACTTGAGGTCAAGTACTGTACAATACAAGAGAATATAATTTTGTGAATACAATTAGTTATCTTGCCATTTGGCCTGGAAGGGCCAAATGTTACACAAAGTTAAAACGCAATAAAATATAACAGAAAATTCATTTATTTTAATTAACTCCCTATTTAAATGTTATTTAATCTTTCCTTCTCCCTTTGCTCGAAGGAATGAAGTTGATATGAATTTATCTACGATAATTACCAGGTTACTCATCCCAATGTTCTCACGTTTTACGATTAAGAACGTTTTACTCGTAGAGCCTACAATGAGTGATCGTGTTCTGGGATATACGCCCCGAACTGTGTGGCTGTACCTCTTACTTGTGGTAATCATTTCCGTTAAGCCATGGCCGGTCGGTCTCCCCTCTTCCCTCACATAAGATGAAACAAACGCAAGGGGATTACCGGCACAAAAAAACAATTTGGAGTTGATGAAGAGACTCCTACCAGTGCTGTCGTCAGCCTCTCAACTGACTTTTATTGAGACCCTAAGAAGTCGTTCTTTATCATTCGGCAGTCCACGGTACCATGCCTCCTCCCCCGGTCACCCGTGTATACTTCTGTATACCACTGTGGAACATTATAACCACCCTCTCCTTAAAATATGTTAATTTTTAGTTTTTAATATTTATTCATCCAAGTTTTTCTCCAAGTCTTTTTGATGTTTTTCATTAAATTAATATGTTCTTAACAGTTCAGAAAATATTGAAAGACGCCGTTTCAATACTTGATGTATTTTGAAAATAAAGCATATTTGTATTTATATATTTGTATTTGAAACATTGTGCAAGCAGATATAAAATGTGTGACCTTTTGTCCCTAAAATGCTTTAATTTAAATATCATAGTGAAAGTTAAAACTACATTTTAATATCACGATGTATTGATTGATTATTATATATTTAAATGTATTACTAATCCAGTTTGAAATAAAGGAAAAGTTTGAAATGAACTATAATTTAATACCATTTCATACATTTACTAAGCCTTAATGTAAATAACACAGTATCATTATTATTAATGTGATATTATAATGATAAATATAATCTCTATATATAAAATTGAATGTATGTCTGTATGTCCTTTATGCGTTGCCAAACTACTCATCCGAATGCCATGAAATTTTAGGAGGTTGCTCTATATGTGTCCGGGAAGGTTTTAGTGAAAAAATATTTTCGAAAACCCCATAAGTTCCCATTTTATGGCGTTTTAAATTTCTAATGTTAACCTTATGGAGAGTAAGTTTGTTTACAAATTGTCTACAATGAAAACATTTGATTTCTTAGCTACAGCTGATTGGTTTACTTTCCATTAGCAATACCGTATGCTTTACTATCCAATGCCATCTGAATCATTCATTAATGTTAAACTATGAAGTAAATTTGTACTGTAAAAAATGAACAGCTTTATTCACCACGTTAATAGTTTACGGTTTTGGGGGATTATGTATTTATATTTTTATTTTCTGTCTGATTAAAGTCACGTGTTTATATGATAATTACAATGTTTATATTATTACGTTTATTATAATAATCAGCTGTTGTATATCTTTCCTATAAAAGCCGTATTACAGTTAGGTTTCGTTTGGGTTTGGATTGGATTTGAAAGTTGTGAATTAATCCACTCAGATTTATTTGTTTAATGGGAATGATATTAATATGTTTTATCGTTTCAGTATTGTTATTCACTATGCAGCGACCCAGAATATATAACCTTTCACAATGAAGCCGTATTGCTATTCGACTTCAGAACATGGCCAATCTTAAAGTTAACATGTGTTTACTGTGAGGCGTTACGAAGTTCGCCGGGTCAGCTAGTATCATATATAAATGTATGATTAATATGATATTATATTAATCACATATATTATGATTAATATCATGATATGAATTTCAATTAAATATATTATAAAATTTAATTCTCTTGTGGTTCTGATATCTTATGAGGAGAAAAAATTCAGTAAATTGGCTCAGTTGGTATTACAACAGTTAAAAGGACTTCTTACCAGGATATATTTACTAGTACAGATTCATTTATAACGACATCACATGGTCCTCGCCACTCCAATTCAGACGGTAACTCTAGCTCAGTCCAGTCACGTAGTCAAATATGATCCTTCCTTAGCGGCTATAAAACTTCATCCTTACTGCCACGGGTCAAGATTCACTTATAACGACATCACATGGTCCTCGCCACTCCAATTCAGACGGTAACTCTAGCTCAGTCCAGTCACGTAGTCAAATATGATCCTTCCTTAGCGGCTATAAAACTTCATCCTTACTGCCACGGGTCAAGATTCACTTATAACGACATCACATGGTCCTCGCCACTCCAATTCAGACGGTAACTCTTGCTCAGTCCAGTCACGTAGTCAAATATGATCCTTCCTTAGCGGCTATAAAACTTCATCCTTACTGCCACGGGTCAAGATTCACTTATAATGACATCACATAATACTCGCCACTCCAATTCAGACGGTAACTGTTGCTCAGTCCAGTCACGTAGTCAAATATGATCCTTCCTTAGCGGCTATAAAACTTCATCCTTACTGCCACGGGTCAAGATTCACTTATAATTACATCACATAATACTCGCCACTCCAATTCAGACGGTAACTGTTGCTCAGTCCAGTCACGTAGTCAAACGTGATCCTTACTCAGCGACTCTACTTCATCCTCACTTAGGCCTACTCAGACTGTAGCCAAAGGTCAAGATTCATTTATAATAACATCACATGATACTACTTACGTACGTACGTACTACGAACGTAACGGCTGTTTTAGGTAGTTTGGAGCAGGACCTGGAGAGGGGGAGTTTGGGTAGGTGTGATGTATGTGTGGTGATAGTTGGGACAAACGATGTTTCAATTGATGGACGGAAATCTGTGGGTGATTGTCTTGGTCGCATCAGTGGCAGATTTCCTAAACGTAGCAGTCTTGTAATAGTTGAGACTCCATTTGGGATGAATATAACACATTTTTTTACTCTGGCATTTTATCTCAAAATGGAATGAAGGAACATTGAAGGAACATAAACTTGGATATATTAGCCTAAATTGTTTTTTAATAGATCTGACTATACAAAACATGGTCTTCACCTGAGTGAAGAGGGAAACCCCGTGTTGAGTGAACTCGTTAAAACTTAGGCCTATATAGAGTCAATGGATGGGAATAGCCCATCAAACAACTTGATGACTGTTCAGCGAAACAGGGATGTTCCGGCAGACCAGGAGCTACAGGAACCAACTTAAACTATTCAAATAGAAATAGAAAAGGTTGTAGGCCTAGGACGGGGTGAGGCGAGATTGAGTTTAAAGTGAGAAACAATAGTATTAGTAATAGATTAAGGATTGTTCATTTTAATGTTCGTGGAATATTGAGCAAAATTGGCTTATTAGAAAATTTGTAATAGAAAAGAAGCCGGATATTTTACTTTTGAATGAACATGGTTTAGATTAAAATAGTTTAGCAGAATTAAATATTAATAATTATGAGTTAGTCTCAGGATACAGTAGGCAGAGGAAAACATCGGTGGAGTGGCAATTTTTAAAAGTATTAGTTGCACTGTCATGCAAAATATTTTTAATCCTGAGTTGGGAAAAAACCTAAACGCGGAGACTGTTTTTGAAAGTTCAGAGATTGGCTTTTCTATTGGCAATAATAAATATATTGCGGCTTCACTATATAGGTCACCGTACCCAAACAACATTGAATTGTATCTAAATAAACTTAATGATTATTTAAAATGGCTGGACCATAGAGACAAATTTGTTGTCATAGGCTCTGATTTTAACCCATTCCCGTCGGGCAGAACGGTCGACGCCTGAGGCCCTCCGGTCTGAACGAAAATTCATTCAAAATTCAAAATTCGAAGTTTATGAATTATAAGTTTTGATTTCTTTGCTCTGTTCCTTATACCCTTTAACTGCGTATGCAATCACCTTTAGCAAGAAAAAAATTATTACTGTACTTTTTCATCAGTTCCAAGCTGTAGACTTAGAAACAAGTAGGCACTGTTGTTTCGTCAAATCTTATTTTATTTTTAAAAGATTCTTTTATTTCACTTGGCAGATCTACTTCTAGTTACCTGCAGTAATAAATAGTTAATGATAAATCTTTAAATAATAATCATTATTACTGTATTATCATCAATAAATACAATTGCTGAACGAATTGTGCGAACGAGACAATAATTTACTGTCAATACGGAACATTGTACACTAAATAAGATGATAAAAGAGGACGCCAACACCATCTATCAAATGAGAAATAAACTAGAACACCTAACGGTGGAAAAAAGAACTATGTCGAAATATAAGCAGGCAACGCACATCGTTTGTTCATAACCATCCCGCGGCCCGCGGCGCGGGACGCACGGCACACGTCATTACACTTCTGTCTAGCGAAGTACGCTGACGTACAGCGTACGTCATTAGACAGAAATGTTGATTTAACGTCAATTTAGACGGTAATTGTTACCCACTTCAGTCTCGTAGTCTAAAGTGACCCTTTTTAGCGAATTTCCCATAGGGAAGAAGCTATTACCGTAGGTCTCATGGCGAGACTTAAGCCTGGGACCATGTTATTTTTTCTTCTTTAGGTGCCCAGAGTCCAAAAACAATAGTCGTTAAAATTTATATATGTATATATATATATATGTGTGTGTGTGTGTGTGTGTGTGTGTGTGTGTGTGTGTGTGTGTGTGTGAACACGAAAACTCTCGTAAAAATGGTCCGATCGAGACAAAATTTGGTAGAGACGTGTATTCCTACAAGTTCTCGGACGAGTTCGTAATCCAGACATATTGGTCAATTAGAAGGGGTAGTTTGGCGGGGTTTTGTACCCCAAAAGTGTTTATTTTTTATTTTTCCCATGTAGTTTTTAAAATTTTAAAATTTTATCTTTCATCATTAGAATAAGCTTAAAAAACTGCACAATTAAGTTTCTTAAAGTTTTTCTCTATCTCCAATGGTTTCCGAGATATTAAAAAGTCTAAACACATTACGTTGTATTTTTGGGCTCCAATGTTAATCTTAAGGGAGATTAGGAAAAATTAATACTTCCCATATTAATCAATATTTTTAGATTAAACTTGGTATTTACCTTCATGTTGTTGATACCTACCCGTTTATGCTTAAAAATCATAGTTTATGTTTATCATGGCAGCAAACCTGCATACTCATTTCCCATGTTAATCATACAAGGAATAGGCAAACTCCTTTATTTATGGACTGTTGTTGATGAAAGTTGGTATAAATGTTAAAAATAAAAATTGTTTATGGTAGAAATTCCTACTTTCAGTGTTCCTCACAGCAGCAAACCTGCACACTCTTTCTCATTTTAATCTTATGGAGAATAGGCAAATAATTCTCATGTTTATGGAGAGATTTTTATTAAACTTCTCATATTATTATTATTATTATATTATTGATTTGGAAATTCGCTGAGTACGCAGGTCTGCTGTGACGGGGGTATTGAATAATTTTATAAAAATAATATTAACATCTCCATTTTATGCAAAGCTTAAAAAACCAAACGAATAAGTTTTTTGAATTCACCAGTCTACGACTAATAGTTCCAGAAAAAGGTTAAATTTACTATCCGTGTTATATATACAAAACACGTTGTGTTAAAGTGCCTTATGTTATTATTATGGAAAGTATTTAAAAAATAAATTTCTTTATTATTTATGAATTGTTTTCCATGAAACTTGGCATGCAGTGTAGGATCACAACGTCCAGCAAAATCCCAAAAAAAACCTTTGGTATTACCTCTAACGGGGGGATTATGTATTGTTGTTAGTCTTAGAAATTTTAAGTCTATTTTCCCCAGGATAAATTATTCACCAAACAAACAACCGTTAAAGAATATGTATAATATGTAAGGTTGTGGTTTTTATATAACTAAGGGAGAAATTATGAGTCAGTCTCCTGATACCATTTATATGTTTTGGGGCCCTTTATATATTTACTAGTTTCTTATGATCTTAACAACGAATTACAATAAGATAAACACTAATCTTTTAATAGAAGTAACTCTATTTAAAAAATAATGATGCTGTTTTTCGAAAGGAAGATATAAGCAAATAACACGACCTATAACCTATAGATATAGGATTAAAAACCTGAAGTTGACTAGAACAACCAAATAGCTTATTCATTTCAACTTTTAAACTAAAATTCAACAATGCAAAATCCACGACTCATGAATAATCTAGAGGCATCATGTGGGAAGATAACGATATTTTATAGAGTAATGTCAAGTAGAACTAAACCGAAACATTTTACGAACTATTATCAGATGTACCAGTTACATATTGCTGTAGTCAAACAAATACATATTTCGTTGTGACTATAACGAAGATATCTAAACTATCTCTAGATTATTTAACATGTTTTTGTAAAGGGTTTATAAAGTGCACAGTTTCCTACGGATGCATTTATTTTTGGTTTTGGTTTTTGGTAAGATATCTTTTCAATCCTTAGTCATTCAAATCTGTAATACGAAAAATACTTAACTAAACTAAACTTAATCAACCCTACGGTTTTATGGGATTTATAGGTTGTACAGCATTGTTTGAAGTCCTTTTTTCATATATACTTATATCCATGTCGTTTTAAATACATATTCATTAGTATTTCATATTGTTAGTTTTTATGTCAACCGAATTTTGAAATCAGGTATAATTTTTAAAACTTAATAATACTAGTCACTATATACTTCTTTGAAACAAAGTATTTTTTGGTAATTTTGTTTAAAAAAGCTAATTTTTTGCTGAACAATAAGTTTTAATTTATAACTTTTAGATTTCTGTTCTTAGCTTTGTAATGTATAGGATGAATTTTCGCTCAAAAACAAAGACTTTCTTCTGTACCACAGAGGTAAGGTATTATTGGGCCCTGTAAGTGAAACATGTCTGCTCCTCTGTGCTCTATATGGCTCCAGTCTAAGGTCTCCGACCTCTGCAAGGCCTCTGTTCTCTAATTAACACTGCTATAGTTTCTCGCTGTCTTAAATTGCCCAGACAAGGTTAGAACACAAAAACAGCAAGGATGAGCAGTTTAAGGATATTTTGAAATATAAAGGGGAATATTTTTATAAAAGGGCAATATCGTAAATATACTATCCAATACTATAATACGAGCAAGGTTTGTATATATATGAAAAATTATCAAATTACCAAACAATTTGTAAAAATGAAGAGTAAAATAACTATGCGAAATAAAAGCAGAAAAGTATTTCCAAAATCTTTTGAGTATTGATAAAAAACGTGTACCGGTATTCATTCTACTGCTTGAAGCCAGTGTAACAATCCAATTAATTTATGTAAATTAAATTTCCCTTTTGCTTTGCTTTTCAATCCTTATTCATTTTCTAACAAAGTCAGTTGATCACAGGCTAATAATAACTGTATGGATAAATATAGTATAAGATCGGATAAAACAATTGAGGTTGGTCAAAACCCCTTAAACGACGGAATCGCTTGGCCGACGCAGTAGCTCAGTTAGAAGTGCTCACGTTTCACGTGTCGAAGACTGTAGGATCGATCCCCATCCGGGGCATCTTATTTTGTTCAGTGTTTATGCTATATTAATTAAGGTGTATTAGATCGGTTTTATTGAAATCGCAGAAAGGTTTTCATTGAGTAATAAATGTGTTTTAATATTGCTAATTAGCTTGCATAATACATGTCTTACTCCATCCGAGCAAAGCTCGGTTACCTGGTACTATTACTCTAAACGATTAAGAAGAAAAACTGTTATTGTACATATCAATAAACTGACGTGTGATTTCTACTCTTTAATACTAATTACTAATTTAAATCTTTGATGCATGTATAACTAGTTATATTGTCTTATAATTTATGATATATATATATATATATATGAATATATATTATAAATACACAATATGAGCTATATATATATATATATATATATATATATATATATATATATATATTTATAACTCATATTTAAAATATGACATAGCGAATTTAGTCACCGATTTTATTTCACATGCACACATTCTAAAAAGTAAAGAATATGTCTAAGAAGCCCCACTTAATCCCTAAATTGGGTTTAGAAGGGCTAAAAACAGATATATCCAATAAATACTCGAAATAATAAATGTACAAAACCACAACTTTCTTATATACTATCGTTTGGATGGGAAAAAGTAGAATACCACTCAAAAAGGTATGAAGTAGTTCTGCATGTACGGGCATATAAGTGTGTTAGAAGATAAAACTTATAACAGCTTTAGTATTATTGCTGTACATTTTATACTTTAACTGTCCAGCAAAGGCATATAAGTTGAATTAACGACATATAAGGACTGTCGTGATGAGAGTCACATATACGTTTCCTTAAGTGAGGCAACAACTTTTCCATACAAAGTTTACCATACGTAAAGTATGCGAGATTTCACCAATTTGTATTATTTACGAATTATAACTTTATTATTAATATTTTTCGAGTAGGAAGTGTATTTAAATAAAAGGCACATTCCGTACAAAAAAACTTGAACGAGGTCCAATTTAAAAGTTCATAATTCGACCTTTTGAAAATTTTAACATAAAATAGCGGAAAATGAAAAATAAAAAACTACTTGCTTTTAATTTGATAAAAATGCTATTTACACTCTGTCACCAACCAAAACGTGTCAAACGAAAACATAACGAAAACAATTTACTAAGTGACATCAAATTATGAGATCAAAATTGAGAAAACAAATTAAATGCAAAATAAAATATCGACAAATTACAGATTTGTTTAATTTAACAATAACAACAAATATTACACGTGTCCTGGATTCATCTCATTCATTCAAATACCACAGGCTTTTACAACGTCACAACCTGCTACTATACGAGCCAATAATACTTTAATTTTGTCAAGAGAGGTATGGCAAACCTAGATTTTAAAAATCCCCATACAAAAAAAAGCTAAGGTGGATAAGATCAGGACACCTGGCAGGCCATGGGATTGGTCCCCACGAACTACCCATTTTATTTCCAAACACTTGATTTAAATGTCGCCTTCAATTCAATGAAAGGTGTGGTAGCACGCCGTCTTGCGTAAACCACGGATTGTTTCTCAGGCAAAGGATGATGTCTTCTAGCATTACGGGACGATATTGTGTAAGAGCAACAAGTAGGCACAGCATTAAGCCGGCTGGGTAAAATAATTACCCTATGAGATTGTCTATCAAAACATTGATAGAAAATATGATGATGATCCTGGGATCCTTTAGGACACAAGGTATCCTATCCTTTAAGAAATCTTGTGAGTGTTTTCATCGGGCCAGAAGTGATTATTATGGAAATTAAAAATAAGATGGCCTATCTAGAGAATGTCATCATCTCATCAGCCTCATCAGTAAACAACACGTTAAAGAGAAACAGAATAAAAATTGCTATCTGTTAAAAAAAACACTGACATAAGGGGGGAAAGTCTATCAGTTAGGCATCTGTTAGGCACCAGTTAGGCAAGTATTGCATCATTTAGATAATGTGAGGTATTCTGGTTTTATATTGTATCATTTGATACTGCAGAGCATGTGGTATGTGGACGTAGTTTGGTAAAATCCACTAGAATGCATCACCAATTAATGGTCTGCCACTTTTCACGGTAATATAACAGTAATAACTTGAAAATAGACTACCAGACAACTTGTATTCATGAGAGAATCAGCTGTGAACGTCAAATCCGAGGTAACTCGGGCGTCGCGGTTGCCGTAACAAAAGAATTGCACGGGTTAAATCGGGCGTCGCTGTTAAGGGGAATGTAGCAAACCTGCATACTTGGTACTATTCGATTATTATGATGGGACTTATATAAGTTTAATGAAATTTCGCTCTACTCATGCTAGCGAGCTGAGTGCGATCTCGTCTTTAATTATTGCCATATCTATTAAACATCAACTCTTGTGGTTTCCTAATTTGTTTTCCTAAAACGTTTCATTACTTTAAAACTATCTACTGGAACATTAAAACTGGTTAATGTTCTCAAAACGTAATTACTCTAATAGGTCTGCAAGTAAAATATTAAATTTAAGGCACAGAGAGTATGAGTTTTTACTCATCCATTTCATTATAACTCACGTCATGGGGTGCAGAATTAGTTGTTAATGTCAGTAGGTTTGTCGGCCCTACTTTTTCAATAACTTCTAGGCTTGTTCCCCAACAAAATCAAGCTCAATGTTTTATATAATCTGAAAAGATTGTGTCTCCCATGCCATAACAGTTTAATTAATTAGAAATAGCTAAATATAATCACAAAATGCTACCCCCTCTTATGTAAGAACCTGAATAGCTTACTTGTCCAACTTATATTTTAAACACCTTTTTATTTATTTCATTAATAAACAAACAAACAAATACTGATATTGTTATAACAGAACTTTGTGCATAGGAAGGGCGCTTTATATTCGTCCTATTCTTTAATCACCATACAACTTTAACTGTATATAAATATATAAGCATTTTTATATTTTAACGAAAACTCCAGTATAAAGTAATTTGGAGCAAAATATTGAGACTATTTTCTTAACAAATTTCACAATAACTGATTATAAAAACTATTTTCAGTAATTTAAAGAAACACGTGTTTTGTAGAGTTTAGTATGTAATATGTTAACGAATTGTATAATTTAGATAGTTGATTATACGACAGTTTCAAAATATTTTTTAAAGCCTATTCCAAACTCAATAGGCTCACCATAATCACAGTTTTATCATACCACTGTAAATATGACTTACCAAAACTTAGAGTTGATAATTTCATATGTTAATTGCATAGCTGTATAAAAAAATACGCCCGTAGCAAACCTGCGTACTAAGCGAATTTCCACCTCAAACATATGGTAATAATAATACGAGTATGTGACGAGATTGATCAGTCAATACCAGTTGATAAATAAGAGTGTATTTGCCTATTCTCCGTACATTATCATGGAAAATAGTAAGCAGGTTTACTGCTTTGAAGAACACTGAAAGTAGGCATTGTTACCATAAAAAATTTTATTTTGACAATATACGAAATTTTATCAACATCTTGACATAAATAAAGGAGTTTGCCTATTCTCCATAAGATTAACATGGGAAAGAGTATGCAGGTTCGCTGCTGTGAGGAACACATAAACTATGATTTTTAGCATGAACATATGGATCTCAACCACCTGAAGCTAAATACAAAGTTTCATCAAAACTATTGGTTAATATGGGAAATATTAATTTGTCCTTATCCTCCACAAGATTAGCATTGAAGCCCCTATATACAAATGTACTGTGTTTAGGTTTTTAATATCTTAGTAACCGTTGGAGATAGAGCAAAACTTTCAGAAACTAAATTGTGTAGCTTTTTGAGCTGATTATAATGGTAAAGGATAAAATTTGAAATGTTTAAAAATTACATGGGAAAATGTAAAAACCCGTTTCCGGGGTTATAAAAACCTCCAAACTACCCGTTTCGATCGAATTGAACTACGAACTCGTCGTAATCCAATGCTCGATTACGAGTAAATGTAGGAATACACGTCTCTACCTAACCTAGAGAGTTATCGTGTTCACAGACCCACACACACACACACACACACACACACACACACACACACACATGCAAGGAAAATTATGAGTATTTTCAGTATTATTAAAATACGCTAGTTTAGTAAAATTTTAATACATAATAATATGCAAGAAAATATAATATATTATACAACTGTTTCCAAATATTTCTTGAATCCTATTCCAAACTCAGTTGGTTCACCGTCATAGTTCTTTATTAGAGACGGACCATTCTTGCAGTCCCAGTTGTTCCACGTCCAGGCAAGGTAGCTAATCTGCCTTTCCTCCAGATAAGGCATTAACTTGTCTATGTAATCATGTTTGCAGTCATTTTCCCCGATTTCACCAACAATTACAGTGTGAGTTTTAGCTATTGCTCCAATTCCTCTCTCCCAACAATCTATTTAGTGCAAGAGTTGAAGTTGTAGTTATGCATTGAAGCAGCAAGGTTATCTTCAAGGTCATATGGCAAATTTTCTCTCCATCCCTCCATATCGTTAGCGAATGAAAGTCCTCCCAACATGATCAAGTTCTTTGCTCCAGTTTCTCGAACAGCGTTCACCAGGTCTTGCATTCCAGCTACTTCGTATTCAAATCCAGGACATTCGTGTCTTCCAGTCTTCCAGCACTTCCAAGCTTGATTTCGATCAGTGATCTGTCTTTCCGGGAACGGTTCATTGAACAAGTCAAATATTATTCCTTGGTCATCTTTAAACATATTGGCTACGTCAGTCCAGAAACGAGGAGAAACCTCAAGGTTTGGCATGGGTTTTTGACACTTGGCCCCTTTCTCGTAGCATGAGCCTTGACTCGGTCCAGAGTAAAGCCCTTCAGTCCAATGCAGCTCAAGAATGACGAAGAGACCGTGTGCCCTCAGACGCCTCACCCACTCGTTTATCGCCTGCTTGTAATTGTCCCCTGAGGACTCATCGTGGGGGACGTATCTCCGGAACCAACAACCCTCGTTCAATGGAACTCGCACAACGTTTATCTTCCACTTCTTCATATTCTCTATCGTGGCATCGTCATTGGGGCTGTCGAAGATTGTTGAACACAAGAATTGAAGTTGTAACTGTGCATTGACGCCGCAAGGTTGTCTTTAGGGTCGTAGGGTAAGTTCTCCTTCCATCCTTCGAGATCGTTTGCGAATGCGAGCCCTCCCAGCATGATCATGTTCTCGGCGCTCGTACTTCTGACCGCGGTGATCAGCGTCTGCATCCCTGCTACATCGTATTCTATACCGGGGCATTCAGGTGATCCGTACCGCCAGCACTTCCATGCTTGCTTTCTATCGGCAATAAAACTGTTTGGATACGGCTCATTGAATAAATCAAAAATAACACCTTCATCATATTTGAACATGTTTGACACTTCTACCCAAAATTTAGGAGCAACATTCATGTCAGGCATGGGTTTTTGGCATTTGGCCCCTTCCTCATAGCACTTGTTCTTACCATCCCAATCCTTCGCTTGATCCTTTCCCTGATACAAACCTTCACTCCAATGAAGCTCAAGGATGACGTACAGCCCGTGTTGTCTCAGTCGTCTGACCCAGTCCTCTATCGCACTCTTGTAGTTCTGCCCGGCGTACTCGGTGGTTGTCACGAACCTGGTGAACCAGCAGTCTTCGTTTAACGGAACCCTTACAACGTTTATGTTCCAATCGAGCATAGCCTTTATCGAGTCGTTATCATTGGGGCCGTCGAAGATTCCTTCACCTTTGATGCACGAGAACTCGGTTCCTGACCTATTAATTCCTCTAAGCATTGGGAAGTTTTGCTTGCCTCTAGGGACATTTTCTGTGTACAAAGCTCCGAATACCTGTTAAAGATAATTAGGTTATAAAACAGACATATAACACTTGAATATGCAAGATAATTAGAAATAACAAAATATTTTACGCTACGTAGTTTCAATTTATTAATTGACCCAGATTTACTATTTTGTAAAAATGAATAAGGGTTCATTATGTTTAAACACATAAAACTCGAAATGTAATTTTCATGGGCAAAACTAGTCTTCTGTGTTTATATAAAATGTTGCAATTCAGTTCAAAAGACCAATTACGGAAAACAGCAGTAAAACAACTGTATACTGTAAGTATACAGTTAAGGGTGTTGGCTAGGTGATAGTGGACTAATCTACGTGCTTGCACGAAGGATAAAACTAATTTTACCTCAAACATGATTTTACTAATAATTTTATTTCCTTATACAGGGTGAATCACGTAAGGTGTCCAATACTAATTCCAGACAAACCGGTTGGTCCTATAATCATGAAATAAAACTATTCCCTACTAAACAAACCCCAAGGAATAACCTAAAAATATTTTAATTTTTTTAACATAGGGTGTACAAATGTGGCCCCTTTTAGTGAAAAAATCTAAATTTTTGAAAACCCCGTATTTTTTTTAATACAGATTACTCTACTCTGATTAAATAATTGCATTCCTTATTTTGTAACCCTACAATACTATCTCGAAAAAAATTAGTTTTTAAAAATATGTACATAGTCAAAACTCAAAGAATTAAAATACCATCACATGTTAAATAGCATATAATTTTAAAGCTATTGCAAATCCATGCAACTTTCAAATTTAAATCTTATCCATATATATTTTATTTTTCGAATTATCAACAAAAAACTTGTTTCTCCTCTGAGAAACTCATGTTAACTGTTAAACATTGAATTAATTTTCCCCGAGATTAAATTAAATTGAATTAAATGCAAAAATGTTTATATTGTATTAAGGTAGTTAAGGGATGTTTCTAAAGTTATTCAAACAGAATGAACACACTGCATTTTCCTACCTTAGAAAATTGTGTATGTTATTTGGGCAGTGTAAACATTTATACATTAACCCATGTTAAAAAATGTAAAATATTCTATACAAGCCATGTTATTCAACGCCAATTCATTAATCAATATTTCTTATTAAACCCGTAGATTACTTAATTTTGTCAGCACGATTGCATCCATTCCTACATCCTTTCAAATGTATACTTACATTTAGTATGATTATAATAGCGATTTTCATGTGCTTATTTTATATAATCTATGTGTATAACAAAAATATGAAGTATTTCACCTTACTTGGAATAATGTAAAACCATGAAACATATGGGTGGATTAACTGCAGTGACATTCATGTGTTTAGAGAGTTCTCAGTCAACACAATGACAACAAGTTGAACTAACAAACAAGCGTACATCTGCTACGCTGATTGGTAAAACTAACTTTTCTATAACTATCAGACAAATCGTATTACCTATACTGAGTAGCATACAAACACATTCTCTCATTTTGCAAACTCTAATGTTTATTTGCTACGTACGACTAAAGAGGGCGAAAATCTTAGTTAAAGAGGCTGTTACTTACTTTAGAAAAACACAAGAGTTCATGCAAAATACAAGAACAACTAGGAATGCGACTTTTATAACAACAGTACTGTTACTATAGATGTAAAGGCTGTTTGTGAAATATTATAATAAATTATAAATATCTATATGCCAAAATTTCGGAATATTTTAATTATTAATTTATTAAAACTTGTGTTATTAACGAACGTTTTCGACTTAAATCCACGGCATCTCAGAGTTTTTTAATTTTTTATTTCAACTGTATTTCACTGTTAAACACCCCAAAAGTCACGTAAAATTATAATTTAATTAAAAAGGTTCTAACGATTTTAATGCAAATTAAATGAATAGTATTTCTACATAAGACAAACAAAATTACACCGCCCGCTTTTTTCATAACATCGGGATTTAAAAGTTTTTCATAATAAAAATTGTTTTCTGGCTGAATAATAACGTTGTAAAACCGTTTATATAACTATCACCATTAAAATCAGCTTAAAAACTGTACGAAAGAGTTTTTGTTTTAGAGATACGTTCAATAGACTCTCCATGATAGACGCAGGACGTTGAGGTTGCCCAAAAATAATCTATTGGTGAAAAAAAATATTTATTTCTTAACCAAATAATGGTTTGCAGTATAGGAGTCACATCACTCAAAACCCCTTTCACCTGGGAAGGATATACGTAGTGTTAAATGTTGTATTTTTATATTTGACTTGAGGGAGATAGTATGTGTCCAGTGTGTGATAAATTATTAGTCCAGATAGTGATGCTGTTTATTTCCATTGCGTATGTAAGCTAAAACTCAAACTTTCCGATTTAAGGAGTAGTTATATTAATTAGCATGGAAAAATGCTGTACATTGAAAGGACAGAGAGAATCTTTGTTATTGCCTTACTTTTTTGATTTCGGGTTGGCCTAATTTTATTTAGTTGATAAGGAGTCCAGTAGTTACCGGAGTACGATAAGGCGCTCTGATTTAAGTTAGCTTTGGTAAGTGCGCTTAAAAGTGTAAAACATCAACAAACCTGTGTAGAAACTGGGAAAAAAGCAAACGTATTAGCTTTTACAGAGACCTTATTAATAGAGAATGCAAATGGCCTAAAAACTTTTGCAGACAATCTTATAAAAGAAGCTAGAAAAGTAGGCTAGTAAGTTATCGAATAAAAAACAAAATACCTTAAAGTTGGATGACATTGAAAAGCTTTTGATTTTGATAACGCTCTTCAAGCTAGAGATTATAGTTTTAAATGGACTAAAGAGTTTAAATACTTCGGAGTGAGCATCGTCCACAAGAATAAAGTTAAATATCAGAATATTACTTAGAAATGAATGTTATTTGACTCTTAAAAGATTGCTGAAAAGTATACTTCTGTCAAGAAAACCAAAGCAAAACCTTACAAGACTATAATACGACCAATAGTACACTATGGATCAGAGACCTAAACATTAACAAAGTACCAAGAAAAGAAAATATAGCTTAAAAATAACAATTCTCCATACTATCTATAGTCCCATCAATGAAAATGGTGAGTGGAGAATTAAAACATATACAGAACTGAGGGAAATGTACACAGATTAACATAATATCACAAATAAAGAGTGGGAGGCTAAGATGTGCTGGCCATGTAAAGAGAAGAGAAGAAGATGCAATGCTGAGAATGGTATCGCAGAATCTACCTGAAAGAAAGCTACTGTTAGGACGCCCAGGCTAATATGGCAGGACCAGTTGTGAGCAAATTCAGGAAAGTTGTGAGAAGAGGATTGGATGACAAGGACATAACCTACTGAGGTTTGAGTAGCCACATAGGTTAGGTTCATTTAACTAAATTTGACGTTAAATATATTTGATATAAATTTCATATATAAAATAATTTCATACTTTATTTTATATATTATATATATATATATATATATATATTTCATATTTCATTTACATTTGATATAAATAACCAATTGTTTTATCGGTGGTAAATATCTAAGAATTAGGTTGACCCAAGTTTGGGGTTGATATTTTTGTATATTAATCGCATAGCTGTATTCAAACAAACTTTACTGAAATGATAAATTTAGATACAGGATATGAATTCTAAATAGTTTATAAATATGATTGAATCGTAAAATTATCAAAAAACTAGTATTAATTTTGCTAGACCAGAATTTAGAACCTAACAAAGCAACTTATATTCTTACTAATTATTGAAATGTTGATTTATATAACGAGTTACAATTTAAAAATTATAAAAAATAAAATTACTTTTTTTCGGTAGGCTTCATGAGAACGAATTCATGAGGGTACGAGAATTTTCAGAATTATTAAAGTATGCAAGTTTAGTAAACATTTAATGCATAATTATATGTAAGAAAGTATAATATATTATACGACTGTTTCCAAATATTTCTTGAATCCTATTCCAAACTCAGTTGGTTCACCGTCATAGTTCTTTATTAGAGACGGACCATTCTTGCAGTCCCAGTTGTTCCACGTCCAGGCAAGGTAGCTAATCTGCCTTTCCTCCAGATAAGGCATTAACTTGTCTATGTAATCATGTTTGCAGTCATTTTCCCCGATTTCACCAACAATTACAGTGTGAGTTTTAGCTATTGCTCCAATTCCTCTCTCCCAACAATCTATGTTGGTGCAAGAGTTGAAGTTGTAGTTATGCATTGAAGCAGCTAGGTTATCTTCAGGGTCATATGGCAAGTTTTCTCTCCATCCCTCCAAATCATTAGCGAATGAAAGTCCTCCCAACATGATCAAGTTCTTTGCTCCAGTTTCTCGAACAGCGTTCACCAGGTCTTGCATCCCAGCTACTTCGTATTCAAATCCAGGACATTCGTGTCTTCCAGTCTTCCAGCACTTCCAAGCTTGATTTCGATCGGTGATCTGTCTTTCCGGGAACGGTTCATTGAACAAGTCAAATATTATTCCTTGGTCATCTTTAAACATATTGGCTACGTCAGTCCAGAAACGAGGAGAAACCTCAAGGTTTGGCATGGGTTTTTGACACTTGGCCCCTTTCTCGTAGCATGAGCCTTGACTCGGTCCAGAGTAAAGCCCTTCGGTCCAATGCAGCTCAAGAATGACGAAGAGACCGTGTGCCCTCAGACGCCTCACCCACTCGTTTATCGCCTGCTTGTAATTGTCCCCTGAGGACTCATCGTGGGGGACGTATCTCCGGAACCAACAACCCTCGTTCAATGGAACTCGCACAACGTTTATCTTCCACTTCTTCATATTCTCTATCGTAGCATCGTCATTGGGGCTGTCGAAAATCGTTGTGCCTTTCATACAGTTGTATTCGGTACCAGACCGGTTCACTCCTCTGAGCCTTGGGAAATTCTGCTTCCCTCCCGGAAGATTTGCTGATGACGCAGCTCCTATAACCTGAAAAAGGTATATTTCTTACTCAGAGTCCCAGTATAAAGAGTAAAATATTCTTCTTGATTGCCTTTTTCAATTCATAAAAAAATAAAAAAACTATAATCTTGAGTAATTTATTAAAATTAACCTTATAGTGCATTGTGTAACCTTTTTAGTTACATAGTATTTTGATGGTACTGTTGAGAAGTATTTTTCAACATTTTATGATTCCCAGTTTCTAGATCTTTATATATATAGTTAAATCTATTTACCTTCACTTGCCTGTAGATCTTAATAATCTTTTCCCCCAAGGTACATTTAGCTAATTAGTGTAGCATTATTACAGGGTAAAATATTGAGTGTAAATAAATATTATTAAAATAATCTATTGTTCATATTTTTTATGTTCAATATTTTCATGAATGCAGTGTAGTTGTATTTTCAATTTTGTTAATAATTTAAAATTTAAATAGTCTTCTTTCTTGTTTAATAAATTCATGTTACTAAAATTCGGATGTGTTACTAAAATGTGTTTATGTATTTCGTAGCTTTCTTGAATTTTTGAAATTGATTTGAATTTGGTATAATGTAAGATTGTAAAGAATCTGGAAATTTTTTGGTTTTATTGCCTTTAAGGTGTTTCGCTACTATTTGTGGTGACTGCTAATGTGATCTTTGAATATTTGAAAGAAGGAACGATTGGTGTACCCTATATATTGTTTGATGCATGGAGATTTGCACGTGATTGCACGTATACACCTATCTTATTTTAAGGGCATTGGTTGTTGTGATTAATGATTTTGTAGTTGTGGATTGCGTGCCGGGAAATATCCCGTTTTTTTTAAATATTTTCTGTGTTTTGTCTGTATAGTTTATGGTGATACATTTAGGTTTGGTATTAGTGGAAGAGTTGTCGAGGTTGTTTGATTCTTCTCCAGTTGTTATATAGATTTTTTTTTATCATTGAATCTATGATTGGTGGGTTGTATCCCTTTGCATAAGCTATTGTTTTTTATTATTTGTTTTTTTGTTGTATTCTTTAGGTGACGGATTGCAGTTGATGGGTCTGTATATTACCGATCTCAAAGGTGATATTTTCGGCTAATATGGGTGGTTTGAATGAGTCTCCGGGGATGATAAGGTCTGTTTGTGTTGGTTTTCTGTAAATGCCAATATTGACTGTTTTGTTTTTGGGTTTTGTTATTGTGGTGTTTAAAAGTTGATTGATTGATTAGTTTCAAATTCCATTTTGAATTTAATTTGTTCATGTTGTCTATTTAAGTAATTTAGGATTGAGGTGGCTTGTCTGTAGTTTGAGTTCAGAATTACAAATGCATCATCAAAATACCTCATTTAGAGTGTTATTTTGTTTAAATATGGATTGTTTCAAGATAGGATGTATTTTGTTTCGTAATGTTGTATAAAAAGTTCTGCTAATGTTGCTGATAGAGGGCCACCCAATGGTAGTTTATCACGGTCGCTGTATATTTTGTTTCCATATTCAAAGTAGCTTGGTTTGGTAATTATAGTGCTTATATTTATTGTGTCGTTAATTTCTTCTACTATGAATTTGTTTGATTTCTTTAGTTTGGTTTGAGAATATTAATTTTTTTATTGTTTGGCATAAACCTACCGATGGCTCCGGAAGGCTTATGACAAACAATAGTGGTAATAAGGTCACACACACACCATTTGATGGTATTTCCTGACTGGTCTGTTATTCTACAATGAAGGTCTGAGAAAATATTCTGATATAATCAAACTTCCTTTGGCCATAGTCAAGCTGCCTTGAGGATGTGTTCTGCCTGTCTCACATTTTACAATGATACCGTAACTATTTATTGCATTATCAAGAACAGTGCATGGATTTGAAATTGTTACAATTTTTACAATGATTTTACATTTTAAAGCAACTTGGTAAAGACAGTCCAAGACATTTTGAACATAGCTATGTACAGTTTTTTTAATATCCCCGAGTAATAATATTCTTTATCCCGGTTCCGAATAAGTCCCAAAATTACTTGCTCCTCCCCAATAATTTACCGAACGTGTAGTTATTTATTTTGAAAATATTCATTAAACTGAGTTGTTTTGTAACTTAACTTAAAATATAAGGAATTGTAAGTATAAGGAGCTTTAACATCTTGATGATTTTGAAACGAAACTAATGGTGCAAATTTAGTTTAACTGTAATTTATTGTTATCTCATTATCACTTTAACTACGTTTGAGTTGCAGTGACTAAAATAACGCCACATTACAAAAAAATAATAATAAAGGTAAGGTAGGTAAATTAAAAAATCACCACTTTCATGTAACATTTAAAAAAGTAATAGTTTGGCAATTTTCAACTTGTTAGTGGCAGCATTCATTCCCTTTTAACGCGTCAGTCCAGTGAAGTGCGTTGATAAAAGTCAATCACAGACATTTAACTTTGTAACGGTAAGGCAAATATTACTGTCAACATAATTATTCTGACTTTTAAATATAAATTCTGTGGAGAATCCTTGTATTTTCTTGAGTGGTTCGTCCGTTTTTATGAATTGGTGTTTTAACGAGAACTCATATTAAATAAAATCACATTATCATATTATAAATCTTATTATTAGCATAAGTAGAGATATGCATATGCATATTGTAGATTGGTATTGTTTCAAGAGGAGCAAAAAGCAAAAAATGTTCATACAAAACTCCTCTTTTGTTTTTTTAGCTTTTAAAACATTTAGTTATAAAACACTCTTAGTATCCTTAATAGTATCCTTTTATATCTAATAAAATGTATATAATTTATCCATTATAAATCCACATTATAACAGTGTAGTAACTTATACTTACGGAGATAATGCAGAAAATGGCGACTCTCATGATGTGAGACACCTTGTAGCAGGTCTGTGACAAGCCAGCTTATATACGAGTCTGCTGAGGTCACATCAATCAAGGCGGTGAGAGAGTAGACACTGCGCACACAGAATGTCACTCATCTCGAGTCTTCAATGAGGGTTCTCCATAAATATTTCTAAAACGTAGCTTAATAGATCAATTTTATTTTAGTACCTTTTATAGCCTTGTTATTGCAGAGTTAAATGTTTATTATATTTCTCTGTTATATTTCTTCACGATAGCGTCATATTCGGGGAGATTACTAAAGGGAAAATGTTGCCATATGAATGTTTAACTACTCTTGTACTACTTACAGTTTGTCATGGGTCGTGAGAACAGGTGGACACTGTCACTGGGTTCGGTTGACGGCTAGAGTTTCCCCAAGTCCTATGATAAAAACTGTCTAAAGGCTATGTTTAAAAATTATTTTATTTAGCTACATTTCTATTGGTCTATTTGTACCGATCAATTAGACGAAAAAATATAATTACCCATGTTATTAAAGAGTCGGAGATATATTAAGGAAAGATGAATATTAGTTTTAAAATTAATAAAAACGTCTCTGGATAATAGTTTGCTACGTACAAAATGTTTTATAAATTTCTGGAAATCGTGCGTTGAACCAAAAACACTATAAATACATATTATAAATCTTATTATTAGCATAAGTAGAGATATGCATATGCATATTGTAGATTGGTATTGTTTCAAGAGGAGCAAAAAGCAAAAAATGTTCATACAAAACTCCTCTTTTGTTTTTTTAGCTTTTAAAACATTTAGTTATAAAACACTCTTAGTATCCTTAATAGTATCCTTTTATATCTAAAAAAATTTATATAATTTATCCATTATAAATCCACATTATAACAGTGTAGTGACTTATACTTACGGAGATAATGCAGAAAATGGCGACTCTCATGATGTGAGACACCTTGTAGCAGGTCTGTGACAAGCCAGCTTATATACGAGTCTGCTGAGGTCACATCAATCAAGGCGGTGAGAGAGTAGACACTGCGCACACAGAATGTCACTCATCTCGAGTCTTCAATGAGGGTTCTCCATAAATATTTCTAAAACGTAGCTTAATAGATCAATTTTATTTTGGTACCTTTTATAGCCTTGTTATTGCAGAGTTAAATGTTTATTATATTTCTCTGTTATATTTCTTCACGATAGCGTCATATTCGGGGAGATTACTAAAGGGAAAATGTTGCCATATGAATGTTTAACTACTCTTGTACTACTTACAGTTTGTCATGGGTCGTGAGAACAGGTGGACACTGTCACTGGGTTCGGTTGACGGCTAGAGTTTCCCCAAGTCCTATGATAAAAACTGTCTAAAGGCTATGTTTAAAAATTATTTTATTTAGCTACATTTCTATTGGTCTATTTGTACCGATCAATTAGACGAAAAAATATAATTACCCATGTTATTAAAGAGTCGGAGATATATTAAGGAAAGATGAATATTAGTTTTAAAATTAATAAAAACGTCTCTGGATAATAGTTTGCTATGTACAAAATGTTTTATAAATTTCTGGAAATCGTGCGTTGAACCAAAAACACTATAAATAAAAAATAAATAAAAAGTCTATAATAATTTCCTGTAGTTTATATTTTAACCTTGAGTCTGTCATCAAAGATTTATTTAATTCTCTTTGAAGCTGAAGCATTTTAATTCAAAAGTTATTGTATTTTATCTGATTTTAGCAATAACGTTATAAGTAGATTATCACTGTAAACATAAACATCATCAATATCATATACTATCTCTCTCACACATTACAGTAATTTATTTATTATTTATTCGCAAAGAATTAAATAAGTCTAATTTTAATTATTACAAGTATTTTTCTCGGGTGCAAAAAATTTAAATACTAATGTTAAATAATTAATCGTTCCAGTTTAAAATTACTACAGAATTTAAAATATATTGGCATTTTAAATTTATAAATTTGAGACTCGTGTGTTTTTTTATTACATTTTAGTTTTTAAAAATCAGGGATTTAAAAAATTAACTATTAAAAGCCTAAGTATTGATATATTTGTTACAATATTCAGTTATGATTATCATTAGTGAACACAGTTTTGATTTGAAAATTTTACATTCCAGTTTTCAGTTGACTCAATGTCGTGTAAAACTTCATACTAGCATGTTTGTGTGGACTTTAGGAACACAAGTCCCTTGCCGTCTGAAAATTGTGTATTGTTCAGCCAGCGCTTACTCGGTGCCTTAAAAATAATCCTAGCAGAAAAATAGGACTGATATGAGTTCTAAGACAAATACGGGGTAAATTAATTAGAGTAACGTCACTGGCTTTAAAAACAATAAATATATTTCAGCTCACCATACCTACGATGGACTTTAAAATTGCTTTATGGTTTTACAGCCTAAGAATGTTTTAAATAATAGTTTTCCTTAACACATTCATATTGAGAACACATTGGACGGGATGGTGGCGTGATCCTGTAATCCATGTAATCCAGCTACTTGGAGGTCACGAATTGTGGATAGTAATTAATGAGTGATGGTTCGTGGGTGTAGTGTTCTCTTGTATGGGTTAACGTCCGAACTATTGAATACTACGTTAATCCGTAAATACCATCTTCATGATTAGACCAATCCGTAATTCAGAGGCAGTTCGGATTCCACGTTAAACTGTAGCCATCGGCTGTTGGGCTGTTAATTAACAGTCCTGTCTAAGGAACATGTCAGCATTAGTCTGTAACAAGACTACAAGATCGTGCCACAATTATCATACACTCAATCTTTATTCATACTTGGCTTAAAATGCCTACCTTGTGGTATGTTTGGCATTTAAATAATCTAATCTAACCTAATCTAACAAATTTAATTTAATGTTTTATATTAGCGTATTATACGTCTTATTATTCTTTCCCATAGAGAAGAAGCTATTACCATAGGTTGTATGGTAAGACTTAAGTTTGGGACCATGTTTTTTCGTTTTTACTTATGCTTATATATATATATATTATATGGAACATATCGGTTAATCGGAACGGCCAGTTGGAGGGGTTTTGTACTAAAAAATTGGGGGTTTTGCGTTTTCCACATGTAATTTAAAAAATTTTTAATATTATCTTTCACCATTAGAATAAGCTTATAAACTACGCAGTTTACTTCTTTAAAGTTTTGCTTTATCTCAAACGGTTACCGAAATATTACAAAATCTAAACACAGTATGTTGTGTTTTGGGGATCCAATGTAAATCTTATAGAGGATAAGGAAAAACTAATACATCACTTATCAATCTATATTTTTTGTGAAACTTTATATTTAGCTTCATGTGGTTGAGATCCATCCATTTATGCTTAAAATTCATTGTTTATGTGATTATCATGGCAGCTTACCTGTATACTCTTTTCCCATGTTATGGAGAATACGACACCTCTTTTCTGCGACGGAGGTATTTAGGTTTGTCAGAATTTAATAATAAAAGTAAAATTTTCTAATGGTAAGTGTCCCTATTAGTTTCAACCATGTAGTTTTATAAAATATGTTATATTTTGATTATAAAGTGATTATAAGGAGTAAAAATAAAAATATATTTCTCGTTTCTTTATTTTAGTTTCTTACGGCTGAAAATCTATTTACTAAATCTGTTTATAAGTAAATTGATAAAATTTCCCTATGTGATTAAACCTAATAATGAGGTTATTCTATATTATTGAAACTAATTGTAAATCACTTAGTACAAAGATTTTTCTGGTACGGCAATATTTATTATTATTTTGGAATAAATTATCAAAATATCGTGTTATATTCTTTTCCATTGATATTTTCATATAATAAATGAACAGAACAACATAAAAATAGTAGTTCAACCCAATTTACAATGACTAAAATTATATTTATTTTATGAAACAAATCCAGTGTTTACAATAAAATAAAAATTTTTATTCTTATTATTTTTTAATAAATTATTCTTCTTTTTTCTGAAATTTATTTAATTCATAAGAATGTTTTATTAATAAAATACGAATTATAACTGTTCATGTAAATATGTTTTATTAACAGAATACTAAATTTAATAAGAATAGATAAAGTCATAAATATTGTAATGTGAAATAGCAAAAACTATTAGATTGTAGTGATCATTCAACATTCCAATGTACCACTGATTCCACTTAGGACCTTGTTATTGTTTCATTCCAACCATTCTCTCCTAATGGAAAAGCTGGAATTTGTATTCACAATTCGAAAAGCAAAATTAATCTCACAATAATCTATTAAAAATACTTCAGCTTTTAATTTATACAAATATATAGAATATAGAAAATAGAATATAGAAAATATAGAATCTATAAACTATTAACTTTATTTAAAATTTGAATAGTTGTAATTGGGGGCCAACAACAGACTATATTTCAAGAATAATACCGAGGTATATGAAATTAGCGAATTATTGTGTTACAAGTTTTGGTCTCTCTTAGTGATGTATTCGTGTTAAGCTCATTTTCACTCAGTGATATTTGACTATACGTAGTGACCAGCGGTAGGTCCCTTCCCAGTCTGAACTCCTGTATTGGATGGATTCTCGGAGGAATGGATCGGTGGCTACTTACACACCGGGAGTTAAACAGGAACCTGAAGGGTGGATGGGCTTGGATTGGTCGCCTCTCCCCCAACATCATCCAGACCGTCCTCTCATAAATTTAAAATCCGAACGAATTAATCCTATTTTACAATTGCTCTGCCAAAGATCAATTACGGTCGTATGGTCGTTATCTTATCTAAGGTACCCTGGCCCTGACCCATCATGACCCAGGTGTAATTGTAGCTTTGTCAGCGTAGATACCAGAACTAGGGTCAACATTAAGGAATGTTGTTACAGTCCGAGACAGTTATATAGCTGTGCTAAACATATCTGCACTGAAGATTATTTGTGGCCCGCCAGGGGAGGTTAGTTCAAGATAGCTCGGTCCACATGGAGACCCTGGACTCCCTAAAGTTAAAGGTACAGCAGGGTGAGGGCCGACCTCTCAGGATGGTAGGTCACGAGTCATCTTAACATTTAGTAGTATTAACTTTAAAAAAGGTTTGAAATAAATTGTCTATATATATATATATATATCAATTAATGTAATTTTTATTTTGAAATCTGATAATTTATTTTGCTTGAATAAATTTTAAGTACCTGAAGACCGAGTTTTTCTCGGATAGAATAAGACAACATTAAAGAAATAAATATAATACAAAAAATACAAATAGTTTAATAATTATTGTTTCACTTATGGCTCCAACAGAACATAATGTCGTTAGTTGTTTTCTTGAAATAAAAACAAAAATGATTTTTATGAAACAATTAACGCAAACAACTTTTTACTAACCTGCATAAACTCTAAACAAACATTTATCGGCTTCGGTTGGCGTTCAATCTCATAACTTTTAACGCATGAGTCCGACGAGTTGGCAATGAGCTAAGATGCTGATGTGATTGGACATGTTTTACCCAGGGCTTATTGTTGGAGCTATCTTAATTATTTGTACGACTTAATAAACTGCGGTCGACTGACTGTGTGAGATACGGAATAAGGATTAAAAAGCGAAAGGAAAATTTAATTTACACCAATGTGGCAATGTTTTCTTAAAGTGGCTTTAAGAAATGCAATATAATGAATAAGTGAATAAGTTCTCTATCAAAAAACCATAGATTTTCGAAATACTTCTCACTGCTTTTATTTTGCACAGTTATTTTACGCTTTAATTTTTACAAATTGTTTACTGTTTTGGTATTTTTCATTCATTATGCTTACTTTCTCAGATATCCGCTATTTTGTATTTTCACAAAATATTTTTTATTTCAAACATTTTATAACGGATTATTTTAAAATTTTGTATGTATTTTACTCTAGTAGACTACTATCATTTAAAAAACTTAGCATGATCCAAGTTCAAAATCCAGGACAGCGGCCATTGTATTTTTACCGTTTCAAAGTATTTTAGTTTTATAATTTTAAATGGCTATCATTTTGTATTTTGAGCTTAGATCATGCTAATTTTTTTAATGATGGTAGTCTACTAGTGTAAAACATACTCAAAATTTAAATTAATTTATTAGAAAATCTTTAAAATAGAAAATGTTTTGTGAAAAATAAAAAATGGCGGATATTTGAGAAAATAAGTGTTTTCGGCCGTACCTCCATTGGAGCTTTTTTCTTCCTTTTAATGTACCTAATCACTCACTGAAGTTTTGAAACATTTTTATTGACACCCTGTTTATATATACGAACTTTGCTCTTATTTAGTATTGGATATATCACATGTTTCTTAAAACTTGTAACAGAAAATGTCACTATTATGGCTTAAAACTGGCGCTTTGATAGCTGATTGTTGTATTGTAATAGGTTATAAGTCAGTTTAAAGTAAACAAACCCCTTTTCAGAGGGCTATAATTGATTTAAATACTTTGGCATTATTAAACTACAAGTAGGCTATTATTTTATTTTTGGAGACTGATAGAAACAATAATACTGATTTGTTTCAAGATAAATTATTAAAGTTATATGTGAAGAAAAATTTAATAAATAAGAATTTGTGAAACCTATAAATACATACAATGTCATTTTCAACACTATCCCAAAGATTATCACGCCTTATGCTTTGAAATAAAATTGTGTTATTTTAATTGTTGGATTATTCTAATAATTACACACAATGCTCACAAGTGAGGTAAGGAAATTGAGCTAAGTTATAGTGTTTCCTCGATACCAAATCCTTGTAAACTTATAGAGACTTAGTGTCTAAAGCAGTGTATGTAAATGGCAACCATTTATATTGCGCGACGGGAGCAGTTCGGGTCGTAACTGGACTGCTAGCGTGAGGCGTCATGTCGGCTGTAGTGGCTACAGACGTCGCCTAGGGATTAAACCTAGTCGCGCGACGGGAGCGGCTCGGGTCGTAACTGGACTGCTAGCGTGAGCCGTCATGTCGGCTGTAGTGGCTACAGACGTCGCCTAGGGATTAAACCTAGTCGCGCGACGGGAGCGGCTCGGGTCGTAACTGGACTGCTAGCGTGAGCCGTCATGTCGGCTGTAGTGGCTACAGACGTCGCCTAGGGATTAAACCTAGTCGCGCGACGGGAGCGGCTCGGGTCGTAACTGGACTGCT
This sequence comes from Nephotettix cincticeps, assembly GCA_023375725.1. NCBI lineage: Eukaryota > Metazoa > Arthropoda > Insecta > Hemiptera > Cicadellidae > Nephotettix > Nephotettix cincticeps. The sequence continues at coordinate 90,070,203 of CM041791.1, read as the reverse complement.
AGCGTGAGCCGTCATGTCGGCTGTAGTGGCTACAGACGTCGCCTAGGGATTAAACCTAGTCGCGCGACGGAGCGGAGGTCGTCGGTCGTAACGTCCTGCTTTAGCGGATTAAACCTAGTCGCGCGACGGGGCTCGGGTCGTTAACCTGCAGAGCGGCTCTGTCATCTGTGAACCTCTAGTAGCGTGAGCCGTCGACGGCGGCTCGGGTCGTAACTAGACTGAAAGCCTGATCGCGTCGCATGTAGTGGCTACCTAGGACGTCGTAAGATGTACGCCGCGACGGGAGCGTCGGGTCGTAAACCGTCATGTCGGCGTAGTGGCTAAGACATAGGGTTAATCAGGCTAGTCGGCGTCAATGTAGGGGTCAGTCGCTACTAGCGTCGTAACTAGTACACGTCGCTAGCGTGAAAGTCCGTCGTGGGCATCTGGCGATACTGAGCGTGCGAGCCGTCATGTGGCAGACGTCGGGGATTACACCCTAGCGAGCGCCGTCGTGGAGCGGCTCGGGTCGTAATGGACTGCTAGCTGTTAAGCCTGTTGTAGTCCGTAGTGCTAAAACGGGCTAGGCTCGCTAGCGTCGTCGAAGCGTGCGCGTAGCGGCTTTTTAACCTAGTGGATGAGCGCGCAGAGGTACGTAGCCGTCCGTCGAATGACGCGTGTCGGTGGCTACTAGCGTTTAGGGATTAAACCTAGGCGACGGCTCGGGTCGTAACTGACTGCTCTGTAGTGAGTAAATGTCCTCTGTAGTGGCTACAACCGTCACCAGATTAAAACAAGTCAGGCTAGGGCTAAACCTAGACGCGAAAGCGGCTCGGGTCGTAACTGGACTGCTAGCGTGAGCCGTCATGTCGGCTGTAGTGGCTACAGACGTCGCCTAGGGATTAAACCTAGTCGCGCGACGGGAGCGGCTCGGGTCGTAACTGGACTGCTAGCGTGAGCCGTCATGTCGGCTGTAGTGGCTACAGGCGTCGCCTAGGGATTAAACCTAGTCGCGCGACGGGAGCGGCTCGGGTCGTAACTGGACTGCTAGCGTGAGCCGTCATGTCGGCTGTAGTGGCTACAGACGTCGCCTAGGGATTAAACCTAGTCGCGCGACGGGAGCGGCTCGGGTCGTAACTGGACTGCTAGCGTGAGCCGTCATGTCGGCTGTAGTGGCTACAGACGTCGCCTAGGGATTAAACCTAGTCGCGCGACGGGAGCGGCTCGGGTCGTAACTGGACTGCTAGCGTGAGCCGTCATGTCGGCTGTAGTGGCTACAGACGTCGCCTAGGGATTAAACCTAGTCGCGCGACGGGAGCGGCTCGGGTCGTAACTGGACTGCTAGCGTGAGCCGTCATGTCGGCTGTAGTGGCTACAGACGTCGCCTAGGGATTAAACCTAGTCGCGCGACGGGAGCGGCTCGGGTCGTAACTGGACTGCTAGCGTGAGCCGTCATGTCGGCTGTAGTGGCTACAGGCGTCGCCTAAGGATTAAAACTTAAGATGAAATGTTTACGTAACATTAACTATTAAATATTAACTCTATGGAAAAATACTGACTATAATGTTTGTCGTGATGAGGGTATGTATTTAAAAAAACATCCGGTCTGACTGGACTTCCTTATGAATGGGAAACAAAGATAACACTAACAAAAACACTAAAATGACAGCAATAATTGTATGCAGGAGTTTTTAATAAATTGTAATTGTATTCTTTGGCTTCAACATTTTCTTTATTTGTTACCTAATTTATCATAGCTATTTAAAACATTCTATAAAAATTAAGACCCTGTAACAAACCACTTTGTTGTTTATCTACTTATATGTAAACAGTTATAAATATAATCTCATCTTTTTCTTTAAATTGTTTACAAAAACGGATTTAAGTAATTTTCAAATTAGCAAGGAAAGTTTTTCGCTAAAATAAACTACTTTATAATTAATTTTGATCACAACAGTTTTCTCTTTTAAAAGGTACCTAACCCAATTTTGGGGTACAAGAAAAGCTAACCTTTTGAAAGGGTTTACACGACGTTACTCGCTGATGCCTGACTGTGTAATAAGGCCGAATTGAATTTAGGGTTGCTTGTATAAACTTTGTTCAAGTTTTCCGAAAATCTGAGGGCCACATAGATTTTAAAACATAACTACAAAACTCAGGTAAGTAACATGTTTTAAAATTAGAAATAAGGTTACAAATAACATCAATTATACCATTTAAATTTCATTAGATTACGAGACCTACTCGTATTAACACAACATTTAACTTTTAACTTATTTTTCACAAAAATTTAACTACTACATTAAATAAAAAAAATTAAAATACTTCTTTTTAAACCTAAATCATTAAACAACTCTAATAACTTCTTATTATTTATTCCTTTAACATGATTAACCTATTATTATTTGATATAATATTCATATTATTTCAATATAAAATCTTAAAAATTAAGAATGTCAGTGAGAGTCCATGTTATACACTCCATGCATAATGCATTTTCTCCTGCTCGCAAAAAATCATCCCCTCTTGAAAGGGTGTTTGCTTAGCTCATCGGGATAGAACTTGTACTTTTTATTTCTTAAAATCGCTTCCTTAGCTTATCGAAAGGCTTCTGTTAATTTAAATGCTAACTGTGTGTTACATGTTACTTATGTTACCCTCCATCTTTTTAGTTGACCGCATTTGTGAGTGGACTGTTAGACTTAAAATTAAATACTAAATTGTGTTACTTGAATAGTTTCACAGACAGCACAGTTAATTGCTGAATGAAGGTCACTTTAATTTGGGTTCCATTGGTTTTGATTTTTATGATTGTGAATATAACACGTTGCTTTAAAATTTCTTAGACACAGTTCCCTCTAATTTTGCTTCTTAATCAAAACTACTATTGGTCTGTTATTAAATCCCTTTATTAAAACGAAACCTTTTAGACTCATTACCAGTATAATATTTAGCATTGTCGGTAACAAACTCTTTGCAACAGATAAATGTTTAAAATGTATGTTGTCTGTGAGGGCGCGTTACAAACTCCTATTTGTAATACAGTTTTCAATTAATCTGTTAAGTAGTTCATTGATTGTCAAACCGTAAATTTTCCCTTCAATTACTTTAGCATAACCTAGAGAAACCTTAACCTTGGATCTGAAGATTAGCGTAAACTTATGTCTAAAACTCAACAATCTTGGTTTCTGCTTTTACTTTTAAAATTTTGTCCATAAATTCTCAAGCTCTCTTGCATTTAACCCGTCAATAATATAGTATTACAATATTTTTGTAATATTTGGATTCTGTGTGAAAACTATTTTTAATCTCAGCCATTAAAGTCATTGGGACAAAGATTTTCTTCCTTTGTGACCAGTGAATATGAATTTTGATATGAATATGTGCATCGTGAATATTGGACCAATATGTTCCCCTGAGCTAGTTTTCCGTTCTTTTTCTTATATATGTAAGAGGATAAGGATGCTTCGCACACCAGAGTGGAGTGGAGTGCTACGTGAATCATTGTCAATCCACTTGCAATTTTCAACCCCGTCGTTACAGTCAGCACGTCTCGTAGATCCTTACGGTACATATTACTTTTAAGTAAACGTCGAAGAAGGATGTAAGGACAACTTCCTTTCCAGTTATGTTATCCTCTATAGTACTCAATCCAAAATTTGGTTTGTTGGGCTCTATGAGAGATATTCTTTTTTGTCCTTGTTTTCTGGAACATCTTTTGACCACCACCTAATATATTCCTCCAATATATTGTTGTGAAGGAGAGGTACTGTTTTGATTTTACAAGACATATGTTCTTTAATTTGAATGTTAGAGATTTAATCTTAATACTTTACTTAATGCTCTACATTGTGTAGTCTTAGTGACAGCCATTCAGAAAATGTCAGCCATGTTTTCCTTATATATTTATATTTTGTGGTTCACAGTGACGTTGTAATGACAAAGGACATTTATTAGACTTTCGTCATCTTTCCACTAGAGATCACGCTCTATGTGTAAAATGTTATGTTGATGTTAGAAGCTCTGCAAGTAGACTCTTGTATTATCGTATTAAAAGTAGGATGGTTGTTTTTAAGATTTATTTAAGATTACATTAGATTAGATTATTGAAATGGCGACCTACCACGAGGTAGGTATTTTAAGCCAAGCATGAATAGGAAATGAGAGTAGGACGATAGTTGCACTATCTTGTAGTCTTGTTACTAATTAAGGCTGACATGTTTTCCTTAGACAGAACTGATAGTTAATAGCCCAACAGTCAATGGCATATCTAAGAACCTGCAGTATAACGTGGAATCCGAACCACGGCCTCTGATTTACAACTGGTCAAATTTAGAGGATGGCCTTTGCGTATTAACGTAGTATTCAATGGTGTGAACATTATTCCACACAGTATAACATTCCACCCACCGACCATCGCTTACAACTATCCACAATTCGTGACCTCCAAGTAGTTGGATTACAGGACGACACAACTGGTCCAGTCTTTAATTTGCATAAGCTGCAATGAACATAAACAGAAGTAAAGACTCCATATGGTAAAGACTTAAGGTTTGTGAGTAAAAAAGAATAAATATAGATAATTGTAAAAGTAAATAAAAGCAAATACTTTAAAAACGAATTGTAAAAGACCGATGTTTGGTATAGAAATGAACTGAGGGAATTCGATATTGAAAGAAGGGAATGCGAAACGAGTCTCACCCCACTATCCTGGGTTTGAATATATAGCGAGCGATTATTGCTTTTCGGATGGCGAGGAGCGAGGATGTGGTAAGGGTGGCGGCATGAGTCTCAACAGTAAATTCCCAGTTAAGGGTTTTAACTCTATTAAACATCGCGTGAGTCATCGAGGTTACAGATTAATTAAAATTGCAATACTGCAGAGATTATTGGTAGTGATATACAGAATACGGTATAGATTTCCTAATTCATGATTATTTGTTTTCTATTAGAATTTTAAAAATGGCTATATATTTTAGAAATCAGAAATTGCGTCGAAATAAAATAGTAGCTCTTTTTATTTAACGAAATGTGTTAAAGTAAACGTCTCTTTTTTCTGGTACTTATGATTTATGTATCTAAGATCGCATAAATATACATTCACAAGCCAATAGCCGTGTATATTGCATTAAGTATTATAAAATATTTACTATAGCCATATAGATATTTTTATAGCTATGATCTGCTTTTATCTGACAACTTAAGAACATTCTCCTCCTTCAAATATTCAATTTAAAAGAGGAAATTCAATGAATGCATGTCTATAAATAAATATTATTTATGAGGAACCAAATTGAATGATTCCTATTTTATATACAGTAAATGAATAAATAATTTTGAAATATAATAGATGATATCAGTAAACTGAAACATATTTTCTCACTTTTAAGATAAACTGAAAATGACTTAAATTTCTAGTCATTATCATATTTTTCTAAACTCTTATCACTATAGCAAATGCATTATTCCGAAAATACTCATCAAGTTTATTTACTTCCTCCTCTCCAATGCAAGTTAAATTATTGACAGGGGAAATTTACTGAAAATCTCAAATTCGAAAAATTTTGGGAAAAACTTCTTCCTTCATATTCTATAAATTAAATAAAAGAAAGTAAAAATAAACCTATAAAGAAACATATGGTTTCAAATTGGCTTCATAAATAATGAAAATTGATATTTGAGTGGAATAAAATTCATAAAAAATGTATTTAAAAATAAAGATATCAGTTTCAACTGCCTAACTTATATAATTTCTTTAACTAATTACTTTAAATATACCTATTGCATTGTGTGTATTTTATACCTATTGTATATTTTTCCAAGCCTACGACATAAACAGGATAGTTAACAATAAGGATATATTATATAAGTCGTTTTTTTATTCTTACACTCAGCTTTATATAATCAACTGCTGCTTTACTACAATGTTGCGATATATTAGCCAATATTATAGGTTTTTACTTAATCATTTGAATTAAATTACCACGGTTAAGTTTAGGATAAATTTCTGTTCATTTACAGTAGAATGTAATGATGTTGGATCCTGTATCATGTTTGTCTCATGGAGATAATTAAATTCCTTTGTAATAAACAGAATGAATTAGAACACAGAATGAGGTGACTGGGAGACCAGCTGGTAAATAACTTTTGCAGTAAACATTTGCGACAATACGTATTTTTCACTTTTATTTAACAATGAAATTAAATAACTGAATATGAATAATCAAATTTAAAATCTTTGTTTAAAATATCTCCACTAAAATACTTTTTGTAAATAGTGTACAACATATGACTCATAAATAAACAAAGAATGGTAAATTAGGACATAGTCTACCACAAAATACGAGAAACCTAATTATTAAGATGTTTAATGTTTTATACTTACTGCTGCTTAAAGGGCCTTAAACAAGGTCGATTCGGGGTGTCACATCAATGTGCTCAAAATTTATTTTCAGTTCTAACGGAAGGCAACAATTGCCTACATACATACGCTCACATTGAAATGCCGTCAGTCCGATGTGTTACAACGGAAATGATGAAATCTTCCTTCCATCAGTTTAATGTATTGTTGTGAACTCAGTTCGATGTGTCAGTTCAGTGTAAACACATTGAACTGACAAATCGAACTGCCGTAAGTTCAATGTGTCACAACCGAAATGATGAAATCTTCTTTCCATCAGTTCAATTTCTTGATGTGAACTCAGTTTGACGTGTCTGTTCAGTGAACACATCGAATTGACCGTGTGAGTTATTTAAGTAAGTATTAATATCTGTATCCTCGATAAACTCTGCGTGTGTCATATCAGCAGTGAATTCACATTATTGACACATTATAATATTCCTGAGTGTATATACTTGTTTATATATAGTTGAAAATTAATGAATATCAATTAATATATATCCAGTCCTACGTTTATTACACAAAAATAAACAGTTACGACTACGACCTGAATGCTTTATTTGTACATTCATTTTTAAAATCATAATATGCTAGAAAAACTTGTCGAAATATTATTTTCTAACATATATTCATTTTATATTATGTTATATTTTTTACATTATTCATTTGGAACTAATAACATTATATTGTTTTTCTTACTCAATGAGCTTTGTGAAGGTCATCAGTCAGACTTGCAGCTTGCAACAGCCATTCATCCATCACCGGGTGTTAAGGTGACAACAAAGCTTAGGCTACCTTTCCACAAATTACAGGTAACTGGGCTGGAGACTGTAAATAATTTTAACTTTACTAAATTAATTTGAATAACACAAGACTCATATGTTAGTTTAATATTACAAATGCACTAAATGCACTTATAATCAAACTCATTAACATGATTATTATAGGATATTTAATTATCTGAACGTTAAATTCTATAATAAAGTTATAAAAATATAGCCTACGTTATTTACCATGGTCAAATTATTTCTTGGAATAACGTTTGTTTTAAGGCTAAATTTGGATTTTAAAAATATGAAGAAAAATATGTCTTCAATAGATAAAAATAGATAAAAATGGAATATAATTTTTCTACGTATAACTAATGAAGAGCATTTTAAAGCTATTTATAATTTTAAAATAAGTAGTATATTGATTTTTTCAATAAAATATATTCTGGTGGCGAGTATTCCCTCGATACGTGAATCCATGTTTTGACATACTGCTGAACCTCAGTAGCCACTCGAGGCTAGGGTGATGCATGTCAATTTATTTTACACTTTGCTCCCGTTTATCAGCGGGTAAATTATATACAACTAACTATAGAAATATAGGTAGAAATGTATGAGAAATAAAATAATAACTGATACTATAATACAGTGCTATATTTTAACCTGTTATGTAAGGTGTTTGACCTTTAATCCATCTGCCAAAAAATCTATAAGCTAAAATATTCTATTCTTAGTCTTGTACATACTTGCTTAGTATTATCTATTTTATTGGCAAATGTAAATAAATATGTAAAAACAATTGTGGGGGTGTAAAGAGGTCATATTTGTAACAGAGGTAAAATATATGCGTACAAATCTATATGTACAATTAAGATCAAAACCTGTGGGGTGTAGAGAGGTCACTTGTAACAGAGGTAAAATATATGCGTACAAATCTATATGTACAATTAAGATCAAAACCTGGGGCGTGTAGAGAGGTCCCTTGTAACAGAGGTAAAATATATGCGTACAAATATATATGTACAATTAAGAACAAACCTGTGGGATGTATAGAGGTCACTTGTAACAGAGGTAAAATATATGCGTACAAATCTATATGTACAATTAAGATCAAAACCTGTGGGGTGTAGAGAGGTCACTTGTAACAGAGGTAAAATATATGCGTACAAATCTATATGTACAATTAAGATCAAAACCTGTGGGGTGTAGAGAGGTCACTTGTAACAGAGGTAAAATATATGCGTACAAATCTATATGTACAATTAGGATCAAAACCTGTGGGGTGTAGAGAGGTCATACTTCTAATATAGGTCAAATATATGCGTACAAATCTATATGTACAATTAAGATCAAAACCTGTGGGGTGTAGAGAGGTCATACTTCTAATATAGGTCAAATATATGCGTACAAATCTATATGTATAATTAAGATCAAAACCTGTGGGGTGTAGAGAGGTCATACTTCTAATATAGGTCAAATATATGCGTACAAATCTATATGTATAATTAAGATCAAAACCTGTGTGGTGTAGAGAGGTCATACTTCTAATATAGGTCAAATGTGTGCGTACAAATCTATATGTTCAACTAAGATCAAAATCTGGGGTGTGTAGAGAGGTCACTTGTAACAGAGGTAAAATATATGCGTACAAATTTATATTTACAATTAAGATCAAAACCTGTAGGGTGTAGAGAGGTCATACTTGTAACATAGGTCAAATATGTGCGTTTAAATATATATGTTCAATTAAGATCACAATCTGGGGGGTGTAGAGAAGTCATACTTGTAGCATAGGTCAAATATGTGCGTACAAATTTATATGTTCAATTAAGATCAAAACCTGTTGGGTGTAGACAGGTCATACTTGTATTATAGGTCAAATATGTGCGTTTATATCTATATGTTTAATTAAGATCAAAACCTGTGGGGGTGTAGAGAGGTCATACTTGTAACAGAGGTAAAACATGTGCGTACAAATCACACCGACACATTAATTCCGTGACAGATTTAAAAGGTCCTACATATTCTGAAACTGAACACGTGCTTTAATAAAATGAACTTTTATTGTTCTTTCATTCCTTTTTATGTTTTATGGTTGCCCTTTATGTTAATGTAAGATAAATATTGTATTCCATAACTTTTGGAGTGGTATTTAAGTGTTGTATTTTGTCTGTCTTAATAGAAACTTAAAATGTACAGAAATTTTAATAGAAAACTGTTTTATATAATGCTATGCAGGCCTAATGTTTCAAATTTTAAGCTTTACAATCGGTATATCATCCAGTAATAAAATTTTATAAATAAACTATAAATAGTGGATATACAATTAATTTGTGTTTAAACATTCTTTAAAATATTGCATGATTGGTATATTAGTAAGAAATTTCATTGATTTATAGCTTAATCTGTATTTCTCTTAAGCTAATATTCATAGATTCCCAATAAGAATACAATATAATATAAAAATGGAATATATACTTTATAATCTACGGTTTTCCACACTAACACTAAAATCCAGATAACTCAAAAGTTCTAAATAGTGTTACTAATATAAACTGTAACTACCTGTTACTAATATAATTGCTTTGAAAATAATAGTATAACAATAATTAACCTTCAAGATTTTAAGTTTATATAAAACTTTATGGAAATATTTTTCAATTGATATACTCTTAAATAATATGAGTAACATAAAACATGTAATGAGTAAAAAAATTATTACTTATAAACACGTTATGAAAGGAAATTTTTAAAAACTTTAAAGGGATTATCTATATTTTAAAATGTGAATAATTTATGTTTCAAATATTTTGTGATTCTGTAGTCTACAATCAGAGTTGGATTGATACAATTAGTGTACAATATCTGATTGTACAAGCATAAACAAATTGTGGTTGGCGAACATGTAGCCATACGGGCCCAGGGCAGCCCTTATTGCTGCTGCTTCCCAGCAGGAACCTATTTCACGTCATTAACATGTAACCACACGAGGCCAGCCAGAGTAGTGAATGTTGCTGCAGCCTGTGAATATTAAACTTTATCACGTCATTAATATATAACCACTCGAGGCTGGAATAGTAAATACTGTTGCCGTCTGTAGGCAAAAAGCTAAATCACGTAATTCATACGTAGGCCTACCTGCATGAGAACAGACGAGTGCATGTTACTGCGATCTGTGAGTAGAAACCTATATCATGTCATTAATATATAACCACTCGAGGCTGGAATAGTAAATACTGTTGCCGTCTGTAGGCAAAAAGCTAAATCACGTAATTCATACGTAGGCCTACCTGCATGAGAACAGACGAGTGCATGTTACTGCGATCTGTGAGTAGAAACCTATATCATGTCATTAATATATAACCACTCGAGGCTGGAATAGTAAATACTGTTGCCGTCTGTAGGCAAAAAGCTAAATCACGTAATTCATACGTAGGCCTACCTGCATGAGAACAGATGAGTGCATGTTACTGCGATCTGTGAGTAGAAACCTATATCATGTCATTAATATATAACCGTGTGAGGAGGCCAGTGTAGGAAATGCTGCTGTATCCTGTGAGTATACACGTCATTAATATATAGTCACTCGAGGTCGGAGTATTAAATAATGCTGTTGAAGCCAGTTGGCTAAAACCAATATTATGTCATTAATACGTAACCACAAGTGGTCAGAGGAGTGTATGCTACTACGGTCTGTGAGCAGAAACCTATAAAATGACATTAATATGTTAACCACACAAGGCCAGTGTAATATATGTTGCTGCAGCCTGTGAATGAAAACCTATTTCAAGTCATTAATATATAACTTAAATCCAGTGTAGTACATGCATATTGAGAGATTAAACGCAGATCACAAAGTTAACATGTTGGCACATGACACCAGTGAAGTGTGTGCTGTATCGCTGCAGCCTGTGAGATAAAACATATATCACATCATTAACATGTTATCACGTGAAGCAAGAGAAGTGCATATTACTGCAGCCTGAGGGGTAAAACGTATAATCACATCATAACACGTTACCACGTGAGGCGAAAAAGTGTATATTACTGCAGGCTGTGAGGTTAAACATATAATCACATCATAACACGTTACCACGTGAGTCCAAAGTAGTGCATGTTTCTGCAGGCTGTGAGGTTAAACGTATATCACATCATTAACATGTTTCCACGTGAGGCCAGAGAAGTTTATATTACTGCAGACCTTGAAAATAAACTTAAATCATACCATTAACATGTTACCACACGAGGTCAAAGTAGGGTATGTTGCTGTAGCCTGACAGCTAAAAACTATATCAGCTTGTCAAAATGTAGCTATAAAGGCTTAGTGTAATAGTTTAATTTGTTAATCAACATTATTTAAAAACAATAGATTAATAATTAATTTTATTCTAGACTTAGACTAGTAAATGCATGATATAAACCTTCATACAAAACTAAGTGTCAATCAATCCATTACTGAATTCAAATTTGGCCACTGAAAACATAAAGTATTTAATATTGGCACAATGAAATCAATATTAAAAAATATCTATTTTACTGAATGTTTTATCATTCTATTTATAAGAAATAACTGGCTGTGTTGAGCTACCTGTCACGCATCATTGCACAATCTATTATGATTATCGATAATTTCAGAATTAATCTAAGTGGAAATTACTTGGATGTATTTTGTACTATGAATTTCGAACACTGAACAAGATAGCAAGTTATAGGACTTATCGAAGTTGGAGAACCACAAGATGTTTTATGTCTTAAGATCTTAAGTCAGAAGTATGACTTAAGCTTGAGACAAAAGTCTTGCCAATTCAACTTCTTGATCTTCTAGTTAAAACTTCATATATTATTTGCTCTTGCTTGAAACTATTTTGCTAACGGAATGTTTTGCACTAGTCGTTAATAGTCGTATTTTATAGATACTTAACTTATATATCTTACATTGGAATAGAAATAATAATAAACCTAAGTGATCTCTGCACTAAGCCAACGACGGGTGTTAATATAATTCTTTTCATATTTATAGCATTTCAATAACCATTAAAAGTGTGAGTAAATTTGTAATTATAACCATTATTGTTATACCCCGTTGAGCTATACATCCTTTGTGTCATCCTAGGCACAGGCCTAGTATTAAGTCTAGCCTAGATTTGATAAACAAATTTAAAAATAGGAATGAGGTTTGAACAGTTAAATATTGTAAGTGCGTCCTGAACGCTGTGATGACGATGGAACAGAGTTTTTTTATAACCAACAGATTATGCGACCTACCGTTACTTATTGACACCACCATACCTCATTAACGTGTTGACAAAACATGGCTGCTTTCATGGCTTGAGATTTCACGTCCGTCATAATAACTATGGTCCTAAAGACTTGTTAATTTGTGTCTTATATATATATATATATATATATATTTAAGACATAAATTATATATATTGTTATGACGCGAAATCTCAAGCCATGAAAGGATATTGTACCTCATCCCGTCCTCAGGCGAAATACTATTTGAAACCTGAGAATCAGATTTCAGATCCCGTCGCGAAACTTTGTTTTACATAAAGTGTGATAGTAAATATCAGCAATAAAAATCTAAATAAAATAAATTCAACATCACGACAAATTAATTTGAAACATAGTAATGTTAAAAATTATCTTCACAAGTTAGTCAAAGCTAATGAATTTGGAATTTTAATTCAAAGGTTAAAGTTGCCACCATGAAATCTAAAGACAGGTTGTAAAAAAGATTTCAAATCTATCTCCAAGTACAGCTCACTACTAATCGAAAAAAACATAAGATTCATTTCATAAAAATCACGTAGACCCATTATCTGTAAAAATATTGGAGTGATCTTATTTTTTCTATTTTAAAAACCAATTAGAGAATAGTGATCCGAAAAATTGCCAACAAGTGCCGGCCGACTCCAGTCTAGACCACACGCCACACATCAACGACACGTCCGGGCCACCGTTTCTGATAATATAAAACTAGGAGACCACACATCAGGTCCACCCCAAAAGTAAACAAAAGTAGGAAGTGTTCTTCATCACCTCTGGGAAAAACATCACGAGTCAGCCAAGTTTTGTCAACACGTTAATGAGGTATGTTGGTGGTTATATACAGGGTGTTCATTAAAGTTGGGGACAAACTTCGAGGCGTGATAGTACTCATCAAAATAAACAAAAAATTTCTAATAAACATATGTCGAAAAATCCTTCGTTTAGCCCATAGCCGCCATTTTGTATTTTATACAAAAAACGTTATATATAAATAATTATTTCATATACAGAAACCAAACTTCGCACACATATTTAATGGCTAAAGAAAAAAATATTCTCAAAGTATCATTAAGTTTGCTTTTATATTTTCATAATTATGGCACTTAAAAATATTTTAATTTAAATAACAAAAAACCATTAACTTTAAGAACCACCGCCATTTTGAAAATATAAAAGCAAACTTAATGAAACTTTGGGAATATTTTTCTCTTTGGCCAATAAATATGTGTGCAAAGTTTGGTTTCTGTATCTTAAATAGTTCTTTATATATAAAGTTTTTTGTATGAAATACAAAATGGCGGCTAGCGGCTAAACGAAGGATTTTTCGACATATGTTTATAGGAAATTTTTTGTTTATTTTGATGAGTACTATCACCCTTCGAAGTTTGTCCCCAACTTTTATGAACACCCTGTATATATATAATCATTAGAAATTATATATGACAAACATTATCATGTATAATCATTTATTTTCTACTTATTTTTGCATTTAATCTTTAAATTTTAATGTAAAGTGGATATTTTAAATATATATTGTATTCTTAGTAAACTAAATTTAAATTATTCCTTGACTTGGTACAATTTTCTTCTAATAAAGAACGGATTTATGCGAGGAATAAAAATTTCATTAATAAATTCCTTTTCCCACAAGTAAATATTTTTCAACGATATATTTGTAAATTCATCCTCACTACCCATCCAGGCAGCTGGAGCGTTCCGGGTGTCATATCAGTTACCGGAGCAATACTTTATTTCTCGTGTCACAGTTGTCACCGATATCAGTTCATGTTTCATTTTTCATTCACCAACCCACATTGTTCACACTTCTATTAAATGAATGCTTGTCTGTCCTTCTGATAATTTATTTTTATTATTTATTAATTTGTTTAGTTTATATAGTCTAAACTTATTTTATAGTCTTAATATTAAGACTGTCTCTGACAAGTTATTGATACATTTTTAAATACATTTCAATTTTAAGAACCTCATCATAACTGTGGTCATTGAAGAAAATCATATTGTTATCCTGTTTTTTTCCTTGATAAAACTATTTCGAATCTTTGGAGTAAAGGTGGAAAACACAATTACAAATGTTTCAGCTCCTATCATGTATAATCTACAGTGCAAGAATAAAACTACAAGGAATATTAGTAATGTACAAGGATTTAAATTTTGAATGTACTACGTTTGAATTGATCCAGTTCTGCTATTAATATTAGAAAATATACTGTGATAGGAATTATTTATTCATAATACAAACTACACCATTTTTTTATTATTTTGTGTTAATCAACTTTTTCATTGAACTGGTCTGAACACAAACATGTTTCTTTACTTCTCACGCATACAATGCCGGTGTAAGTGTAAACCATTCAATCTATGAGACGTATCCTAACAACGGAGTTTAACTTTATTACGAATAAAAACCTATGGAGTTCTTGAAAGTAACCATTTTATGACTTTGGTTTTTTATTTATACACCACTTTATGTAAACAGTTAAGTATTTATAGGAATGAAAAATCTATAATCAATGTAAAAATATTAACAATAGTAGCAGCACGCTGGCTGGCATGAGACGGTCAAATTTCGTCAAACTTATACTATTTCCATCATAGTAATCGAATAGTTCTGAGTGTGCAGATTTACCTCAATAATGTTGGTTGTACATTTTCAAGTGCTTATATTAAGACTGTTCACTAGATAAAAACCTAAACACATTTTATCTAATCATGTCAATAACTTAGCGAGTGATTATCTATATTCCGTCAGAATTACATGGGGAATGAATACATTGGTTTGCAGCCATAAGGCTCAAACCATCACCATGTGGGTCATGTAAAGTTCACCTTTCTATAGGAAAATATTTAATTCTATGTCTATTTTAACTTTTCGCATGCTTACAGAGCATTGACGCTTACTCAGAGCCAATGACGCTCTGAGGTCGTGAATTTCCATATCAAAAGTTTACGTATTCCTTGTTGTGTACGTCATCAGCACCGTCTAACAACAGGTCGTTGTATGTGTTGCCACGCCTTGTTGGTGGTAGAGTCTATGCACTGAAATGTTGCAAGTCGGATTTTCATGTGAAATAACTACAGTAATGAAATAAGAATGAAATACATTTTTACATACATAGTATAAATATAAATAAATAAATAAATAAATATATATATATATATATATATATATCCTTTGATCCAATATAAAATAATTTTCCTCTATTTGTATACCATCTAATTTACATAGTGTTTTGATTTAGTTAAGGAGTACCTATATTTTCAAGAGCATTACAATGTTCTCCTCCCCAGATATTTTATACTTTAGAACTTCATACCTTTTGTATCATTTGATTCCCTATTTATATCGTTTGAATTTTTTTATATACACGGTAAGTGTGCTTCTCCGGTCACTCCATCATTATTTTAACCATTACGATACATCGATAATGTAAAATAATAACATTTCTTGTACCCGATTTCCAATATACTATACAAATTATCGTGCTCGTTTATTGCATGCAAAAACCCGTGTGGATTTCATATTTCACACCCGAACCACGCCATTTAGCCTGTCCAGTGTCCACCGATCCCACGAGGCTTGTTGTTTACCCGTTATAATGTGTTTGCACCTGAACAACCAACCACCACCCTTATTGTAATCAAGTGCACAAACACAACAAACCTTAGTAAACAGCTGATTAAAAATATAAATCAATCCACTTTAAATGACATGGACATTTGTCAAAACAAGAATGTGTCACAAGTATAAAAATACTACAATATATACTCGTAATCGTAATAGAATGTTTGATGATAAAAGATTTATGTTCGTTAAGAGTAATAGTTGGGATTTATTTTTATTTTTAGTCAACTTTAAAAAAAGTGTCATTTGCATGTTTTGAAAATGTCAACTTACTTTTAGCTTAGAACATTTTCTCACCTTATTACTGTTGAGTTATAGAGGGTAATGTGTTATCGATAATTTATTTATCTAAATTAACAACAGCTGGATTTGTGGAATAAGTAGATACAAACTAATGGTTTAACAACAAAATCGCCGTATTTCCCCAAAAGAATTAGATGGTGATCAAATCTTGCACACAGCACCTTATCCTTTAAAAATTTAAAACTTTAAAAATATAAAAGTTAAAAGATTAAAAATTTAATGTGTAAGGTTTGCAGGGTAAATAGTATCAGAGGCTTTAAAGTAAAGTTTTAACTGACCCACGATCAAAGTTCAGAAGCGATTGCTGCCTCGCCTCTGTAAAGCTTATTTGTGTTTAGGTTGTATTTTAGGGGTAACCAACCAAATTTTGATATATGACTCACAACAAAATTATGAGCTATTTTAGTAATCAATGTGCATAACTGTTTAACAGAAAATAACAATATTGTATTACAGTAGTTTAAATGTGGAGTTTCTGGATTATCTATGAACTTTACAAATTAGATGAGATTAGATTAGGTTAACGTAGTATTTAACAGTGCTAACGTCCGCAATACTGAATACTATCCACACAAGAGAACCTACACCCACCGACCACTGCTCACAACTATCCACAATTCGTGAACTCCAAGTAGCTGGATTACAGAATGACGAAACCGTCCCAATCAATTATTTAAATGTATAATATAAATAATTGGAATTTCCTTTGAACTTGAAGATAACCTTTTTAATGTAACTTTGTCGAATGAATTATGTCGTAGGCAATAAAACTAAATTATCCGTATTAGCGAATTTCCCATAGGGAAGAAGCTATTACCGTAGGTCTCATGGCGAGACTTAAGCCCGGGACCATGTTATTTTTTCTTCTTTAGGTGCCCAGAGTCCAAAAACAATAGTCGTTAAAATTTGTATATATATATATATATATATATATATATATATATATATGTGTGTGTGTGTGTGTGTGTGTGTGTGTGTGTGTGTGTGTGTGTCTGTGAACACGATAACTCTCGTAAAAATGGTCCGATCGAGACCAAATTTGGTAGAGACGTGTATTCCTACAAATGCTCGGACGAGTTCGTAAACCAGACATATCGGTCAATGGGAACGGGTAGTTTGGGGGGGTTTTGTACCCCAAAATGAGGTTTTTTTGCGTTTTTCACATGTAATTTTTAAAAATTTCAAATTTTATACAAATTTTATATTTCACCATTGGAATCAGCTTAAAAAACTACACAATTAAGTTCCTTAAATTTTTTCTCTATCTCCAACGGTTACCGAGATATTAAAAAATCTAAACACAGTACGTTGTATTGTGGGGCTCCAATGTTAATCTTATGGAGGATAGGGAAAAATTAATATTTCCCATATTAATCAATATTTTTGGATAAAACTTGATATTTAGCTTCATGTGGTTGAGATCTATCCATTTATGCTTAAAAATCATAGTTTATGTGTTTATCATGGCAGCAAACCTGCATACTCTTTTCCCATATTAAACATATAGGGAATAGGCAAACTCCTTTATTTTTGGACAGATGTTGATGAAAGTTGGTATAAACGCTAGAAACACCTACTTTCAGCGTTCCTCACAGCAGCAAACCTGCATCCTCTTTCCCACGTTAATCTCTGGGGAGTAGGCAAATAATACTCATATTTATTGACTGATAATGATCAAACTAGTCATATATTATTATTATTATTATGTTATTGATTTGGAAACTCGCTGAGTACGCAGGTCTGCTGCGACGGGGGTATTTTTCACTGTATTTTGTTGATTATTTTAGAGTCATTTTCAAACGATCATTCAGTCACCTTTAATTCTGTCAAACGTTTTCCAGTTAGTAAAATAAATCCCTCAGAAAATGTTAGCTATTTATGTAACTGGAGGGCGGCCATGACAATTTGTGATCGTATTACGCACAAGATTTTCCCACAATAATAAAGTCATTAAGTTTATGTTTGATTTTCCCGCTGGGATAAAGGTAACTTTTACGATTCCGGTAACCTCGGTTTCATACGTAAAACCTGTGTCGTGACAAACCACGTCTCGCCACCTAAATCTTAATAATATTATAAAGAAGAGGTGGTTTCTATATGTTCGTTTGTGGGTGTGTTTGTTATGGCATGTAAACGCGAAAAATACGGAACCGACCGGTTTGAAATTTTACAAAAAGGTAGAACATGCAACACATAGGCATACTCATTTCCTTAAAATCCCCTTGGCCTACGCCCCATGAACGTCCTGAGTTTCAATTTTTACATTTTCAAAGAATGAGAACATAAAATTACTTGTTCAGTGTTCCCAGCAGTTGATAATAACTGCTGGGAACACTACACTTTGACAGTTCGTGAAGAATAAGAATAAAGAGCTGCAGTGACCGTCCTAGGATTCAATGTTTAAATTTTCTAAAGTCAATATCCGTTCACCCTATATTTTGATAGTTTGGGAAGAAGAATAAATAAAGTTCATTTTTGCAGATAAACCGCTGGATTGAAATTAGTATTGCTGAAAATGGTAAATTTTAAGATAGATTTTTAGATATATATATATAAATTTGCACAAGGATCTCAATAACAGCTCTAATGAATTTCTTTAAATTTTGGAAATAATTAATATACGAATGGATAATAAGTTTTAGATAGGTCTAATGTCCAGGAAAATTCCGGTTTTCTTGTGATATTAGGTTTAAAATATCAAAAATTAACACTAAGCTTATGTAGAATCAAATGTAAACATCCGTTTATAACCGTTTGACAGTTGTTGATTGAAGGTGGTGGTGAACAACATTTTCATTGAAGGATGTGAATAGAGATTTTGCAAAAATATTTATTTTATGTATTAAATAAATGAAAAATTAACAAATTAGTAAACAATTTGTAAAAACCAAAGGTAAAATTACTGTGCGAAATAAAAGAAGAGAAATGTATTTTCAAAATCGATTGTGTTTTGATATAAAACATGATATTGTATGTTCATATAATATATTTATTGAATTACTTGAAGTCACTGTAACAAACCAATTAATTAGCGTAACCTAAATTTCACTTTTTCTTTTTAATTCTCATACCCTATAAAACACAGTCAATTGACCACAGGCTAGTAGTAGTCGTGTGAATTAATAATTACGATAACTCCAACAATTGAGGGTGGCTAAAAGACTCTAAACACTTCTCTGTTGAATTACGCCGTGCCCTTACAACGGGGCGGACTCATGCGACAAAGCTTATGAGATCTATCCCCTACCGAGGCAGTTATATTTTTGTTCAGAGTTTATTATGGCGTATGGAAGTTAGTAGAAAAATGTTTGCGTTAATTATTGTTCAAACAACTATCATTCTTTTTTTATTTCAGGAAAGCGACGAATAACTTCATGTTTTGTTGCCATCATAATTAAAACAATAATTATTAACTGGATTAGTATTATATTTATTTCCTTATAATTGTCTTATTCCATCCGAGCAAAGCTTGGACCCCAGGTACTCTACTACTTATACGTTCTGCAAACATTGCAAAATGTAACTGTTATCGTAAGTTTGTAGGAAAATTATTATTTTTTAGTCACATTAAAATGGTAGTAAAAATGAAACGATAGGCAAGTAGGAAAGGTCTATCCTCTGTTTTTATTGACGACTAACTTCGACCTTATGTTGGATTAGTAATTAATAGCCCAATTACATACTAATTCGGACAGGTCCTGGAACGTATTGGGTATTTAATAGGTTTTACTTTTGGAAATAAATTTATATTAAGAAGTTCAATTAATTATATATAAAGCCTATGTTTAGTAGTAGAAATGGTCGTATCAAACAATTAAAACAGTTTTATAACAACTTGTAACAGAAAACTTAATACACCTGGAAGATCCGGTACTTCCACAATTTTATTGTAGATTTAGTGTTAGTTTTAGATTGGATTATCAATCTAGAATTTACTTAGAGAAAGTTTTTGACGGGATATATTTTATTAAATACCAGTAAATACCTCAGATTAAGGTTGAATAGTACTAACAATATTTCAAATTCAGTACACCCCATTAGTCTTGTATTATAAGTGTTTTGTGTACGATGAAATTTTTACACAAGGCATGTTCCTCCTTCGTAGTATTTTATATCCCAGCTGACCAATTATTCAATCAATTAATTCATATATAGTAAATTAGGTATCAAAAATCTTCAATCCACGAACTCTTAAAATAGTTTCCTCGGCAAACGTGGATTAAATGACAAATAAACGCTGGTGAAAAGGCATCTTACATTTATGAAATGTGCATGTATTATACTCAGCCACATTATAATAGTGTGCGATAGGTCATAACTCATAACCTTAGATCTGTTAATCGCGTAATTGATGTCTATCAAAAGGAAATACCAATGGATCAGAGGTTAATTTAATAGAAAAGGAAACTTTCCATTTGTGAAGAAAGAAGATAAGATAGAACTTTGTCAGAATCGGGGGTTTTCTGGAGGATTTCTGATGACACACAAAGGATAAACAAGTTTGTTTTGATTTCTCTTAGCTCTATTATGATACATGTTTTAGTTCTTCTGCTCGTAATCATTAAATAGAGTTTTATATTATTGTAAAACTCGTTGAAAAATTATTCTTACAATAATAATAGGATAAAATAAAAACTCACGTCTTTTAACACTATTTAATATATTTACAATTATATTGTAATTATATACAACGGTAAATACATACAAAAGTTTTTTAATTGGCGATCGATTTCGTCCAGTCACACCGAACATCATCAGGCCCAAATGGAGACTGAAAGAAACAAGATGGCGTCCCTGCTTAAATACTACTGGCTACTGGAAGATCCTGTCATGGCGTCATAGGTAGCATTTATTGGTTAACTGAGTTCCGGAAATTTTCCGGATTTTTATACGTACTTGCCGAATCAAAATGTATTTGTTCATTTATTAATTTTGTTTTATCTTTACATTTTTCTTTACCAATAAATAACTCTTTCCACGCATTCATTCCATTTCCTTTTTTAAGATTATCAAGTTTTGATAATCTTGAGGTCTTCATCGATTGTTGTTAGGTTATGTCCTTTATCAAGTAAATGTTTTGCGATGTTTGATCTCTCCGGTTTCCTATTCTTCCATGCTGATATATTATATATTCATCTTTTTATAAAATTGACAGTCCGGCCTATGTATATGTTATCGCAGTCCCTGCATCCAATTTTGTATATTCCTGGTTGGTTGAATTTATCAGTGTTTTTAATTTTTGCGTGTAGTATTGTATCCATTGTATTCTGCGACCTAAATGCTGTTGTAACTCCATACTTCTTAAATTTATTTGCAATTCTCAGAGCGTTTTCCCCTGTATAATAGAAAAATGCAAATTTATTGACTGCCTCGCCTTCGTTTTGTAGTGTTATTTGGCTTCTAATCCGGGCTTGATTTTTTATTTTTTAATACTTTTTTACCTAATTCGTCTATTAGTGAGGGGAGATACCCGTTAGCTTGTGCTATATTTTTTATCGTTGTTATTTCCTTCTTATGGTTTGTCTCGCTTAGGGGAATTTTAAATGCTCTATATGACATTGCCCGGAAATATGCATTTTTGTAGCTTGATGGATAGATTGATGTTTTGTTGATGGTGGTGTCCGTCTGTGAAGGTTTTCTCTGTATATCGAACTCTAGATGATGGAATCCACATATCGAGCATAAATTATAACTTCGTGTTTGAACTTTAATTTTTCTAAGATAATTTTCTCATGATTTTGCAATAAAACTTCGGACGTTATTCCAGACAGACATTATTCACTAAGCCATCAGTTTGGGAGTAGAATTTATTGTTGAATCTAAAGTAAATTTGTTTTAATAGTTTCCAGCAATCTTATAAGTTGATTCACGTACCGTCTTTTGTAGTCAATTTTCTTCTAATCTACCCTTTACTATATTTATAGTTTCATTCAATGGTACATTAGTATATAAACTTGAAATGTCAAATGATACTAGTCTGCTATTTTTTGTTATTTTAATATTTATTATTCTATTTACAAAGTCATAACTATTTCTCACATTATGTATGTATTCTAACATGTATTCATTATTTAATCTTTCAAAATAATTCAAAATTTAATATTTAAGAAATGTTGAAATATTGTACGTCGGTGCGGGCCTAAAATTTACCAGAGGTCTGATAGGTACATTTTTATTATGGATTTTTGGAATTCCTTTCATTACAGGTGCTTTAGTGTTCAGAATGTTCATTCGTTGTCTATGTTCTTCATTAATAACTTTACTGCATTTCTTTGTGATCTCTGATAATTCCTTCTGGTATTTTTCAGTGGGGTCCCGTGGTAGTTCCATGAAGCTATTTTCCCTGATTTCTGTTTTTTTATATATATTCATTTCACCCTATTATTACGATGGCGTTACTCTTGTCGGCTTTCAATGCAACAGCATTATTGTCATCGAGTTTTTTCTTTACATCTTTACATTTTTAAGGTATTCTTTAGGTTTTATTGCCCCTGTTCTTAAGACAACGGTTAGCTTACATGTCCACCTAAAGTTTTCTCGATTTAATGTGTTCAGCAAAATAATGGGAACGAATGTGGTGTGAATGTTATTGTGAATGCTAAAATAATTTGTAACTACTTTTGTAGAGACAAAATGAATGTACCATTTAGGGAACGATTCCATAATACTCTAAACATAAACCCGTCTGGCTTGATGGATGACGATGAGCGATCTGATTATGATAGTAAGAGAAATTCAGTAAGAAAATTCACCCACATTCTGTAGTATATGGTATCACTCGTGACTCAACCCATAGTGATTTAACTCCTATTACCTTAAAGAAATCTAATTATTAATAGAAGTTAGTAAAAAAATAGTATTAAACCCTCAGAATCAAACCAGTGTATAATCCCACATAGAGTTAAAATAAACGGTACCAGTGAACTGACACATACTTTCTCCCTTAAGTAAGTTCAAGGAAGACAATCTGTAATAAAACTATCATGTTCTTCAAAGTTCATCTAAATAAATACCATTTAATAATTTATTGTTAAAAAATAATCATCCCATTTCTGAAAATAAAAACAAGAGACAAGGTTAAATTAATTGTTCGAATTGTATGAGGGGAAACACCCCTCCCCCACCGGTAATACCAAGCTTTTTTGAGTTGGTTCTATTGGGTGATTTGACCTTACGCTTCATACCAAGTTTCATGGAAAACGGTTAAAAAATAAGAAAGAAATTGATATTTTAATATTCTACATAAGAATAACATTGGACGCTTTCAGACAACGTACTGCGTTTTTCATGGACAGTAAATTTAACTTTTCTCTGGAACCGTTAGTCGTAGACAAATAATTCAAAATACTAATTTGTTTACTTTTTTAAGCTGGTTTCAATGGTACCAGTCAAGCTATACTTTGCTTTTATTGTTTTCGCTGAAAATTTTAAATAATGATTTTTTGACATTTAAAAGTCCATAACTTTTGAACCGTCATTTTTACAGGCATGCGGGTGGTGTCAAATTATTTAGTACTCTGTTCACTATAAACTATCAAATTTTAATCAAAATCGTTAGAGCCGTTTTTGAGAAAATTGGATTTTTCATGTTTTTTAAGGGTTTTAGGGGTGAACTATCCTTAAAAATCAAAAATTCAAAAAAATGAAAAAAACGCCTGGAGATACCGTGAATATATACGTACATGCCAAATTTCATCTAAATCGGACCAACGGGGTAGGCTGTGGCACTGTACACATCCAGACACACACACACACGCACACGCACACACACACACACACACACACACACACACACACACACACACACACACACACACACACACACACACACACACACACACACAGACACACGGACGGACAGACATCACGTCAAAACCCACTTTTTTGGATTCAGGGGACCCCAAAACGGATATATCCACCCTCAACTCAAATTCGAAAATTTTGACGAAAACAATACTTTCTCCATATACTATGTATAAGGAGAGAAAGTAAAATAGGTTTATAGTTTTAAGTTATGATGAAATACTTGAAGTTTCTTATATTAAGAACCAATCAGGTCTAGGGAAGAAAATAAAAAATAGGCCTAAAAGTAAAATAAATGAAATAAAATTAGGTTAAAGTCCGTAAAGAGGTCTTCTTTTACCTCAAATTAGGTGTTCGAAGTGGTAAAGATGACATTATGGGTACTTGTGTACCTATTTATAATAAATAAAATAGTCTAACTCCGCATAAACCTGTAGTGTAGATACCAATAAGCAATGTATTTACAAGTATGTTTTAGTTATATGTGACTCTATGATAGGGCATGTAGGTCCTGTAGGCATGTAGTTGAGAGCCCTTGTCCAGGAGCTCGAATCCGCCACGTAAATACTGTTGAAATATGTTAATCGTAATCTGGACATCCTTCAATCACACGTTGGAACTAACAACCTGAGGTGGGGCTACAGGGGAGGTCCAGGCTCTTCACGAAATGGCCCTGGGCGACGACTCGGAGCCACCCCCTCTACCTTGAGGGTGCGGCGCTTTCTTCCCATTTGTTCTCGGGAAACGGCTCGGTAGAATCCTGCGTTTTGTGCATTTAAACATGCGCTCGCTAAACACGGGTTTTGATAAGATGTCTGTGCTGAATGCTGACTTTAGTTTTGATGTGTTTCGGTAGTGCTGATATCCCATCAGATTATTACGAGATGCCTGGCTACACACTTAGGCTGGCCAAACAGTTGGGACTGGTGGAGGCGTCACTCTTTACATTAGGTTTGGAATGGTTTTCGAAAGATTCCATTTAGTGAGTGTTAACCCAGGCATAGAATTTATCTCATTGGCTCATAAGTTTAAGGGAACCAAACTCTGTGTAGCAATAGTTTACTGACCACCACATGTTATCTGCACCTGTCTCTTGTCTTTGTTCCGGGAATTGTTTGTGGACATTGCAGTGAAAGTGGACCAAGTTTTATGTATAACTATATGCTTGTATGTATTCTTTTTATTGATGTTTTTTGATAAGTTTTATTATTTATTAATGTATATATTTCTTTGTTATGCATTCTGCATGATTACATGTTTACGTGATCCATTTACATCTATGGATGGATATTTTAACGTTAAGTTTATCCACAACACCTAAGGGTGGTGTAATCTGAGTGCTGCAGTATCGCCCTGCATTGTGCCACTGTTCCACTGTTCCAGCAACATCAAAGGGATGACCCCTGGCTGTTTAGTTTTGGTTGATCTATGTTTACTCCTCGAAACAGAATGTCTGAATATAAGTACAGTAACATTGATGCAGTTCGTATGTTTAGTTTGCTATTTTATAGTTGCTTTTCATATGATTGATATGCTAGATGACCTGTGGAACTTTATTCATTTAGGTTTGATGTTGATACGTTAATTTGCTGGTATACCCGTATGAAGTAAAAACTGAAGTATTTAAAATATAACTCTGCTTATAAAATCTTCAGCACAAATCATAGCATAAAATAATAATGAAATACCCCCGTCGCAGCAGATCTGCGTACTCAGCAATTTGCAAATCAATAATGTAAAAACAATATTATATGTCAAGCTTTATCAATATCTGTCTATGACTATATAGGAGTTAGTTATTTGCCTATTCTTTATAAGATTAACAAGGGAAAGAGTGTGTAGGTTTGCCGCTGTGAGGAACACTGAAAGTAGGCATTTGTAGTATAAACAATTTTTATTTTGACAATTCGTACAAACTTTCATTAATATCTGTCTATAAATAAAGTAGTTTTCCTATTTTCCACATGATTAACATGGGAAAAGAGTATGCAGGTTAGCTGCTGTGAGGAACACCTAAAGTAGAACTTTCTAGCATAAACAATTTTTATTTTGACCAATTATACCAAGTTTCATCAACATCTATCCATAAATAAAGGAGATTACCTATTCCTTACATGATTAACATGGGAAAAGAGTATGCAGGTTAGCTGCCATGATAAATACATAAACTATGGTTTATAAAAATAAATGGATGGATCTCAACCACATGAAGCTAAATATCAAGTTTTATCCATAAAAATATTGATTGATTAGTGAAATATTAATTTTACCTTATCCTCCGTAAGATTAACATTGCCCCAAAATACAACATACTGTGTTTAGATCTATTAATATCTCGGTAACCGTAAGGAAGTAAATTGTGTAGTCTTTAAAGCTGGTTTTTAATGGTTGAAGATAAAATCTAAGAACTGTTTAAATTGCATATGAAAAACTCAAAAACCCCCCATTTTTAGTACAAAACCCCCCAAACTACCCGTTCCGATTGACCGATATGTCTGGTCTACGAACTCGTTCGAGCAAATGTAGAATTACATGTCTCTACCAAGTTTGGTCTCGATCGGACCATTTTTACGAGAGTATATATATTAGTAAATTAAATTAGCTTGAGCTCATTGAATTAAACATTTTATTTATAACATAAAATATATTTATAATATAAAATATGTTTAATTTATTTTTATTATATGTTATTTTATTTTATTCTATTTTATAAAATATATTATATTATATTTTAATATAATATCTAAATTTTAATTAAAGTTTATTCTATTTATAACATAAAAGGAAGCTCAAGTTCATTTAATTTACTAATAACTATATTATTAGCAGCCCTTGCTTGTGAACAGCATAACCAAATATATGTATATATACATTTCCATGATCTATTGTAAAGTAAACAAAAAACATGTTTAAGAATAATTTTCTATTAAAGAAATTTGTCTGTTGAAAGTTTTGTGATATCTCCGGGTGTAATGTCTCCAGACGTTGTCAATTTATATTTTAAAGAAAGGTAATTTTTTCTCTCGAATATTATAGAAGTTTATTTGATAACTTTCTGAATTCAATATTTCTGGTGAAATATACTTTTCAATGTGATCAACCTAAGTAAACTCTAACAAAATCAATCATAAAGTTTGCTGACTTGATTTTAAAGACGAAAGGATTTTTTTCATTTGCTTGTTGAAAAATGTATACAGAAAATAATTATTTTGTGATGCAATCGTTTCAGCTAAACAATTACATATTGAGTCACTACTAAAATTGTTTTAGTGAGGAATGTACTATACAAGTACATTCCTAGAATGTACTATACTATACAATTTGTTTTAAACTATAACAAATTTTTCCTACCCCAGCAGATGTGCGAACTCATTGTATTACCAAATCAATAATATGATAATAATATAATATATGAGAATTATAATCAATATATGTGTCGATAAACTAGAGAGTTTGCCCATCTTCGATAAGAATAACAATAGGGAGAGTCTGCTTGTTTTCTGTTGTGAGGAACACTGAAAGTAGGTATTTTTAGCATAATTTAGCATAATTTTTATTTTTACCATATACTAAGTAATATCGAAACCTGTCGATGATTAAAGAAGTTTGCCTTTTCTCTATATAATTTATAATGTTCTTTTATGCATAAATTATTTTTCCCTAGTTCATACGATAACAAATGTTGTGTTCCTTAAATAATCTTCCTAGTGTTTAACATTAATGTATGTGTTGTAGAACCTAGTCTAATAATGATTAAGAGTTGAGGCATACATGTATATTTAATTGCGGTCACATTTAAATATGTACGCTAAAATCAATACTGGTTATTTTTAATACTGGTACTATGAAACGCAATAATTAAGCTTTTCATAATAATAAGTTTATGCGATGAAATAATGCTATCAATAATGATGAATAATAAAGTAAGTTTATTGTTTTATCTAATTGATACTAACAAAGAAGTATCAATATATAATCCGCAAATATTTTATAAAGATGTATATTTTAGTAAAAAAATATACAATCATTACAAGTATCTTAGTTTCTACGAATTATGAAAAATAGTCATTTGATGAAAGCAAAAAATCTCTTTAACGCAAGCACTCCCTAAATGAACATCACCGCTGGAACATTTGATTGCAGTTGTTTTCATTTCTTATCCAATCTATTTATTTGATTTATATGTTCTAGCATAAACATTTTCGCATTATTAAGTTTTTGAATTTGCCTATGGTTATAGCCATCTGTTATAGTCGGTATGACTTTTAACTTTATTAAGTTACAAATATCAAAATATACTGTATATAGGTTAACTAGCAAGGTCAAATCATTGCTATAAAAATTAACATAAGTTTAAGAACCCCCGTCACAGCAGAGTTTTTGCCTATTATTTATAAGATTAACATAGGAAAGAGTACGCAGATTTAATGCAGTGAGTAGGCATAACACTTTAACATTGAAAGTAGGCATTTCTAGCATAAACAATTTTTGACCAATTATACCAAGTTTTATCATTATCTGTTCATAAATAAAGGAGTTTGTCTATTCTCTAAATATTTATTATGAGTCTGTTAGTCAATACGGTTTACTTATTTTCATAATGAGTAAGGTTAACTACATTTTAACATAAAGCTTTAAAAATAAAGATGATCCGCAAAGAAAACATAAGTTATTATTCACGTTTCACCGCATTTACTTCAAACTGACTGTAGCCTATTTATGATAGAGCCGAGTCAAAGCACGCCCTGAAGCATAGTCATTTGCGACCAACTTTAAAAACCCCCTCTTTCATTGCAACCTGTTTTTTTCATTTCAAGTGAAGAACCTTTAGTTATTATGTTTTTACTAAAACAGTGGTACAAAGGACTTACTTTATTATGTTTACTTTAGTACTGCTGTTTCTGGCAATATTGTATCCCTTTTTAATTGTACACACATATTGTGCATTGTAAGGAGATAATAGTCGCAAGATTGCGTACTAGCATTTCCAAATCAATAAATTAATAATAATATTTCATTTTATCAAATCTGTCGATAAACAGAATTTTTATTTCATAAGTAAAAATGGGAAAGAGTGATAGGTTTGCTGCTGTGAGGACACTGAAAATATACCATCAAAAATTTATTTTTAACATTTATACCAACTTTCATCACATCTGTCCATAAATAAAGGAGTTTGCCTAATCTCCATATGATTAACATGGGAAAAGAGTATGCAGGTTTGCTGCCATGATATACACATAAACTATGATTTTTTAGCACAAATGTATGGATCACAACCACATGAAGCTAAATATCAAGTTTCATCCAAAAATATTAGATAATAAGTGAAAAATTAATTTTTTTTAATCCTCCATAAGATTAACATTGGAGCCTCAAAATACAACGTACTGTGTTTAGATTTTTTTATATCTCGGTAACCGTTGAAGATAGAGAAAAACTTTAAGGAACTTAATTGTGTATTTTTTAAGCTGATTCCAATGGTGAAATATAAAATTAGAAATTTTTAAAAATTACATGTGAAAAACGTAAAAAACCCCATTTTGTACAAAAGCCAAACTAGTTCATTGACCATATGTCTGGTTTTCGAACCCCACTTAAATACACTCTTCAAATTTTTCGATCACCTTTACGAGAGTTATCGTTTTTACTAAAACCACACAAACATATATTTATTTATTTTTACGACTTGTTTTTGGTCTGGCATAGATATCCTTTAATTGTAACACATATTGTTTAAAAATAAAAAGTGCAAGACATTGTAGGTATTGTATAAAGACATTAAATACATTAAGGAGCGTATTTCAGTGTGAAATGAGAAAACTATTAAAGTGTAAAGAGTCACACACAAAACAAATAGAATGGTTCCTACAACAATTTACGATTGGTAGCCTGGTACCTTGAAACGCCAAAAATATCTAACTTATTGGACAAGATTTGGCTATCAAGAATGAAGCTTGATAACCTTCAATTACTACCGGCGTACCTTACCTTAACTTACATTGAATTTTGAATGAATATGGACAGTAATTAGAAAATCAATGAATTCGTGGTAATTGAAGTTCATGAAAAATAAAACTTTACAGTCGGAACTAGTATAGAGCTTTGGAAATTAAATGTGGCGTTTATAGGAAATTATTTATTTTTGGAGACTATTTTCTTTTAAATTAATAACCTCAATAAATATAAAGCATTTTTTAGACAAGTGTTAGGCCTTTGAACTTATCAATCAATATTGTTTACTGGCTGAGATGGAGAAAGGTAGAAGGTCTCTCCAGTGGTATTAACCAGTAAGTGTATTACTGGTCTCCTTAATACTGGTTTACACAATACTCGGTGGGTAATTATGAAGGGTGTATCTCAAGGGCCAGTGGTGTCAGGAACATTATTTTGTTTGTTTTTATAAACAACATTCTTGAGGACATGTAAGAGGGAAAGGTGACTTCATTTGCCTACGATGTAGTTTTTTTGTTCTTTAATCAATGTAACCAACCACTAAGTAAAGGTATCAATAATACTCTCCCTTGGTGTGTAGAAAAAAAATCCATCAATGTATCTAATATAAATTTTTTAGTTTAAGACTAACAAATGTAAAATTCTAGACAGTTATTTAGGTACCAATCGTTCATATGTAAGACTGTACAAAACTTCGATTTTTATGTTTTAGGAAATGATTCAACATGTGTTTTAAATACCACAAGGGTAAATCATCTTGGAAAATATTTACACAGATACATATGCACAGATATACATGCAAAGATGATAAATTAAGGTATTTAAGAGGATGCATGAGAAAACTATTTTTTTGAATTTTCTGTAATGGAAGTGTGATTGACGTTATATTTTTCTATCACAAACTCCAAATTACAATATGGAAATTCACTTGGGGTAAGTTCAAAAAGTCAGGAATGAAAATTAGAACAGTTAAAAAATTTTGCTACCATTATTCTTATTTTTTTATTGGGAGGAGCCGTATATTAATATTTGTAAAATACTTCGCAATACTTGGTAATCATTGTACGTATCTTTCAACAATAACATATTTTCAAAGCTATGCGATTTATACTCCCTTCTCTACATGATAGCATAAGGATAAACTATTGCTTTCATTAGAGTTTTCCAATTTTAGTTTTTGGTGGATGTATCTATTTTAGTGCCCTCTGAATAGTGATGTCTTTCTTTGTGCCTGTCCGTGTGTGGGGATGTGCAGAAACGTAGAGACGAGACAATTGGCCCGTAGGTATGTAGGTAACAATCCACGGAATCTCGGAGAATGTTTTTGGTGGATGTATCTATTTTAGTGCCCTCTGAATAGTGATGTCTTTCTTTGTGCCTGTCCGTGTGTGGGGATGTGCAGAAACGTAGAGACGAGACAATTGGCCCGTAGGTATGTAGGTAACAATCCACGGTATCTCGGAGAATGTTTTTGGTGGATGTATCTATTTTAGTGCCCTCTGAATAGTGATGTCTTTCTTTGTGCCTGTCCGTGTGTGGGGATGTGCAGAAACGTAGAGACGAGACAATTGGCCCGTAGGTATGTAGGTAACAATCCACGGAATCTCGGAGAATGTTTTTGGTGGATGTATCTATTTTAGTGCCCTCTGAATAGTGATGTCTTTCTTTGTGCCTGTCCGTGTGTGGGGATGTGCAGAAACGTAGAGACGAGACAATTGGCCCGTAGGTATGTAGGTAACAATCCACGGTATCTCGGAGAATGTTTTTGGTGGATGTATCTATTTTAGTGCCCTCTGAATAGTGATGTCTTTTCTTTGTGCCTGTCCGTGTGTGGGGATGTGCAGAAACGTAGAGACGAGACAATTGGCCCGTAGGTATGTAGGTAACAATCCACGGAATCTCGGAGAATGTTTTTGGTGGATGTATCTACTTTAGTGCCCTCTGAATAGTGATGTCTTTCTTTGTGCCTGTACCGTGTGTGGGGGATGTGCAGAAACGTAGAGACGAGACAATTGGCCCGTAGGTATGTAGGTAACAATCCACGGAATCTCGGAGAATGTTTTTGGGTGGATGTATCTACTTTAGTGCCCTCTGAATAGTGATGTCTTTCTTTGTGCCTGTTCCGTGTGTGTGGGGATGTGCAGAAACGTAGAGACGAGACAATTGGCCCGTAGGTATGTAGGTAACAATCCACGGTATCTCGGAGAATGTTTTTGGTGGATGTATCTATTTTAGTGCCCTCTGAATAGTGATGTCTTTCTTTGTGCCTGTCCGTGTGTGGGGATGTGCAGAAACGTAGAGACGAGACAATTGGCCCGTAGGTATGTAGGTAACAATCCACGGTATCTCGGAGAATGTTTTTGGTGGATGTATCTATTTTAGTGCCCTCTGAATAGTGATGTCTTTCTTTGTGCCTGTCCGTGTGTGGGGATGTGCAGAAACGTAGAGACGAGACAATTGGCCCGTAGGTATGTAGGTAATAATCCACGGTATCTCGGAGAATGTTTTTGGTGGATGTATCTATTTTAGTGCCCTCTCAATAATATTCTTTCTTTGTGCCTGTCCGTGTGTGGGGATGTGCAGAAACGTAGAGACGAGACAATTGGCCCGTAGGTATGTAGGTAACAATCCACGGAATCTCGGAGAATGTTTTTGGTGGATGTATCTATTTTAGTGCCCTCTGAATAGTGATGTCTTTCTTTGTGCCTGTCCGTGTGTGGGGATGTGCAGAAACGTAGAGACGAGACAATTGGCCCGTAGGTATGTAGGTAATAATCCACTGTATCTCGGAGAAATGTTTTGGTGGATGTATCTATTTAGTGCCCTCTGAATAGTGATGTCTTTCTTTGTGCCTGTCCGTGTGTGGGGATGTGCAGAAACGTAGAGACGAGACCAATTGGCCCGTAGTATGTAGGTAAAGAAAAAATACATCAAAACAAACTCTCAAAACATCAGGAAGTAATGGACTTATAAAAAATAGAGTTTTTTCTGGCTAAATAATAATTTTATAAACGAATTTGGTCACCTTTAAAACCAGCTTAAAAACTAAAAAAATTATTATTTAATCATTAGTCTACGTACTACTAATGGTAAATTGATGAATTTCAATTTATAGCCCGTGGAAGACGCAGTACGTTGTCTGAGGGTGGTCAGTGTTATTCTTATAGAGAATAACGAAAAATCAATTTCTTCCTTATAATCGGTTTGCATAAGCGGTGTAGAGTCACGCCATCCAACAAAACCAACACAAAACACTTTCGTATCACCTATGCGGGATTTCGTCCTAAAAATGTTTAACAATTATTTTAAGTTGTTTTTAATTTAAGAAATTGCTTATTTTTTAAAATTATTAACAATGGGTAAAACACCGTTAAACATCAAAAATTCCAAAAATAAAAAACATTCCCCAAGACACCATGGACTTTTACCTACATACCGAATTTCATGATATTTCAATACCACTTTAATTGTATTAACTGTAACTGTAAAATGTAAATTATTTATTGTAATGTCTGTGTAAATACTCGAATGCTGTTTAGTGACAGTAATAAAGTGGATAGGTATCATAAATTAACAAACAATAAAATTAACTTACATTAGTGATAAGGAATGAAAAATAAGACAGAAGACATTAGGACTCGCAGCGATAGTCGATCACAATAAATCAAGCTGAATAGTGGTGAGGACAAATTGGGAAGGATCCAGTTGGACCATAACCAAGCCTCTCGCGCTCGTATATCTGACGATCCGTCCCAAGTGGAATCCTATGCAAGCCAGGTGACAGTGGAATACAACTAGCGATGAGATTTGTAAAAGATCAATACGGTACAATTAGTTTCAAAAACAATAATTATGTTTTTTTATTCCCTATTAAAATTTAACTAGTTTTTCATGAATTATTAAACTATTTGGCATCGGACACATTGGCTTTCCCTTCAACCTCGGCAGCTGCGGATTGCTTCTTGCGTTCCTGCCCCAAAACCATATATAAACTTTCTACGGAAGAGTTACTGTCTAAATTAGTAGCAACTATAAAACAGTATTGATGCTACTCAAAAAAGCATCGTTCAGCTGCAGCTGAAAACAAAACAGCACACGAAAAAACCAATTGTTTATAAAAAATTTGGGGCCACCAATACTACACTTTGCCTCCATGCTAGTCGGCTGGAAACCT
This sequence comes from Nephotettix cincticeps, assembly GCA_023375725.1. Lineage (NCBI taxonomy): Eukaryota > Metazoa > Arthropoda > Insecta > Hemiptera > Cicadellidae > Nephotettix > Nephotettix cincticeps. The sequence continues at coordinate 90,035,902 of CM041791.1, read as the reverse complement.
TGTGATAAATACAGGGCCCGAAGGCTGGAACACAAAGTCCCTCTTTCGACCATGCAGAGTGATACTTCCTCCATGAACCGCTACGGGCGCTGGTAGCGTAGCGTTGGATGACCTAACCCAAAGAACCAACAAAACAGACAGGGAACATCTATTACAAATATTGTGGGGAATACCACTACACTCCGCCTCCATGCTAGCTGGACGGGAACCTGGCATGTATTTACGTCCGCTAGCTCGGAGGCGGAGTGTTAGTGTCGTTGGTTTGCAATTTTCCGAATGTACAACATAGGCTAAGTAGAGTGTTTTCTTTACTATTTAATTCTATAGTTATAATTTTTGTTGGGTTTTTTTGACCGGTTTCTTTTTTATATGTGTAAATAACCTTTTGTTTGTATAAATGTAAATATCGTTAGGCTGTTGAAAACGGGAGTAGTTTATCCAACTCTCGAAACGTTGTGTAGATTTTAAACACAAGACGCGTTGGAAAAGTCCAACTAACTGTTAATTTAATAATTAATAACCAACGCTATCATGAATTTTCAAAACTCTACAATCAATATTTTTGCATTAAACTTGGTATTTACCTTCATGTGGTTGGGTTCTATCCATTTAAGCCTAAAAATCATAGTTTATGTGTTTATCATGGCAGCAAACCTGCATACTCTTTTTCAATGTTAATTATATAGGGAATAGGCAAACTCCTTTATTTATGGACAGATGTTGATGAAAGTTGGTATAGATGTTGAAAATAAAAATTGTTTTTGATATAAATGCTTACTTTCAGTGTTCCTCACAGCAGCAAGCCTACACACTCTTTCCCATGTTAATCTTATGGAGAATCTAAATATATAAAAGAAAGTTGTGTTAGTTACACGCATTATAACTCGAGAACGGCTGGCTCGATTTTAATGATCTTTGATTTTTTGGATTCGTCTCTGCTCCGGTCATGATTTAGGCATATTCAGTTTCCATTTTATAGCGTTTTAAATTTCTAATTTTAACCTTATGGAGAATAAGTTTGTTTACAAATTTTCTAAAATCAAAACATTTGATTACTTAAAACAGCTGTTGGTTTACTCTCCGTTAGCAATATGCTTTACTCTTCAATGCCATATGAATCATTCATTAATGTAAAACTATGAAGTAAATATGTGCTGTACAAAATGAACAGCATTATTCGCCACGTTAATAGTTTATGGTTTTTGGGAATTATGTACTGTATTTATTTATTTTTTATTTTCTGTATGATTAAAAGTAACGTGTTTATATGTTTGCCAAATAAAATAATCACAATGTTTATACATATTAGGTTTATTATAATAATCAGCTGTTGAATATTTAAAGCTTTCACAACGAAGCCGCAATGCTATTTGACTTCACAAAATGGCCAATCTTAAAGTAAACATGTATTTTCCGTTAGGCGTTACGAAGTTCGCCGGGTCAGCTAGTATGCATATAATTTTCATATTTATGGACAGATTTTAATAAAACTCGTTATATATAATTATTATTATTTGTAAATTCGCTGAGTACCCAGGTCTACTGCGACAGGGGTATTAGTTTTGTATTTTAGAGGTTAAGTATTAGAGAGGACTTTTTATTCTTAACTTTGCCTCTTAAAGATATTTTTCATTTCATTTCTGTGAAAAGCATGCACAAACCTTTAAAACTTCAAAATTTGAAGTTTTTATCATTTAATGATTATGTAATAAAATATGAATTGCACTGTTCATGTTCACCCACACCAACCACAAATTGTTTGTCAAAATAAACAATAAATAAACAAATAAACAAGAAAAAGAAAAGAATTTCACCACGTCCACAAATGGGCCTGTGTGCAAGTTCTTTTTATAGTCTTATTCTTAAATAGTTTTTATTGTATGGTTTACATTATTTTAGAATATAATTTAGCCAGATTTACTGCTATCATCAAATAAAATAACTATCACCAAATTAAATACAAGAGATTCACTGAGAATTTGTATAAAAATGAGGAATTACTAAAACAGGAGAAAGAGAAGAGTATATAACTTACATAAAATGTAGGTGTGGATAGCTCTGGTTTCTTGAAAGCTGGAAAGGATTTTCATCAATTAAAATAAATCAATCACATAGGTTTACCAAGTACTTTTAGAGAGACACTTAATTATATTTTAGCGAATTTCCCATAGGGAATAAGCTGTTACCGTAGGTCTCATGGCAAGACTTAAGCCCGTGACCATGTTATTTTTGTATTTAGGTGCCCAGAGACCAAAAACAATAGTCGTTAAAATTTATATATATCTGGAACTTGGAAACGATGCCTAAAGAGTGGCAGGAGGCAGTGATTGTACCTCTCTATAAGAAAGGGGATAAGTTAGAGTGTACAAACTATAGAGGGATATCATTACTGCACTGTACATACAAAATATTGTCCATCATTATGTTAAATAAGTTGAAAATATATGCAGAGGAAGTTATAGAAAAGCACCAACCAGGATTTTTGAAGGGGAAGTCAACTACAGACCAGATATTTATCATGAAAGAGCTGGCCTCAAAATACTGGGAATACAACAAAGATCTATTTATTCTGTTTATTGATTTTAAGAAAGCTTATGATAGCATTGTAAGATCAAAACTATGGTCAATACTAAGAAAAAGTAAGGTTCCAGAAAAGATTATAAGGTTGACAAAGATGTGTGTGGAGGGTTCAAGGGGTAAAGTTAGGATAGAGAGAGAACTTACAGACACTTTTGACATCAATACTGGGATGAGACAAGGAGATGGACTGTCTCCTCTTCTGTTCAATTTTTCCCTTGAAGATGCCTTAAAAGCAACAAAATCTATTCAGTTGGGTGCGAATATTGAATGACAAATCAATGTACTGGCATTTACTGATGATGTTGCCTTATTGGCCGAAAAGAAAACTGATCTAAAAGTGCTAGCTGAAGCCCTCATAACAGAAGCAGGAAAGGTAGTGTAAAATGAAGATAAAACAAAGTTTATGAAAATTGAAAGGCAGGCAGAGCCGGAGAACTCAACGCTGGACGTTTTGAGCTATAAATTTTCTATTACAGAAGAATTTAAGTATTTAGATGTGATAATAAACAGCCAGAATAAGATGGATAGGGAAATACAAGCTAGATTGAATGGAGCTGATAGATGCTATTGGAGCTTATCGAAACTTTTGAAAAGCAGACTCCTGTCAAGAAACACTAAGGTTCGAATATATCTCGCAATAATTCAGCCAGTTCTCTTTTATGGTTCGGAAGTTTGGACCCTCACAAAGAACATAGAGAGAAAATTAATAACTTTTGAGAATAAAATCCTGAGAAGAATATACGGGCCAACATTGGAAGATAGGGTGTGGAGGATTAGAAAGAACAAAGAGTTGAGGGATCTTTACGGAAGACCTGATATTATAGCTTTAATCCGAAGTAGGAGAATTCGAAGTAGGCTTGGGCATGTTCGAAGAAGAGTAGAAGATAGTAGTGTAAGAATAGTGTGGAGAGAAAAGCCTGAAGGAAGACGCCCACTGGGGAGACCTAGAATCAGATGGGATGACCAGGTGGTGGAAGACATCAGAAAACTGGGCGCAGAGGTGGATGAGGCAGAGGATAGAGAAAGATGGAGGCATCTTGTTGGCGAGGCCAAAAATCTCCTTGGATTTGTGTGGCCACAGGAGTAAGAGTAAGTAAGTATATATATATATATATATATATGTATGTATGTATGTATGTATATGTATATATTTAACCTCAACTTCTCATTAACTATATAATACACATAAACCTAAGGCAATGCGGTGAATTAAACATGCAGTAAATTAAATATATTTTGGCTTTAATGAACCAAAATTGCTATACACTAATATAAAGTTATTCTTATTTGCTTATTGAGAAAATTTCAAACCTAAAATGTCAAGGGATATTTTAAAACGATTTAATTTACGTAAAACTAAGAAATACTCTTTGGCCTAGGTACATGTGATCAAACTCGATTTTGATTACACGTAAGTTTTATCTGACGAAAATATAAACTTTTTTACTCTATGAATGTACACCTTTTGTCAGTTCGTAAAAAAAATAATGATTGGAAGTGGACGAGCTTTTTCAACTAAAACAGCTTTGGCCACAAAAAGGATAAATTTAGGTATCTAAAAGTTAGCGGAACTTTCCTTCTTTATCTTACAACCTATCGTCCTGCTGGTGGCTAACGCAAAAAGCCTCTCAATGTGTGGTATTCTAAGCGGCTTTCCAATAAATCAAACATAAAACTAAGTATATTTTACAACAAACAGTGAACCTACATGACACGTTCGTGTTTGTATATAAATTAAATACAAAGTGACACAATATTTCAGCATATGAGATAGAAAATACTGTAATTATACCCTTTATTATGATTATAAGTTATTTAGTTATTTCCTTTCATGTTATAAATTTGTGTTGTGACCAATACAAAGTTTCTTTGGATCAGTATGTTTACTTGACCTCCATTCCCTGGAAACGTTCACACCCTTCGAAGTTCCAATTTCGCTTGACTGGAGGCAAAAACTACATTCCAGGGCATATTATTAGTACGCTTTTTATATATCAAGTTTATGTACATTTAACAACTCTAATTCTATTTATTTTAATAATTTGTGTGTAAATACAAAGTGTCATGACAATCCTCGACTGGCTATAGATCTACGTAACAATTTCCTATATGTAAAAATTGATCATGATTCTGTAACCTATTCCGATTTTAACTTCATATAGACGACATCCGCCATTTTGGTTTTGACAAATCTTGATCATGTAATGAATTAAAATGTTGATATATGAAAAATATTAATTGAAATTTGAAAAAATGAAGACGATAAAGGATTATTTAGTATTATTTGAAATCCTGACTCTTTAAAAATAACGAGAATTTTTTCTTTGGTAGTCCTTGATTACCGGGAAATCAACTGGCCCGATTTCTAACCATCTGTAGTTTAATTGCATTATTGTTTACCTACTTATATGAACGACGGACGTGCTTTCTTCGCCTTGAGAAACCTTTTGTTTAAATTCACTTTATTTGGATTAAATAATTATTCCCTGTTTTTGATAATAAATCCACATGTTAGTTTATATATTTATACAGTATTTTTAAGAAATAGATTTATTATTTTAAAGAGCCGGGTCTTAGAACATTAACAAATGTTACTAAGAAATATTTTTGTTAAATTTTAATTTTATAATTCTAATTCATGTCTCATTGTATTGATATATATTATGTGGAATCCCGTTGTAATTCATTTTTAGTATGCAATTTGGATTTAATGAAAATCTCAAAATTATAATAACTTTTTAACCTATTTAATATTAGGTTATATTTTACGAATAACTTGAAAATAACCTAAAAGTTGAAACATGTTGTTAAAATAAATAATGTTATCTAAGGATACTTGGTTAACTGTTTCGTTACTTCTTAAAACAAAAATAGTAGCCCTTAATAGTGAACACCTTAGACCAAATATAATCACTTTGATTATCATAGATCGAGTTTTACTAATGGGTAATCGATATTTCCTATGTGGTAATTCTGTATTCTACTAGTTTTCGCTTGAGATTGAAGATTTTTAAATATTGCCATTTTTTTAAAACTATTATCGAAAAAAATATTTTTTCTGGACCAAATTAGCATTGTATTAAAATCAGACCCATACGCATTTTTTTAACCAATGTGTCAATCTGCTAAAAAATTAAAAAGATGATGTTAAAAACAAAATGGCCTATACCGATTGAACGAAACCAAAATCTAAACATTCTACTAATATAAAATAGCTATGTGCTCGTATAGCCAGTCATGGATATACGGTGTACATCATCAAGTACTGTATATTGCAAAATATGGATATTTTAATTTTGTCCTGACATTTACATAGGCTTAAATAACATATAAACTTGTGAATTGAAAATCGAGTTGTTTCATTACCAACGGAAACATTGTCTCGTTTAAAAACACAAGACGCTTTAGGTAAAATTTAGTAAGTTATTATTAATATTTACTAACTAACCCATAAGTAATTTCAAAAACTGTGCATTATTAATATTTCCCACTTGAAGCTTTTAAAAGTTACTTACAACATAAACTAGATGGGTATTCCTTGTAAAAACAAAGTGGTGAAGGGAGTATTAGATTCAAAATACTATTTCATTTGGCTTGAGTGTTTTGAGGGAAATGGGGTGGATCTTTGCTTAATCCGTATTCTCACGGTTGATTTGTAAAGTGAATCCTCATACATCAGTCTGAAATTAATGTTCAGGCTTTATATCAAGTAATCTCTCCTAATCGTATATTTCAGGGAGATAATTAACTATATAATCAACTTATTAACAAGTTTTTTATAATAGTATTTGAAAGCTTTTCATTCCCCACCCCGGATATACATACCGTACATAACGTTTGGAGTTGGATTGATGCTCACTGCCCGTTTCACAAAATAAGGCAGTTGACACCTATGCACTGCTATGTGTGGCCGCCTCGACCCATGGCGTGACTTATGTTTGCCTTTTCAGGATGTGGTGCTACGTCTTGAGCCCCGTCCATTGGTTTCCCCCAGTATTCATCAGAAAATCGATTCTGTCACCTGTTTTTTTTCTCCTGTGGCAATTGTAAGCAGCAGTATTTTCAATAATAAACTGACGTTTTCGTGAAGTTCAATAACTTAGAATGGTTATACTAACATATTTAAATTTATGTTATATTTATAATTTATACCGAAGAGTACTAGATATACCATTGCAAGTACCATGCATTATTTAAATAGTTATAACTTATAACGTTATAATTGATTTACGTAATCGATTTGATGCCAGCTTCTTTACTACTGAACAACACTTAAAACGCTACCACCAACAAAATGACTATGCTACTTAAAAGAGCTAGCTAAGGCGTCTGCACGCGTTAGTCCCAATTATTTTTAGGTTTCCACGGAAATTTCATTTGTATTTGTCACACTGAGTATCTAGTTAAATTAGTTTCATGTTTGGTGGCAGTTGTTACTATCGTGAAAAAGTACTGCTTTAACTAACTTTAAAGCTAGCTTTAAGCCAACTAAGGTTGAGTCCATAAATAAACTTAATTATTTGTATTTATTTTCGTACCCTAGTGTATCCATCACATCTAAAACATCATTGCAAATTACTTCTTCTTGGCTTATTGGAAGAAACTGTTTGAACCCTCTTCTTGCCTGTTTTCGTGGTATTTATTTATTTATCAATCTTTCCAATGGTTACATCATTTTGTTACATAAAAAATCATTGCTTAATATATATGAAGCATAGCAGAACAGAAAAACATACATTTATGAACATCATTGGTGAATTCTTGTTAGCCAATACCAAATCTAAGGTTGAAGCAGACACTGCGCATGCGCTGTTGCGCTCCATTCAAAGAAGATCGCTGACTGAACGAACACTAGCCACGCCGTAGCCCTTGTAGACAGCACAGCCCTTCGTGGCTGTGCTGTCTAAATTATATCTGGATTTTACCTCATTTGATAACGAGGAGTGATATTTTGTAAAGTAGTTTATCCATCTATGTTCGCTACCTGAGGTGTAGAATGGTCTTAACAATTTGAAGGACAATGATCCAATATATTCTTATTACGTGGCTTCAAAGGATACTATATATATATGGATTGAATAGATCCTCGGTTAGTTATGTAAGTTTTACATATTGTGTATAAAGCTCAAAAGAAAGTAATTGTCAAGTTTCTATGTTTCCAAAAAGATATAAAGTCTATTACATTATATATACAGTAATGTAGAGGAAACTTCCTCAGAAAACATTCATATTTCAGTTAAAAAGTGTAAAGATTCTTGTTCATTTCAAGTTTTGAGTAAAATAGGATTGTACTATAAAAAGTGACTTCTGCAAAAGGAGAGACGCTTCAATAAAACCCTCAAGAGATTCCTTTGACGTAAGACTTGGCAATTTCCTACAGTCTTGTAGAATCGCTCTCATCTATGAGAATTGAATATGGCAGACGTTTATACAAATCTTGTCCTCTCAACCATAATGACAATCCTTGCAGGTCCAATTTTAGTTCTAAACTACAATATCTCACAAAATTATATGGAACTATATTCCTCATTTTATAATATTTTACTTTTAATTTGTTTATAATAATTATATCATTAATATAATTACAATATTTTGTATTTAGTTTAATGTTTTGTTATTAATTAAAACGTGTTAACTCCAATAATTATTTATCATCATGTGCTCTTGATTGATGAGATTTTACTAAGACGTAATAAAGTGCCCAGGCATTTTTGTGAGAATTGAAGATATCATTAATATAAATTTACATGAAAAATTGTTATGTTTTAAATATTTGCTTACAATAGCAAATATTTAAAACATAACAATTTTAAAACTATCATCAGTTTTTTTTTTAACTATCATGGCTTTTGAGTTCATATTTATTTTAAACAACATAATGAGAGTTTCAAACTGGTCAGTGCTCGAATCTTTAAACTATTATTGTATCTAACTGGAAGAACTTTATAACACAGAACAACAAAATCTAGAGTCAAAGTATTTTATAACTTGTGAAAAACTAAATCTAACGCTTCTTGAACTGGAATGTAGATCTACCACTTTGTTGATTGAGAGTAATCCACTCAATAGACACTACGTCACGTGTCATAGTGAGTTTCATCTTTATAGAATAAGGCAAAAACGATTGCAATTTTTTATTGTTTTCTATCCGATTGATTTTCTTATCGTTTCCAGTTAAAAAGTTTAAAAATGTTTGTGTATTTCAGTTTACAGGCGAGGTTTAGGTAATTTAGATCATTTCAATTATCCCCTTTATATCGTATTGCTGTATATATACTCAATACTAGGAGGATGGATATACTTAAGAGATGCTACATATTATACTATTCTAATACTCAAGTTGATTAATCTTCACATACTGCTATCTCATGACATTAAAGAACTTTACAAAATTGATTATCTAAATCAGCCATATGATTTCACCCTCCCTCTCCACTACCCCTGAAAAGAACCGTAAATTAAAAAACAATCACATATATCTGAGAACAATACTTATGTTCAAAGTAGGAATAAACACTTTTTACCAGAAGAAGATGTATATATCAGGCATTTGTAAGACATTACAGTTTTGGCTTCAATCCAAGGAAATGTAACTGTCGGACCGCCTAACACTTTGCATAAACCTTCCGAGTTATCTGACTCTGCAGATGGAGATTTTATTAATCTTTAAATTTGTTTCAATGGTAGCTGACATAGACATATCTCTGTCTCTAAGTTGGTAAATAATGTATAATGTTAGTTTTTATAGTAAACATAGGCTGTTTATCTCTTAAGGTTACATAGGTCACTTTTGAATGAAGCAATTTAGAAACTTATTAAATAGTACTTAAAAATTTGTAAAAGCATCTTAGTGATTGTCTATATATATTTTAAAATTGGTATAAAATACTAATAGTCTAAGTTGTATAAAATAATAGTGTTTTAATCAATATACATACATCAAATTTTAAAAAAATATAAACTTTATATTATTAATTATATGTGTTTTGTTAGAAAAAAAACATTAAAAAATTTAGTGTTTTTAAATAATTTTAATTAGTATTCTCAATATGTATATTATTATCCTATGTTGTTATTATAATAATATGTTAATAGTAAAACAATAAAAATTATTATATATGCTGTGTTATCAAATATCCTATGTTATAAACAAAAATATATTTAGTTTATTATGCTGTTTATCACTACATTTATGTTAAATAATAAATAATTAAATGCCTATGCCTATACCTATGCTGTGTTATCACTACGATACCGGCGCTATGTTAATATACGCCTAACATATGCTAATGTATGTAAATATGCTGTGTTAGGCCTCACTACGATACCGGCGCTATGTCGGCAACTACGCCTAACACCACCTAACCTCGCTACCATGCCTATGCCTATACCTATGCTGTGTTAGACCTCACTACGATACCGGCGCTATGTTGGCATACGCCTAACAAACCTAACCTCGCTACCATGCCTAGTTTACTATGCTGTGTTAGGCCTCACTACGATACCGGCGCTATGTTGGAAACTACGCCTAACACCACTTACCTCGCTATCATGCCTATGCCTATACCTATGCTGTGTAAGGTCTCACTACGATACCGGCGCTATGTTGGCAACTACGTCTAACACCGCCTAACCTCACTACCATGCCTATGCCTATACCTATGCTGTGTTAGGCCTCACTACGATACCGGCGCTATGTTGGCAACTTCGCCTAACACCGCCTAACCTCACTACCATGCTTATGCCTATACCTATGCTGTGTTAGGCCTCACTACGATACCGGCGCTATGTTGGCAACTACGCCTAACACCGCCTAACCTCGCTACCATGCCTATGCCTATACCTATGCTGTGTTAGGCCTCACTACGATACCGGCGCTATGTTGGCAACTACGCCTAACACCGCCTAACCTCACTACCATGCCTATGCCTATACCTATGCTGTGTTAGGCCTCACTACGATACCGGCGCTATGTTGGCAACTACGCCTAACACCGCCTAACCTCACTACCATGCCTATGCCTATACCTATGCTGTGTTAGGCCTCACTACGATACCGGCGCTATGTTGGCAACTACGCCTAACACCGCCTAACCCCGCCTAACCTCGCTATGCCTATGCCTATACCTATGCTGTGTTAGGCCTCACTACGATACCGGCGCTATGTTGGCAAATACGCCTAACACCGCCTAACCTCGCTACCATGCCTATGCCTATACCTATGCTGTGTTAGGCCTCACTACGATACCGGCGCTATGTTGGCAACTACGCCTAACACCGCCTAACCTCGCTACCATGCCTAAGCCTATACCTATGCTGTGTTAGGCCTCACTACGATACCGGCGCTATGTTGGCAACTACGCCTAACACCGCCTAACCTCGCTACCATGCCTATGCCTATACCTATGCTGTGTTAGGCCTCACTACGATACCGGCGCTATGTTGGCAACTACGCCTAACACCGCCTAACCTCGCTACCATGCCTATGCCTATACCTATGCTGTGTTAGGCCTCACTACGATACCGGCGCTATGTTGGCAACTACGCCTAACACCGCCTAACCTCGCTACCATGCCTATGCCTATACCTATGCTGTGTTAGGCCTCACTACGATACCGGCGCTATGTTGGCAACTACGCCTAACACCGCCTAACCTCGCTACCATGCCTATGCCTATACCTATGCTGTGTTAGGCCTCACTACGATACCGGCGCTATGTTGGCAACTACGCCTAACACCGCCTAACCTCGCTACCATGCCTATGCCTATACCTATGCTGTGTTAGGCCTCACTACGATACCGGCGCTATGTTGGCAACTACGCCTAACACCGCCTAACCTCGCTACCATGCCTATGCCTATACCTATTCTGTGTTAGGCCTCACTATGATACCGATGACTTTACAGCTAGTGTTCTATGTTTTCTAACGTCAATATCTTTGGCGTTTAAGTTTTTTATATATTCCATGTCATTTAAAGTTTTAGTTTTTATTGTGTTTTTGTTTTATGTAACTTCAAATGTAAGTGAAAGTATTCTTTTTAGCAAGATAGATAGTGAAGATGAAAAAGACGAGTCATCTACTGATAATTTTGATTGAATGGTTGACAATAACATGAACAAAATGAATATATTTACCATGTCTTCATTGTAAAACAAGTTCTCAACTATTTTATTTTATTTTATTTACTCTATTGAAATAAGGAAAAATATTTTTAATAATTTTTAATATTTTTGAACTTGGAGTTACGATGGTAAATATAAAGAGTTTCAGGTGTATATACATGTTAATAAAACATCTAAAAACCTCAAAATATTAAATTCATTAATACAATTTCAAATGTTTACACTTCACATAAGCTCTAAAACAACTAAGAGACAAGATGTGAGGGAGCGCCTATAGAGCCTGAGCTCTTGGTACCTCTCGTGCAACTCAGGGCAACGATATGGCTGGCGGGTTGATATATATTAGTCTAAGTCGGTGGCCTAATTATTAGCGTGACTGATTCGCGATGGCCCTGGCTCGAACCCCGAAGTGACTACTCGATTTTTATCACCCCCCTTTACCCTCTTTTGAGATATTGGCTCACCCCATTGGTGTACGGAAAATGGCTACATCATTTTTTAATTACATAATATTTTAATAAATTATTTTCTACCACGGTTGTATTATGAAACATTTATTAATGTGTAAAATTTATTTTTTAAATATTTGATACTTCATATCATTGTGGTAATCACTAGTTAATTTTAATATTAAATCTGTATTAATAAGCAATATTTGTATATATTAATGTGTAGTTTAACTATGCAGTTATTAATGAATGACATAGTTGAACTAGATTGAATTTATAAGTAATAAAAACCTATATATCAAATGCAAGATATTGACCATACTAGCTCTTTATTCTAGTTAACCCCTTAAATTGACAATAAATTCAAATTAACCAAAATTAAATCTAAAAACAAAAATAGTTCTTAAAATTCAAATTAAAACTGTATTTGTTATATAGTGATCACTTGCTCAAACTGTTATCAACGCAGCAGGTCAGCGATAACGATAAGGGTTCTGGAGTGGTCTGGCACGGTACCTAGCCGTCTCAGGAACAGGCCTTAGTCCCAGTGTTGTGAGCAGTCACCCTCCTGCCACGCCTCAGCCATCCTGCATCCTGGCAAGGAAATATTCCTTGAGCGCCTCGAACATTCGTTAAGAGTTTATAAAGTATCCTGGAATTGTTTACAGCTTGAATTAAGTTTCTTATTATTTTATATCAAAGTTTAATTTTACGTCAAAATAACTTTCCTAAAGTCCCTTCCTCTATAATTAAAAATCTCAACTGCCTCATAGGTGCAAGGGATTAAAGATAGCGAGGTGACAGTGTCATCTTATTAATCACTTACTCAACAGCCGTCCATCCCTGATTTCGTCAATTATGATTACAATACACACATTACTTTATCTTACATTATGATTTAAATTGATTACATTAAGATTACATGAATATTATGACAATTATGATTGCATTTTAAGTTTTTATAAAGTATCTTAAATAACGTTGTAACGAACCATTATTTTTTATTTTTTATTATTTTTTTACTAAGTTATAAAAGATAATCAAAATGAATGAAAAGATATATGAAAAACTCACTGATACATAACTACAACTATAGAGCATAAAACCTCGTCGACTTGAGGTTCATGATTTATTTGTTGGGTGATATAGGTTTTACATAAATCTGCAAACATCTTTGAAGAGAATTGGTTCAGTTCAACTTTGCGGGGTTTCATCAATTGAGTTCGCCAAAGTTTCTAAAGTGAACAGTGCGAATATCATTTGCCTAGGGAAATTCAATCGGATGATCAAATTCAAAAACTTATTATCATTTTAAAGCACTATTTTACGTGGGAGTAAGGTCTATACATTTTAATATCGATAGTTTTATTAAAGTATAAATTTAGGATTTCTTAGGTATCACAAATGTATTTTTTTATTTTAATTTTTGAAGAATTAAAACCATTACAATTATTTGTATTGTACTACTTCTAAAATATTTAAAAAAACCTGAATATAGTGACATACTATGATTTTTAATAATAATAAAAACAAACCGTAAACAAAAGATGTATACATACATACATACATACATATATATATATATATATATATATATATATATATATATATATAATATTAAACAGCCTATATATTTTTCTAGCTTTAATATTGCAGTATGTGCAGGAATATATAATAGGGGGTTTCAGCTTTATTTCATATTATGATTAGAATCTGAAATATCATTCGATTTTACATTATTACAAGGTTATTCAAAATGATTTGTACAGCTAACTATTAACTAATCCACACCAGGAGGTAGTTTAAATGTAAATTTAAAGAAATATTTTTATATAATGAAGGTCCTGAACGGCCCTTGCAGGTTACGATAAGTGGAAACTGGTTGAATTTAAATTTACTACTCAGGCTAAAATAAGGAATTAGTGGAGCTTTGAGATTGTAAAATAGGAGTCAAAATCAGTGGTTTATTGTGGAGTTTGACCTGAATGAGAGAATGTTCATACGGTACTTTAAATCTATGTTTTATATCTGTGTATCTTACACTTCAAGACCATCCCACGAAAAAACGTTGCAAGAATAATTAAAAATACATTTTAATAAGTTTCTTTAATTAGGTTTTAGGTTTAACACACTAAGCTTAGATGCTGAAATTATATGATAATTATTTACAAATGAAAGAGTATGAATGAAGTTCACAAAAGGCGGATATTGCATTATTTTATTTAAATTTACAATTGAAAACATATATTCAAAAGCTACAGTGAACATTTTTATTTAAATGCCATATGATCTTAAATTTTTACGCAATTTTATTTAAAATTACAGGAATAATATGATTATTCAAAATTAATGTAATTTTCTTAGATATAAATTACTATCAGGACTAACAAATGAGTCTGTAAACATTAGGTTATTAAATTATCAAAGTATTATAGTAATACTGTATCAAACAATAAATTCTGTAAAATGGCATTAGGCCAAATGGCATTAGGTAAAGTTTTAAACCCTGTTAAATTAAATTATTACAAATAAATTAAAAATGTAAAAAGAATTTTCTTTTTTTAGAAAACACTGTATTTACTTCCCAGTGGGAAGTAACTTATATACTTGATCTTCATAGTTTCTTTTATACAATACAAATTTGGTTTAATCTCAGTATGTATGTTAAACTTTAATTTAACGAAGCTATTGTACGTCAAACCAAATAAACCAGTTTCGCCAACTCTTTTTTAGGTTAACTTGGAATGAATTCGGAAACGACAAATACAGCCGTTAAGTTTTTTTTCCTTTTTAGATCTAAATCGTTCTTATCGATTGATTTTTCTCTCGTAGAGTTCCAAAACTCTCAATTTATACCTGTATAATACATGTTAAGCAAATATATTGTTACTCGTACCTCACCATCGACACACATCTGGGCCTGAGTTGAGCGTTGATTGACTGAGCAGAATTGATCACATTTACTTGTATAATTACCTCCCAACGTCACTGCAAATATGTTTTAATAAGCGCCTAGCAAAAGTTATAGCTTAACAGTTTAATATTTTACTAGATATAGCGCCAGTCAGTCTGGGTATTTCGGAGACATATACTACTATTTATAAACATACTCTTGCTGCTCTCTCTTATGCTTTATAATATTTCTTATAAAAGGGTTTCCTTCATTTTATAGGCCATAAAACAGATTGTGTGAAATAGCCCATATTGAATGCTTCCTCAGTATTGATGTTCACATAGAACAGGCCCTGTGTTGCCATACCAACCATGTTGCCACGGTTGGCAGTTCATGACGGTAATTAAGAATATTAATTAAAAGAAATAAATTAATGATTCTAACAAAAAACTAAATAATTAATTTTATAAAATACAGCACTGTGATTGAATTAAAATGTAAATATTTTAAGTACGGACGTATATGTTTTGTCTTTAGCTCTTCAAGTTTTATATGTTTATTTGTACTTTTCACTTCATTTGTCTATTTAAAATTTTAATTTTAATTTGTAGTTGTACTTGACGTAAATTATTTTGAAAAACAGAATTGAGCTGAAAGACCCTCCAAATAAAAGGCATAGTTATTTACTTATTTATATGCTATTACTTGATTTATTCATTTATCCCCGTCGCTGCAAACCTGCATCTGCAGAGAATTTCCATATATGTTACTCCTCTAAACCCTTTGTTTGAAATTCATTATTGGTGATGGTGGATTTATGTTATTTAGATTTTTACTATAGACATTTTCCATCGCGATTTTACGTAAAACACGTTTCAGAAACGTCGTAACATCTCCTTAGTTAAAATTCTTTAAACTATTCAAGGCTTATTTTAAAAATAAGCCCTTATTAAAATATTATTTTAAAATATTTTAAATAATATTATATTTTTAATATAATATTATTTTAATAATATTTTAAAATATTTGAAAACTCCGTAATAATTCCTAAAATCTGACTCTTTTTACTAGGTTAAGATAAATGAATATAGTAAAATGTGTTTAAAATTACATATCAGAGAAGGGGGCTTATTAAAAAAAACTTAGGCTGCCCCCGAAAAACACATTTTGTAGGCGGGACCAAAACAGTGATTCGGATAATCTCACTCAACCCATTTAACAGTTAGTTATGAAGAGGTATATATACTTTTGACAAACACAACATAATTGGTAACCATTTTTCATGGAACAAAAATGCACATTTTTTAGCGAAATTAAAAGATACTAGGAAATCCCATATTTTTTATTAAATTTTCTGTAAAAACTATAAAACTCAAAGTTAAACTTTCGGATAGAGAAATATTCCTGGTTTACGACCTTTACACAACTCACAAATTAGCATTTACATGAACCTAGCAAATTTCAAAAAGATCTAACCATTTTAATAAGAGTTATCGTGTCTACGCGATACCCTGTTTTACAATACATATACAGTTTTGAACAAATGATGTTGTGTGTTTGTTATTTTGGTATCTGGGGATTTCAAAACGAAAAAGTCGACTTCTGGTCCAGATCTGTTACGACGGTAATAGCTCGATGTCCCGTAAGAAGTTCACCAAAACTACAATATTTCCTCTCTGGTGCATTGTATGATAATTATGTTGTTCGTGATTTGGGCAAATGTTGAATGTATCGTTACATTACAATCTGAAACTTAATTACTTTGGCTGAAGAAAATTTTAGTTGAATACTCAAACTGTTTTTAGTAGGAGAAGCTTCAAATTTTTTTGTGGAAAATAATGTATTTATAAATATACATTTATGAGAATCTTGGCATTTTATGTTATTGCCGATGCCAAATTTTTATTCACAAGATTGCATAACAGTATTTTTAAGAAATATAATACAAAAAATTGATTATAATTTATTAAATTGTTTTTGTTGATTAAAAATTATTTGAATATGTATGTATACGTAAATGTATGTATATGTAAAAGTATTGTGAAATTAATTAATAACGAAATTTAAAATGTATCTTACAGCTGAAACAGATTACATTCCGTACTAACGTCATTTAGAAATAAATAATATTTTAAGTCTAGCACCCAGTTTCTCCTTTCTCTTCGTCCTTGATTGATTTTTTTAAGGCCTCAAACTCAATTAATTACTTTAGACACAGATCGGCATCTACAACAAGCTTATTATAAAATTTATCCGTGCAATTAGTATTCTTTTATATTTTCACGTAGATTTCAGTAGCCTATATGGGAAATTTTTGCCTCTTTCGTGAAAAGCAGCATGCTCTTCGCCCAGAGACAAATTGGCTGGTCCTTTTTGGAGCAAGGCCAAGCTCAGAGGGTGTCCTCCAATAATAATGAGGTCCAGATCAATAGAGAGATTTATGAACTGGCGGCAGTTCTTAGAGTTCTTGGACTTGTTGGGGGCCCTTGATCATCCCTTCTTTTGTACCTGGAACCTATTGCTCTCGTAACGTACAGCTCTTGCCAGAATTGGAAATGAAATGTTTTTATAAACTTCTAGCTTTTTCACTTGAAGTGAAATATTGCTATATATCAACTATGTGTCTAAGAGTCAACTATAAGTTTATAGCCTTGTGAGGTCACTAGACGTTTTTGGTTTGTTGGTTGTAACGGTCAAAATTCTGAGGGGGCTACGTTACGTCACGCTTACGGTGCAGCTGAACTAACCCACCAGCTCGCGCTGTGATTGGCGCAGACCGCAGCGCGCTAGCGCACCCCGGTAGTTCATGTAAACGCCACCAGCCGATCCAAGCGACACCGTAGTCGCAGGCGGTGAGGTCAGAGCCGAAGATAAGAGCCTCACTTCTTGGTAAGGCGTAGAGCTGGCTACATCCCTTCCTCCTCCTTCTGACTGCTTGGACGCCATACTCTGGTCTTCTGTAATATTTCGGATTAGAGATAGCATTTGGTTTTGTCTACGGTGTGGAAAGAAGAGTTTGACTTTCTCCCCTTATACATAGTAGTATATGGAGGAAGTATGGTTTTCGTCAAAATTTAAATTGAGAGTGGATATATCCAAAAAAGTGGGTTTCAACGTGATAACTGTCCGTCCGTGTGTCTGTCTGTCTGTGTGTGGGTGTGTGTGTGTGTGTGTGTGTGTGTGTGTGTGTGTGTGTGTGTGTGTGTGTGTGTGTGTGTGTGTGTGTGTGTGTGTGTGTGTGTGTGTGTGTGTGTGTGTGTGTGTGTGTGTGTGTGTGTGTGTGTGTGTGTGTGTGTGTGTCTGGATGAGTACAGAGCCACAGCCTACCCCGTTGGTCCGATTTATATGAAATTCGGCATGTATGTATATATTTAATGTATTTCCAGGCGTTTTTTGAATTTTTATTTTTAAGAGTAGTTCACCCCTAAAAACCACAAAAAACGTGAAAAATCCAAATTTCTCAAAAATGGCTTTAACGATTTTGATTAAAGTTTATAGTGTACATAGTACTAAACAATATGAAACCATCTGTATGTCTGTAAAAATGATGGTTCAAAAGTAATGGGCTTTTAAAAATAAAAAAACATTTTTATTTTCAGCGAAAACAATTAAGGTAAAGATTAATTTGACTATCGCCATTGAAATCAGCTAAAAAACCAAACAAATTAATATTTTTGATTATTTTAATTATTTAATAGGTCCAGAGAAAAATTAACTTTAGTGTTCATGATAAACGCAGTACGTTGTCTGTGAGTATCCAATGTTATTCTTATGGAGAATTAAAAGAAAACAATTTCTTCCTTATTTTCCAACCGTTTTCCGTGAAACTTAATATGAACCGTAAGGTCAAATCACCCAACAAAACTAATTAAAAAAGATTGGTATTACCAGGGGGCGGGGGTTCGCCATAAAATTATAACAATTAATTTAACTTTTATTCTCTTGTTGTTATTTTCACAAATTGGATGATTATTTTTTAAACAATACATTTTTAGATGATACTTAGATAAACTAATTAATAAACTAGATAAACTAATTTATTAATTACAGATTGTCAATTTTAAATTTACTTAAAGGAGAAAGTATGTGTCAGTCCACTGATACCGTTTATTTTTGCTTGTATACGGATGTCACGCAAAATCGCCTGTATTGTAAGGTATGTGTACAAATTAAGTATTTGTACTTTGCTACACTTTACTTGATGTGTAGCTGTAAATATAAGCACTGGTAGCCTAGCATGTATCTTGATTTGGTTGTCTTCCCCTGTGATAAATCATATCTAGCAAATACTTTCTATTCGATCGATAGGGTGACTCGAATAAACACCGGTGAAGTTACGTTCATTTGTCCCTTTCCATGTGTGCGGTGATGAGTTGTACCTATTGAGATTGAGGCCTTCAGTGCCATACATAGACTTGACTGAGCGCACACGGAAAATATTTAATTTCTCATAAACTTCAATACAAAACGTATCCTAAAAACCCTGGGGAGATATCCGAAGTATTTCGAAAACACAACACCAGTAGGTCTACGTGTGAGTGTTACAGATGTTGCAAGTGATTAGAGTCAGTGATTTTTACTTCAACTCGAATTACTCAGAAAGTTTCAATTTAGCAAATAATTCCAGCCGGTCAGTAAAATTCTGCATTTAAGATATATTAGATTTTAAAGATAACAAAATTTCAAATTTTCTATTGGGAAACTATTTTAGATCCTTGTTTTTTTATTTTGAAAAAATTTTTGTTGAAAAAATCAATTTCAAAATCTTTACCGAGGAGCTATGGAATTCTTAATTTTTTTAAATCTTTATTTGCATTCATATTGAAAGGTAATAGATAATTCAAATAAACAAATAAACTTTATTGTACTCATATATTTGAAGTATAAATTTGAAACGTGATATTATCCAAATTATAAGTTTACGTATAACAAATCCTCAAAGTCAATTTCTTGGTGAAAACAGTTTCTTCTTTAACCTTCATTGTAAAAGCATACATATCAGTATTAATACAAAGGTATTAAAACAATTCATGAAAAACTATTGTAATTTATTCAAATTAAATATTTTTATGAAGCACTAACTTATACAGAGTATAAATTTCTTTAAAAACTGACAAAACTAAAGTAAATACATCAACGATTAAAATAACATACTTGGGTAAGTGAGCTCAGTTTTTTTGTTATAACGAAAGACAACAATATATTTAACAAATGCAATCAGATAGAAATTGTCATCTGGAATTAAGAGCGTGAGAAAAAAGGACGAAGAGAATTGCCACAACTGGAAATTTCGTGGGAAACAAACAGCTGGTGCCGCCGTGCTGCATGGCCGCCGGCGTTTCACCTGGAAAACAAATTACGGGTTTTCAATCATAATTATTACAATTATTATTGTTAATGTATTAGAGTATTTCTTTTCATTTTTCGAGAAATTTACATTAAAACACTTTAAAGTTAATCAAGTTAAAACTTAAAGTTAAAATTTCATCAAGTTGTTTTTTTCTTCTAAACAAAAGTTATTATTTATAATACATTATATGTGACGCAGTATTACTTTTACAAAATCATTGTAGACTAAATTATAAATTTGACTGTAAGTGGCACTGCCTATTCGACAACTTTTTTTATTGTTGTATGAGACAAGTTGCTCTGAAAAGCCCCAGTCATGACACCCTATAATAACAATCTTCAGGGGACTAATTATAAATAACCTAACATCTGATATTGCCAACGAACTGGTAGCTGCAACCGCATAACTGCATATTATAGATAGTTCGTATATGTGTGCAGTGCTTTACATGCAGCAAGATGTAAATAAATTTGTGGAAGAGCTATAGAAAAAATAATAATGAATATTGTTGGTAGTTCATTACATTCTATAATGGCTAAGGCACGTTTATGTATTGAACACTATTTATATTATTAAATTAAATATCTTTGAACTGACATAAATTTTAATACGAGCAATGTTATAACGATACAAATATCCTTATTGACTTAATATATTATTGTTTTACTATATTCCGTCAAAAGTTCATCTACTGTAACATATTAAAACTGCCAATGTTCTTTTAATGCAATGCTGAAATAGTACGTTCTTGAAGTTCACGTATGTGATTAAACGTCATTTGAGACTAAAATATATTTTTATTTTTGGAGACAAAATTATCATCCAAGTAATTTCTAATAAACTTAAATTCCACCGTTCAGACGTACGTATGGTAATGTTACAAACGTTGTGGGATTAGTAGTTAAGAAATCCAAACAATCTAAATTGCAAGGTAATGTTTTAAGTATTGGTTAGTAAACAAAAATCAATATATCATTTGACGTACGTATGGTAATGTTACAAACGTTGTGGGATTAGTAGTTAAGAAATCCAAACAATCTAAATTGCAAGGTAATGTTTTAAGTATTGGTTAGTAAACAAAAATCAATATATCATTCTCTTTGAGTCTAATCTGCTTGACGTAGGCCTACCGTTGAGCACGTGGACTGAGACGGTGGTTTCAGCCACGTCCGCCAGGTGGCACGTGTAGTTACCCGAGTCCTGAGGTCCCACGTTGGCGATGTAAAGCCGACTGTTCACTCCATCGCTGACTATGTCCGTCTTGACACTGGACAGTGGGTGAAACAATATTAACAAACGTGAATTAAAAAGATAATTAGGGCCAAAACTAGCGTTAGTTCTAAAGAAACTAACACACACAATGGGGCTGTCAATAGTTCCTCCTTAGTTCGCCTACCTGTAATTACAGTTCAAATCAAAAAGATTAGATGCAACAGAAACAGTTGTTATTGCGGTTTTGCGATCATCCACCGACGTTGCTTTAACGTTGATTTTCTGCCTTCAGTGTAATTCTAGCTATATTTTGTCAGTCTAGATACCAATTAATACTGGGTTACATGGAGGAGTGATCTGTACTCCAAGGGAATAACCTTTTGTTTCCCACCAAGAGAAGCTAGTACTGTAGTACTAGTCTTGCTGAAGAACCCTCCGTGGATACTCTTGACTTGATATGGTCAGCCAACTGAACTGGTTATTACATACTTAAACAATAATTTTCTTCCTCATCATTACTACTTTTGTAAGGCCATTTAAAGCATAGCAATAATGGAGTGCTCCATTCCTTCTAATGGCTGTAAATTAAGCTTTGATTGTCGAGCTTCCGCAGGATTTTTCCTGTGGGATGAGATAATATTTTGGTCTCAAAATCTCCATAATCAACTACAAAAACGTAGATTTCAAAGTAGACCTGTTTTCTAAGTGAACTTGCATTGATTAAAGAATTAATTTTGAAAAATGTAATGAAGATTAATCAATGGTTTAAAGAGAATTCAAATAAATTTGCTTATTTTCTATAACAATAACACGAGAAAGAGTAATTAGTTTTGCTGCCACTAGTAACAATTATTAAAATTATAATAAAGATAAATTTTAACCTTTTCTTCATGAGATTAACATTAGAGCTTCATAAGACATCGCACTGTGTTTACAAGTTTCTATATATCAGTAAATGCTTGACATAGAGCGAAGTTTAAAAGTTCTAAATTGTTTGTTTTTAAACTGCTTCCAATGGTACCAATAAAAATCTATTATCCTATATTCCTTTCGAAAACTAGATAAACTATTAAGGATATTTGGCCACATGGAAGTATGATATGCCAATTTGTAGAAAAAATTTTATTTTAATAAATATTACTTTTCCCAAAGTATGTTTACTATCGAAATGGTATCGGCTACTTTCGTTGCACACTCGTAGTGCCACCAGTGTTCAATACTCTTTATTACAATAAATATTTATAAAAAAACAACCCGTTTAAGTTAGAGCGTTTCATTTACCTATTATTTTGTTCAGAACTTTAAGGAGTAATTATCAGAATTTATTGTGAAATGCTAAATGAATACTAAAACAATTTTTCTGAAAAGTGACTTCGAAACGAATAGTTTTGAAATATGTACAAATACAAAATATTGCATTGTATACTAACAACAGGTGACAGGCTGTATTTCTGACCTGATGCCTCCCCTAGTGACATCGTAGTTGAGGATGTTACTGCCGTGTTTCCACAGGATGAAGTGAGAGGGTTTCGGGACTTTCGAAATGGAGCATTTCAGCTCAATTGTGCTGCCAGCGTTGTAGAACTTGTTCTTCAATGGCATCCCTCTCTCATCCCATATCTGCAATTCTGGGACTGAAAAATTAGAAATTATATCATTTTTTTTAAATTTAATAACGTTGAAAAGTAGGCCATAGGGTAAGAACTTAATACTTATTACTGTTAATCGTTGTTTAGTCAATGGTGAGTCAGCGATGGCCATGTTCATATTACAGAGTCCTATCAGCTATTTTCAGTACAATCCACCTATAATTATGTCAGCTCATCCCTACCATGGCTTGATCCCACGCACAGGTCTGTAGTTGAAGGGCGAAGTAAAAAAGAACATCTGCGTATCTTATAGGCTGTTTAAGCGGAGGCAACTTTCATTGTACGTCGGTTTGTGTGTGTGTGGGTGTGGATGTAAGTGCCTGTGAATGGAGGTTAACAAATTGTGTTTAATATTACCTGAAATTCCTTATGGAGATTAACATGGGTTAGTGTTCAAAATTAAAAACCTTCTGGTCGTTGACGGTTCGTTTTGCATATAAACAGAAGTATTACTGAATGGCTTCAAGCAGGATCGTAAAGGGCCAGATGAGACCGCTCGACATCTCAGAGCATTATGCGAGCCGATCTCGTTGGATTCATTAGATAACCGATTTACATATATGCTTCAAAATATTCAATAGTAACTATAAGATTTAAATTTTATGGTAGTAATGAATCAAAACTTGTAGAAAGGAAAGTAATTAAGGTTAATCTCGTCATTTCTACTAAATAAATTTGATGAAAACTTTAGTTTTATTTCAAGCATAGTTTTGATATGATATATCTTAGCTCTGGAGGGGGATTGGCAATTTGTAAGTCCAAAATTTGAAATATACGAACAGCTGTTTAGATGAACTGAATATATTCCCTTTAGACATATCCATGATCTAATAATTTCCAACAGTGAAGTTAATACAAACATTTTTCCTTATGCATTTTCTTACCTAGGAGTACAATTTACTATCAAAATTCCACTCAGAGAACGGTTGGACGGGAGCACCTATAGATAATCTAAGTGGTAAGGGAATAAGAAGAAGCGAGGGTGATGAACTTGCTCAAATTACCTTAATGTCATAAGAACTTCATAAGCTATAAACAATTTTGAACTAAAGTACTTCAAAATATGAAAAATATCTCGTACATAATATGAATACCAGATTTTTTGTATAAATATACACGTTCAAAAAATGCATTGTGGTTTTATTCTTGGGGTCCGAATTTAAAATGTATGTAAATGACAGAGTTTCTATGTTCTTCATTATTTATCCTCACCTACGACCCGGAGGTAGAGAGTATGAGCCAGAGGTGGATGGGAGGAGACTTGGCACTCGTACCACCCCTCGTCCGACTCCTGGGCACCCCTCACGGACAACGTCCAGTCGTTTGGGTGCAGCAGCGAGGCAGTGTATCGGGAATCTCCGGCGTAGATGTCCAACCCCACTGACAGGAGCCGGAGCTGGCCCTCCTGGCGACGCAGCCAAGACACCTGCAACACCCAAGCGAAGGAGGTGTAGCTGACTCTGCCGAGGGGTGGGACCTGGAGATAGCGAACAGGCGTCAGAACTTACTGTGGTTTTGTCTGTTAGCTCGTTGACTCTGCAGTGGAGAAGGGCGTTGGCCCCAAACTGGACGGTGACGTTCACGAACGTCCCTGAGTCCTCAAAGAATGGGATGAGGGGAGTGGTGAGCTCGTCACCGGAAGGGGAGTTGTTGGCATCATCCTGCAGACCGGGTGACGTTTGGTGCCAGACCACGTGCAGGTGGTTGACCGTTACTTCCTCAACATCTTTGTCTGCAAAAATGGTATATCAAAAATAATATATTTTGTTGCGTTAAGCCAACAAAGCCTAAATTATAGCTCATATTTCTTAGAGAGTTAAATTTAAATTTCTGTTTATACTACAACATTATATACCATAATATTGAAGATATGTTGAGTTTTGATGTTAATAGTATTCCTCTGTTCTTCTAGGTTTTAGCTCGTTGTTTTAGCTTAAGTGGTTAATACAGGTACAGTAGTATGATCATTTAATTGAAAACACATCCAGATGGACAAATGGAAACCTAGGCTTCAGAAATACACGTTCAAAATAAAAAAAAGTATTTAACTTGATCGAAGAGATGATGCCAATTTTATCCAAGCAGTCATTAGACGATTGCATACGATAGGCCTACATCGGATGCATACTGAGTAAGTGCAATAGGATACTGTATTGTATTTGGTATGTATTTTGAGACTCGTACTGATTCTCGTGAGTGAAGAGGACAAATCTTAATTAATTGAAAATCTCAAAAATGCAGTAAGCTATGTGCCACGTACAGTTTTAGATTTTATAAAACTACTCACTAGACCCTTATTTCCACTCTACTAACCCGTGTTTATGATTCTTTTATATTGGATTGTAAACATTTACAAAACAATAATTGTTTCATTGTAACTTACCGGACTTGGCCGCAGTATCAATGTGAAGCCATAAGCTAATCACCAATATCCACAACATCATAGTCGAGTCATCATTTTCCTATTGGGCCTCCTTGTAACTGGATATGAATCTGAAACTAACAAATTTACCGTAAAAATGTTACGTAAAAACAATACGTAACAATCTTGAGTATTTTAGTCTTGCAACACCCAAGCGAAGGAGGTGTAGCTGACTCTGCCGAGGGGTGGGACCTGGAGATAGCGAACAGGCGTCAGAACTTACTGTGGTTTTGTCTGTTAGCTCGTTGACTCTGCAGTGGAGAAGGGCGTTGGCCCCAAACTGGACGGTGACGTTCACGAACGTCCCTGAGTCCTCAAAGAATGGGATGAGGGGAGTGGTGAGCTCGTCACCGGAAGGGGAGTTGTTGGCATCATCCTGCAGACCGGGTGACGTTTGGTGCCAGACCACGTGCAGGTGGTTGACCGTTACTTCCTCAACATCTTTGTCTGCAAAAATGGTATATCAAAAATAATATATTTTGTTGCGTTAAGCCAACAAAGCCTAAATTATAGCTCATATTTCTTAGAGAGTTAAATTTAAATTTCTGTTTATACTACAACATTATATACCATAATATTGAAGATATGTTGAGTTTTGATGTTAATAGTATTCCCAATCCTCTGTTCTTCTAGGTTTTAGCTCGTTGTTTTAGCTTAAGTGGTTAATACAGGTACAGTAGTATGATCATTTAATTGAAAACACATCCAGATGGACAAATGGAAACCTAGGCTTCAGAAATACACGTTCAAAATAAAAAAAAGTATTTAACTTGATCGAAGAGATGATGCCAATTTTATCCAAGCAGTCATTAGACGATTGCATACGATAGGCCTACATCGGATGCATACTGAGTAAGTGCAATAGGATACTGTATTGTATTTGGTATGTATTTTGAGACTCGTACTGATTCTCGTGAGTGAAGAGGACAAATCCTAATTAATTGAAAATCTCAAAAATGCAGTAAGCTATGTGCCACGTACAGTTTTAGATTTTATAAAACTACTCACTAGACCCTTATTTCCACTCTACTAACCCGTGTTTATGATTCTTTTATATTGGATTGTAAACATTTACAAAACAATAATTGTTTCATTGTAACTTACCGGACTTGGCCGCAGTATCAATGTGAAGCCATAAGCTAATCACCAATATCCACAACATCATAGTCGAGTCATCATTTTCCTATTGGGCCTCCTTGTAACTGGATATGAATCTGAAACTAACAAATTTACCGTAAAAATGTTACGTAAAAACAATACGTAACAATCTTGAGTATTTTAGTCTTGTTGTCATAGGTTATTTTTTATCTCAGCTTGTAGAAGAACAAAATCTATTGTTTCCAAAGATAACAATTAATAACAATAACATAATAATTGATTAAACAATTACAATACGTTATGTTTCCATATTATACTTACGGTATTTTATCTAACTCGAAGTATAAAAACGGAATTAAAAAATATACAATGTATCACTATATTAAGCTATATCCAATACTATAATACGAGCAAGGTTTGTATATATATATAAATATATTTGCACACGGATCTCGAAAACGGCACTAAGGATTTTCTTTAAATTTTGGAAATGACTAATTTCTTAGTAGAAAATAAGTTCTAGATAGGTCTAATGTCCAGGAAAATTCTTGTTTTCTTGTAATATTAAGTTTAAAATCTAAAAATTTACAAATCAAATCAGCTGTTTATAACCGTTTGACAGTTTTTGATTGAAGATGGTGGCAAACAATATGTGAATAGAGGTTTTGCATTGATATTTATTTTATGTATGTAATAAATGAAAAATTATAAAATTACTAAACAATTTGTAAAAACTAAAGGGTAAAATAACTGTGCGAAATAAATGCAAAGAAAATTATTTCCAAAATCTTTTGTGTTTTGAAAGAAAACTTATTCATTCTATTGCTTAAAACCACTGTAACAAACCAATTAACTGGTGTAAATTAAATTTCTCTTTTGCTTTTCAATCCTCATTCCTTTTCTAGCAAAATCAGTTGATCACAGGATAATAATAACAAACTGTATGGACATTTAAATTCAGTATAAAATTAGCTTAAACAATTGAGGTTGGCCAAAACTCTTTAACGACGATTACAACTTGGCCGACGCCGTAGCTCAGTTAGTAACGCTCAGATATCACGTACGCAAGATCTCGTGATCGATCCCCACCCGAGGGTTATATTTTTGTTCAGTATTTATGCCATATTAATTAAGGGGTATGAAAACGGTTTTATTTAAACCACATAAATGTTTTCATTGAGATGTAAATTTGTTTTAATTTTGCTAAATAACTTGTAAAAACATGTCTTATTGTATCCGAGCAAAGCTCGGTCACCAGGTACTATAAGTCTATACGAGGTCTAGTTATATGTATAATTTATATCATTACTATATATGATTAGTTCGAAGTCATTGTTTATACAGACAGATTTAGCTTCTTTCTAAAAATTCGTCTAAATTACATATATTTAAATACATAAAATTGCATATTTGTTAATAATGTAAAATTCCAATCAAAAATATATTGGCAATATATTTAGAAAATTTAAAAAATTAATGATTGGAAACACAAATAAAGTAATATGTAGGAGACTCATGTATTCATTAATTCACAAGTTGATGTTTTATTTATGATTGAAGAAGAGGGTGTCACGGGAATACCTTACGGAGAGGCTTCCTATTGAGAGAAAAACTTCTGAAGATTCTTTAGAAAGTTGACCAGGAGTTCTACATGTTCCATCATTTTGGAAACTAAGCGAGATATATAGTTAGTAGGATATTAAAAATTCAATTTAGTTGTCAAACGTAAGAGAAAATGTAAGGAGAATTCTCTGATAACATGTTTATTTAGTGGGACATGTACCGATAAAAATAATACACGGAAGAACGTCTGTCAAGAATTTATCTTCTCATGAAATCATCCATTGATTACGAAATGGACTGGTTATATTTTCCTTAATTTAATGAAATTAGTAAAGTGCAAAAAAATTATTTTTGTCAGATGATTCTTTATTTTAGAGTGGCTTTTTATTTTAACATTATTAAATTAATGTTTTACTAAATTTTTTATAGGTTGTATCACACCATAAATTCTTTATATTGTATATGAAAAAAGAGAATAAAAATATAATACTCCAAGATACAGTATGTCATACAGCATATCAAGTCATTCCGATTTAACCAGAAATATTTGTAAATGTTTCGAGTTAAGTTAATTATTATGACAAACTGTTTAAAAGTAATATTGTATTTATAGTTAATTTATAAAACTATTTCAACCTATGGTCAGGTTTAATTATTTAAACTAATGTAGAAATGTTGAGTTCTACATTTAAACTCAAACAATGGAGGACATTCTCAAAAGGCTACATATCTTGAAGACATAAATCAAACAAAATCATCTTCCTCAGAAGTATTTTCTTATAACGTACGGAGAAAATTCTAACGGGTTAATTCTACGGGTTAATTCTAATTAACCCTACATAGTGGTTCTGGTTGGATTTCATATGAAAAATCTACCTACGAATCTAGTGACGTTTGTCTTGGGACTATATTAAGGATTCGCTTGCATTCATAGATAAGGAGAAAAAACCAAAGCAGCATTTTGGTTTATGCGTTTGAAAACGGAAACTAACTTCTTGTATCATCTGTTCTGGAATTTGCGAAAAAAGGGTTAATCTACACATTCTGCAATGTTAGGTAGCACATATACCCAACCACACAATGGCGGAGATTAAAACGTTTACTTAGGCTATGTTCTTACTTCGCTCTTTAATAAATTATAATCCTACAGTGATTCTTTAGAACTATTAACACAAGAAATAGCATAGTTGTTGATATCTGGGGATTGAGTAGATCTATTCAAGTTGTCAACATAGATTAGATTTTATTATAAAGTATGTTAATATACCAACTACAATATCCTACCTAACAATACTGTTTTCGTTTTACTTTAGGTCTGAGCTGTAAAATGTATTATGAAGTGGCTAGCATTTGACTGGAGACTGCTTACATAGCTTAGAGTAACTCAGCTATTTGGACAACATACTAAATGCTATGAAATGTGCAGATTTACTGCGATACTATTAAGTCAAGAAATATAGTGAGGAAAGTCGCCTAGACTAAATAGGAGATCAGACTCAAAAGGAAGTGGCGTAAATCTCATCTCTGTCCGGCGGATTAACTTTAGTAATTGTCTGCCAGTTCGGGGTTAACCGAGTTGCCAGACCTCCTCTCGAGCTCGTTGAAATATTATTTCTTATCCAACTCTGCTTGGCATGTTTCCAATTAGGTTTTTAATATTTCAAAATATTTTAACCCTTCCAGTATCCACTAATTAATTACTTTTATAATAATTATTAGAGTAAACCGCATGAAAGTAGTCCGATGAGGTCTTAGACAGCTGGCCCCCTCACCCCCTCTTGACCATCAGTGTTGCCATTTTTCATTTAGCCTATCAGATAACGTAGCAATGTGCTATAGTAGAATAGAGTAATTTGGCAACACCACACTGACTCAAATCGGACTACTTTCGAGCGGTTTACTCTAGTGATGGAACGAAAAAAGCTAAAGATTACGTAATTGCAGAGAGTATAATTAAAATATACTCGATCTATGAAAATTTTTACCACCACGATAAAAACCTGAGTACACACAACGGCCCCAATCCAATATAAACATACGCATTCAAGTTGTGAGGTCTTTCACCGGCTATAACTCTACTTATTTTTATTAAAATTAAGAAAACTCAAAACTAAGAGTCTTTTTTCTAATATCAACTGTCAATTCTTGATACAGGGGCCCAATTTTTCAGGGTTTAATTTGGAAGGTTGAGGGATAGATATTATAATAAAAAATATATATGGAGAAATGAACTAAAAGAGTCGCATGCCTAATGGAGAATTTATTTTTAAAATATAAAAACTTGATTTTCAAAAATCATTAGAAATGTATTGGCTTTAAACGTTAATATCAGCCAAGAAATGAGAAAGAAGTCAAGTTCACAAAAACGTCTTAACTATTACATTACTATTATATAATTAAGATCTAACAAGATAGTTTTGCAGTTTTAAATTATTGAGTCATTATTTATCAAGGAAATGTAGCTTCAAAGGTTTTCCGTATCATTCAAAAAGGGAGGCTATATGAAGGAAAATATTTTATAAACTAATGCATAACAGTTAATTAACAAATGAAGCGTTGTGTTCACGAAATGTATACCTTTCTATTATAATTACAGGATATAGTTAAATGATACAACTTAATAAAAAAAAAATTTATAATGGATAAGTAGTAGTAAGAGTAGGTTTTCTACCAAGTGAAACACACGGGTACTGAAATAACAAAACATATAGCTTAGCTTATCACTAGAACATAGCAATGGGAAACCTTAATACACGATGTGGGCTTAATGCTTCCTAATGTTAATGAAGAATGTGTGACATATAACCTACTTCCAGACAATTCGAGAGCCGTACAATAAAAAGTATGAAATATTTAACGTATAGCTAATATTATTTTTGTAGGTAATGGGAAAATGTTGTCTTCATCATGGGATTCAAGTCCTGGAATTATACCCCTCAGAAAATTGTTGACCTCAATAACGACTTCGGGTGAAAAGTTCAGGGAGAAAAAGTGTCACTTTAATCTCTTAATGCAAAAAATACCTATTGTTGTATTTAAATTAACATGTATAAGATGTTGAATAAATGATAAAACAATTGTGTATATAATTTATAGTTTATTTATGGAATTTATTTAATTTCCCGGTCAAATATAGAAGAATTATTTTTTTATTTATATTTATTTTAGTTAAAAAAGTAAATTAATTAAAACTCTTTTTCTTTAATACGTTCTGAAACATAACATTTTGTTTGGATGGACAGGATCTGCAGAGGGTGAAACTGACAAAAGTCAACTCTAATTACATAAAACTAATAAAACTATTGCTTGAAAACAGATATATTGAACAATTGAACACAGAAAATCTTGTAAATATTTTTAGGTACGTATGCGACTTTGGAACGTAATACAATTGAATGACTCATTATTAAGACATTTATTTTTATGTAAAGAAAATGTGGGTAGAATAAACCGCACGAAAGTAACCCTATAAGTTCTTAGACAGCTGGTTCCCTCCTTACCACCTCTTGCACAGCAGTATTGCCATTTTTCATTTAGACTATCAGCTGACGTAACCATATGCTATAATAGAATAGGACGATTTAGCAACACCGCACTGACTCTCATCGGACTACTTCCGTGCGAATTACTTTAGTAGTGTTTAAAACATATAAACAAATATAACAAACATTAATGTAAATGAGTGGAGAATATGCTTGGCAAGATAAGTCCCTATAATTTATTGCTATCTTAATATGTTTGAATATGAGTTAAGTCTGGAGCTAATTATTGCTACACATTTTGAAATTTTTGTTTGTACTTTTAATTTTCAATGCATAATGAAATTATACCAATGGAAATATAATCGTTGATGTTAACCTAAAGAGCCTTCGATAGATACGTGATTGATGAATGAAAGATAAATCAAATCATCTTACTAAACGCAAAACAGCATTTATGTGGAAAAGAACAACGTTTCACTACATATAAAATTCAGAATCTCCAGAACTTGTTATTATTTAAAAAAATAGTATCAGGTATATTATGAAATTATGTCTGATTTATTGTAAAATCTTTCATGCAATTCTTTTACATTTGAAAACAAATGTGATTTTAACACTAGTGCCTATATTTAAAGTAAATATTTTAACACTGCGTCCAAGAGTTTTGTGAACATATGCAATAGTTATTTTTATTTGTTTATGTGTTCAGACTATTGATCAAAAAACAATTTTCTATTATTATTTGTTTACTAAACAACGTAAGATTTATTTGAATAATTAATTAAGTCAAAATTTGTTATACCATGGCAATATGCGAGAATAGCTATTATACGTAACTGTGATAGTCGTGGTAAGAAATAACTCTACTGTAGGTCTATTCTTATAGGCATAGAGTCTATAATAACAGACTACAGGGATATAGTCATCTTATAGGTGTGTGTGCATTCAAACACCTCAGTTGATTAAACAATTATATAATTATTGAAACATTTTATCTTGATGTTTGTAGAAATAAATACCCCTTCGCAGCAGACCTGCGTACTCAGCGAATTTCCAAATCAAAAATATAATAATAATAATAATATTTGACAAGTTTTATAAAAATCTGTCAATAAACATGAGAATTATTTGCCTATCCTCCATAAGATTAACATGGGAAA
Organism: Nephotettix cincticeps; assembly: GCA_023375725.1. Taxonomy (NCBI): domain Eukaryota; kingdom Metazoa; phylum Arthropoda; class Insecta; order Hemiptera; family Cicadellidae; genus Nephotettix; species Nephotettix cincticeps. The sequence continues at coordinate 90,002,922 of CM041791.1, read as the reverse complement.
GAGTGTCCAGGTTCGCTGCTGTGAGGAACACTGAAAGTAGGCATTTCTACCATAAACAATTTTTATTTTTAACATTTATACAAACTTTCATAAACATCTGTCCATAAATAAAGGAGTTGGCCTATTCCCTATATGATTATTATGGGAAAAGAGTATGCAGGTTTGCTGCCATGATAAACACATAAACTATGATTTTTAAGCATAAATGAATAGATCTCAACCACATGAAGCTAAATATCAAGTTTTATCCAAAAATATTGATTAATATGGGAAATATTAATTTTTCCCTATCCTCCATAAGATTAACATTGGAGCCCCACAATACAACGTACTGTGTTTAGATTTTTTAATATCTCGGTAACCGTTTTAGATAGAAAAAAACTTTAAAGAACTTAATTGTGTAGTTTTTTAAGCTGATTCCGATGGTGAAATATAAAATTTGAAACTTTTAAAAATTACATGTGAAAAACGCAAAAAACCCCATTTTGGGGCACAAAACCCCCCCAAACTACCCGTTTCCATTGACCGATATGTCTGGTTTAAACATTTTATCTTGATGTTTGTAGAAATAAATACCCCCGTCGCAGCAGACCTGCATACTCAGCGAATTTCCAAATCAATAATATAATAATAATAATAATATTTGACAAGTTTTATAAAAATCTGTCAATAAACATGAGAATTATTTGCCTATCCTCCATAAGATTAACATGGGAAAGAGTGTCCAGGTTCGCTGCTGTGAGGAACACTGAAAGTAGGCATTTCTACCATAAACAATTTTTATTTTTAACATTTATACAAACTTTCATAAACATCTGTCCATAAATAAAGGAGTTGGCCTATTCCCTATATGATTATTATGGGAAAAGAGTATGCAGGTTTGCTGCCATGATAAACACATAAACTATGATTTTTAAGCATAAATGAATAGATCTCAACCACATGAAGCTAAATATCAAGTTTTATCCAAAAATATTGATTAATATAGGAAATATTAATTTTTCCCTATCCTCCATAAGATTAACATTGGAGCCCCACAATACAACGTACTGTGTTTAGATTTTTAATATCTCGGTAACCGTTTTAGATAGAAAAAAACTTTAAAGAACTTAATTGTGTAGTTTTTTTAAGCTGATTCCGATGGTGAAATATAAAATTTGAAACTTTTAAAAATTAAATGTGAAAAACGCAAAAAAACCCATTTTGGAGCACAAAACCCCCCCAAAACTACCCGTTCCCATTGACCGATATGTCTGGTTTTCGAACTCGTCCGATCATTTGTAGGAATTCACGTCTCTACTAAATTTGGTCTTCATCGGACCATTTTTACGAGAGTTATCGTGTTCACAGACACACACACACACACACACACACACACACACACACACATATATATATATATATATATATATATATATATATATATATATATATTTCACTATTTAGTTCATCAAGTAGGGCTACTAATATAATTATCTTTAAATAAGTCAACCGAGTACCCTTAGTAAACATTTTAATTATTTCTTCGACATGTTTCGGGAATCATCCCATCTTCAAGAAGTACAAAAATGTTTAACCTAATTTGATAATCTTAATTTATAATTGTAAATAAATGACATATGATAATTTAAATTTCACTGTATTCAAATTGGTGGAGTGTGTTAGCATGTATTATTTCTTCCTTGTATAATTTTTTCATATATTGGATTGTTTGTTTCAATTTGTGAAATGTTTAGTATATTTTTAAGTCACCATATTAAACAGCATCAAGATAAAAGTTTAAAATGTTAAAATTTTTTTGCAAGAAAAAATGTCACATTATGTATTTGTTGTAATTAACCAGTAAAGTATTAAGTTACTGTACAATAGGTGTAGTAAACAGAGATTCAATAAAATATAGTTTAAAACAAAGTGCGTGTCAGTAAAATTGTTGTTTTATAACAAATCATTTACTGGAAATATAATGATTGAGAGTTCATTTAATATCTCACAAAATTAATTCATTAGAGCTCTTGACTTTATATGGCATATTTTTAGTACCAACGAACAAAAACTCGTACAGCTGTTTAGTAATAATATAGTATACTAAGGATATTCTCACACCGTCTTTTGCCTTTGTGTTTTTATCAATGTTTATGTGTAATTTAAACATACAAAACCACTTCAAATACTGTAAAATATTAAATCGTGCAATGTGTATTTTGATTATTCCTTAAAAATATTTTATTTGTTTTAGGTTTCTTAAAAGGCTCTTATTATATTTATTTTTTCATTTATACTATAGGGAATTGTAGTGTTAAATGTACGGAAAAATTAAATTGCAAATGTTAAAACCATCTCAGCTTATTTTAATGCATTTATTTATTTTAGTATATGAAGTGAGGTTTTTAAGGTAGGAATTAAGTATTTAAAATATCAATAACGTTTTAGCAACATTAAAGCTACGTATTATATTCAAATTCTGGTTTCATAAATTTATTTTGGTATATTTTACCAAACCCACTATACGATATAACTCCTAATATACAAATAATAAAATGTAATAATTTTTTTAGTCATATTATTCGATTCAAATCGTCAATATAAAATCAAATTATTTCATTGTATGGATTGCTCACAAAAACAATGAAAATAACCTATACTTTTCAAAGCAAGGAAAATAGAATATTATTAGCAAAATCAAAATCACAATTTACTATAATTATTTCTTCAAACCACGAACAAACATTCTTCGAACTGTAAGCCAAATATGCTGCAAAAAGCAGTTTAGAGGTATGCAAAAATAATATAACTCTTTATATTTTGAAATCATAATAGTATGGTTTTTATAAAACAAAATGAATTCCTTATGTTAACATTATGCATTGCTGTGGTCTATTATTTATATTTCTTTCTAAAACTATGTAAATTTTTATTTAAGGCCCCATTGTATGTAAAACCAGTACTTAAATTCATTAATATCATTTAGATCTCATTTCGTACATCCAAAGTATGAAACTCTAGCATCGCTTCAGCTAGAAAGAAAAGAGCATAGTTGGAGGCATTAACCAATATAAATGTTAATCTTTCAATTAGAATTCAGAGCTCTCAAATCTTTCCGTCCTGAAGTTCGTGTTCTTTCATAAACTTTAGAGCTTTGTTCAAAGTAATCTTTTACCTCTCAGTAAATAATTTGTTAAACAATAATAAGAATTATTAATGAAGAATGAACAAATATTTTATAGACTTCAAAGTTTTAATATTCAATTTAATTATAAAAAGCCTATAAAAATGTTTCATTCTGTGATATGCTTCAGTCTATTAAAGATAAACTACATAACAACCAAGTACATATATATATATATATACATATAGTTTATAAAAGGAGAAAATAAGTTGTTTTTTCCCATATAGAAAAATTAATATGACTTAATATGTATCATTTGGTAAAATAAATTTTAAAAAGTTAAAATTCAAAAAGACGGTCGTCAGATCAATTTAATCTGAAATTTGATTATTTTCATTTGATATCTTATCTCTGAAACAGAAACTTAAATTTATAAAGAAAAAATATTACTATACATAAAAAACAAAGCTAGAGGAACAAAAAAGGCGTTTACACATTTGACATCGATATGAAACTTGAGTATGAGCACGACACCGCAAACCGAAACACACGATCTACTAATGGTTTATTCTTACTATGAGGTTGTTCGTAAGGGGTTGTCTATAGCTTCGTCAAATAAAATGAGATTACGTGATTTTTTGAGAAACTTACAATATTATTTATTGTGTTTTTTTATTAATTGGTCGTTTATAATCATAGAAATATACAACATGTGTATTGGTTTGAACTAAACTATTCGTGAGAAAAAATATTTAAAGTAATATTTTCCTAAATGATTTTTCACCCCCTCTGATACTTAACTTACAGTTTTCATATTATTACAGATGAGTTTTATGTTTTGGATGGTTAATCTGTTGATTATAAGATGTTTTAACGATTTACTCAGCTGAATAATAATTCCTTATATTATTTTTACGCCGTAAGGCTATGTTTTCCTTGTCTATAAGTTTTGACATGGATATGTCTTAGCTTTTGGGGGTGTTTGGAATTAGCGAGACTAAAATTTGAAACAGTGACGTCATTTGGTTAGAGATGTCATATGGCTATGAGGACAGCTGTTTACAGGAACTGAAAGAATTCCCTTTAGAAATATCCATGATATAACCTATTTCCCACAGGGAAGTAAATAATATATTTTTCCTCATTTTCTGAATGTTAATTTTTTCTTTAAGGAACCATTATTTTTAAAAATTACTTACGAAATGGATAATTGATTCTTCCCTGAGGAAACAAGCTTAGATCATGGACATGTCTAAAGGATCTGCTACTTTTTAAAATACAAAGTTTGTATGGAAACGGGATCTTAACACCCCCGCTGCACTTTTTGCGTTCCACAAATCTGCTAACACGCCCCAGAGCTTAGACAAACCAATGTCAAAAACACGTATCTGCACGTTTATACCAGCTAATAACATAAGTGAGTTTAATAAACTTTCTTTTAGTTTAAAATATTTAATTTCATTAGTATGATTAAGTGAATTAAAATAAACGGTATCAGTGGACTGACACATACTTTCTGCCTTAAGTTAATTAAAAATACAATCTGTAATAAAACTATCATGTTCTTCAAAATAAATATAAATATCATTAAATAATTTATTGTTTAAAAAATAATCAACCCATTTCTGAAAATAAAAATAAGTTATATCAATTATTCTATTTGTATGGGGGGGAACCGCCTCCCCGTAAAACCAAGGTTCATGGAAAATGGTTGGAAAATAAGGGAAAAATTTATTTTTATTATAATCTCCATAAGAATAACATTGGGCGCTTTCAGTCAACATACTGCGTTTATCATGAACAGTAAATTTAACGTTTCTCTGGAACCGTTAGTCGTAGACAAATAATTCAAAATACTAATTTCTTTAGTTTTTTTAGATGGATTCAATGGTGCCAGTCAAGTTATACTTTTGACATTTAAAAGCCCATAGCTTTTGAACCGTCATTTTACAGACATGCAGGTGGTGTCAAATTATACTCAAATTATAATTAGTACTCTGTGCACTATAAACTATTGAATTTTATTCAAAATTGTTAGAGCCGTTTTTGTGAAATTTGGATTTTTCTTGTTTTTTAAGAGTTTTTAGGGTTGAACTACCCTTAAAAATAAAAAATAAAAAAACCTAGAGATAAGGTGAATATATACATACATGCCAAATTTCACCTAAACCGGACCAACAGGGTAGGATGTGGCTCTGTACACATGCAGACACACACACATACAGACAGACACACGGGCGGACAGACATCACTTCGAAACCCATTTTTTTGGATTCAGGGGACCCCAAAACGGATATATCCACTCTCAACTCAAATTCGAAATTTTTTACGTAAACAATACTTTCTCCATATACTACGTATAAGGGGAGAAAGTAAAAATATGTTATGACCTTTACAATGCAATGCTATAAAATTTCTTATGAACTTACGTGGATCTGAAAAGTTTTTACTTTTACTTTGGATTATGCAATCAAAAAGTTAGCTAACCTCTGTAACAAATTGTTATCTAACATAACATAAGCCAATAAATAGGTATCCAACGTAACGTGGTACAAATAAAAACAGGTGTCGTTAGGACAAACTTATTTTGGAACAAAAACATTCTTAATGTCAAAAATATTAACATTCCATCCTAACCTGCTGCTGTATTAAATATCAATTAGTTTATTTAAACTATGCAAACATTTACTGTGCAGGAATGGAAAAATTAGGAATGGAAAAATTAATTGTGGATCTCATAAGAACACCGGCCCAATGTTTGCAAAAAGGAAATTCGCTATTTCCTTTCCCAGTGACTCTTCAATGTCTGAAAAACATTTTACAAGATGAAAGTTGTACTAAGTGCTACTTTTATTTGTAGTTAGTGTAGTTACTGTAGTTAGTGAGGATAGTTTAAACTAAATATGTGGGATACTTTGAAATGAATATTTATCGAGTATAATCTATTATCTTTATTTTCAATTAGTTTTTTAATCCATGTTTTTCACTTGTAGTATAATTTCTAAAAACTTTCCAAAGGAAAATGCAATATCCTTAACCCAAATTAAGTTCAGAAAATAATAAAATTTAAAACATTTTTGACATTGTTGAAAACCAAAATAGCTAATTTTATATTTCTCTAAAAATTTAATTGTTTTCTCAAAATACACGTTTTGTATTTAAAACACTACTATTGCTATAGAATAGCTAATATTGACACAAAACTAAACTGGATGAAAATATTACCAGCTTTCAGAAAATAGTATTAAAATTACCATCAAACAAAAGAAAAGTGAATAAACGTAAGCTTGTCCATAGCTAATTCAGTTTTTTCCAAAAACTTATAGGTAAGAGGCCACGTGGGATAAAACAAAAAACTAGGGATAGCGTAGACAAGATGGTGGATAAATGGCCGGTAAGTTGTAGTGTTGTTAGCTCCCGGTATTGGTAAAGTCTTATTACTAAGACTTTACTATACATAAAATGTGAAATAAACGTTCGAAATGACTTTATTTCTGATAAATGTGATCTTAGGAATCATTTTAAATGTGCTAATGTTGACCTGAAAAATTTTCCGGATTAAATCAGTGAATGGTGCTTTCCATCCAGTAGAAAAGGTGATTCTGGCCTCGATGATGCTACTAGGGACTGTTTGTCTTCAGATACTATTTTTTCTGAAGTTAAAAGACTTAGAGTGATTTGTGAATAAAGTGATCGTGAACTTTGCAAAAGATTAGCAAGTGAGGAATCCTCTGTTAATTACCATGCTTATAGACATAAGAAGATGGGAAACGGTTACTGTAAGGACGAGTTATAGGTCCCATCACATCAGCAACCTAAAGGATTATCCTTCATTAAAAAAGGTTTGACTTTATTTATGTTAAGGACTGTGATAGAACTGGGGAACAAATTAACCTGTGTCAGACTAGCCTAAGGACTTGGAATATTACAGTAAACACTACTGCTACAAATACTAATGCTAAAACTGGGAGGCCCGCGGTGAAGAAGTGGTATAAATCTGCAAACAGTCAACTGTACTCTTTTAGCCATGGTCATAATGTACATAATGAGGTTTTAAAAAATCGTACACAGAAAATGATTTCGGTAGTTAAAGCTAGTGCAAAGTTTAGAGATGTGGTTCATAATATTCCTACGTATGAAGCTGATGACTTTATTGTAATTAAGACTGGAACAAATGATGTGGCGTCCATTGAAGCTCACTGTATTCGATCAGACACTAACTATAACTAATGTTATTGTATTCTCTGTGCCACATCGACACGATCTTCCAGATTGGTATTGTGTAAATGAAGAAGTGCAAAAGACTAATGATGAAATCTAACGAATTCGCCCTTACTTAAAAAAAAACACTTATATTGGCATCAGTAACATAGGAAGGAGATTCCACACAGTCATAAAGTCAAATCTGTCCTCAAATCCTTCCTCTTCAGATTTGGGATTTTTATAAGTAACCCTGTTATTAAATTAAAAGCTAGTAATAGTCTTGCAGATAATTTTAATTATATACCTTGGCCTAAAGATAGATCTATGTTAATGAAGCAGCTTTTAACATTGCATTCTGGTATTTTCCGGGTATTTCTAACAAACGTTGACTATATTTTCCTCTTATCTAATGACTACAAAGCAAAAATAATCTCTGTTTTTGAAAATGAATTAATTATACTTTAATATATTGTATGTACTGATTTTAATGTTAAGTTTAATGTTATTGATAATTTTAAAAGGGATCTTTGCAATTTTCATTAAATGTTTTGGTATACATAGAAATACTACAAATGATATCACTACACCAGGTACACTGAATGATGGCAACTGCATTGATAATGTTGTGACTGATATTTATAATAGAAAATGTATGACCCAAGTTAATAATACACATCTATCAGATCATCATCCTTGGTATCAAACCTGTAATATATGTCCAAAGTGTTCAAATTGTAAAATAAGCTAGTTAGACTAGTAAATGATCAGAACACATACTTATTTGTTAGCTTAGTTTTAATACAAAATGGTAAGTTTTTTGAGTTGTATATATGGACAGTTAACGCTGCATATCCTCTTGGAAGTATTTAGTTTGTAAAAAATTTTCAAGACTAACCAGTTGAGAGATAAATATAAAAGCTGTCATAAAGAGTATAGAGTTGCTATCAAGAATGCAAAAATAAACAATTTTTACAAAAAAAATTGAACACTCAAGATTTATAAATCAAGCTGCATGGAAGAGGGTGATAAGTCTTACAAATGTAAACAATAAAGCTGTTGATTTTAAACGATCGTAACAATGATTCTTTTAATAACTTTTTTATTGAAAAGGAAGGAAGGAGGAAGTCAGTAAACATGTGCCGGGCAGTGATCATCTCAGCTCTCACTACAATCAGTAAGTGTTCTAGGCAGATTATGTGAACCTGATAATAATTAGTCTCAATAATTCAAGTAGTTTAGATACATATGGTGTTAACTCTAAGGGTTTAAAAATATCTTCCCCTTACATATGTGATGTATTAAGTTACCTTTTTAATGATTTTCTGGCTCGCAATGGCATCTTTCCAAGTTTATTGAAAAACATTAAGGTAGTACTAAAGGTAAAAGGTAAAGGTAAACAGGAAAAAGGAACAGATGCACAAAACTGTCTATCAACAGTTCTTTAATCCTTAATGATTGATTGGTGTGCTAGCAATAATCTGTAATTGAACTTGGAAAATGTTCATGTTCATATTATGTTCAGAAATTCAACCAATGTAGTAGGGTCTGAACCTTTAAAAGTTTTGGGTATTCTTGAAACAAAACTTAACTGGCAGTCACATGTAGACTTTGTAAAAAGTTAGCAAAGGGCCCATGCCTGTTTAGGAGGTTAAAGTACACTGTAGACACCGATGTACTCTTAAATGTTTATTTATCTCAAACATAAAGTCTATTAGGCTATCGCATAGTATTGTGGGGCTCTGGTACTCATGTTTCATAAATGTCTCTACTTCAAAAGAAGGAAATTGATTGATTTGCAATGCTGATATGAGGACCCATTGTAAACCTTTTTATACAAATTTAGGAATATTAATTGCCTATTATTTGTATGTCCTGTTCAGATCTAGTTATGTCCATAGCAGCATAGAATTTTTTTCTATTAAATAGTTATTATCATAAATATGGAACCAGAAATTGTCAGTTGTGAGATCAGAGTTCAACAGCTCGGGTTTACTAGTTCTCAAAGAAATCGTTCGTACATGTCTACTAAACTATACAATTCTTTACCAATAGAAATTAGGTCAATGCCTCTCGGCCCTTTAAAAGAAAAATGAAAAGTGTTCTTAAAAATAAAATAAAATCTGAAGGCTTGTATAGTACGAGCAAGAATTTTATGAGATTGGCTGAACTAAATATATGTAACTATTAGTTATTATAATATGTATTGATTAGTATTAATAATGTTTATTCTTGCATTGTTAACAATGGCTATGATAATAAGGGTTCTTATTCTTATTTGGAACGTTCCCTCAGAAAGCTGTTCTGATCCAAGCGCTAAACGTCAAAATTGTGTATCTCAACCGTTGTCCAGGTACCTCACACCCAGCCAAGTATGACAGGAGCACAATGATGGAAACCATTGCTTCAGAATCTCAACCGTGGTCCAGGTACCTCACACCCAGCCAAGTATGACAGGAGCACAATGATGGAAACCATTGCTTCAGAATCTCAACCGTTGTCCAGGTACCTCACACCCAGCCAAGTATGACAGGAGCACAATGATGGAAACCATTGCTTCAGAATCTCAACCGTTGTCCAGGTACCTCACACCCAGCCAAGTATGACAGGAGCACAATGATGGAACCATTGCTTCAGAATCTCAACCGTGGTCCAGGTACCTCACACCCATCCAAGTATGACAGGAGCACAATGATGGAAACCATTGCTTCAGAATCTCAACCGTGGTCCAGGTACCTCACACCCAGCCAAGTATGACAGGAGCACAATGATGGAAACCATTGCTTCAGAATCTCAACCGTGGTCCAGGTACCTCACACCCAGCCAAGTATGACAGGAGCACAATGATGGAAACCATTGCTTCAGAATCTCAACCGTTGTCCAGGTACCTCACACCCAGCCAAGTATGACAGGAGCACAATGATGGAAACCATTGCTTCAGAATCTCAACCGTGGTCCAGGTACCTCACACCCAGCCAAGTATGACAGGAGCACAATGATGGAAACCATTGCTTCAGAATCTCAACCGTTGTCCAGGTACCTCACACCCAGCCAAGTATGACAGGAGCACAATGATGGAAACCATTGCTTCAGAATCTCAACCGTGGTCCAGGTACCTCACACCCAGCCAAGTATGACAGGAGCACAATGATGGAAACCATTGCTTCAGAATCTCAACCGTGGTCCAGGTACCTCACACCCAGCCAAGTATGACAGGAGCACAATGATGGAAACCATTGCTTCAGAATCTCAACCGTTGTCCAGGTACCTCACACCCAGCCAAGTATGACAGGAGCACAATGATGGAAACCATTGCTTCAGAATCTCAACCGTGGTCCAGGTACCTCACACCCAGCCAAGTATGACAGTAGCACAATGATGGAAACCATTGCTTCAGAATCTCAACCGTGGTGTCCAGGTACCTCACACCCAGCCAAGTATGACAGGAGCACAATGATGGAAACCAAACACCGTGGTCCAGGTACCTCACACCCAGCTAAGTATGACAGGAGCACAATGATGGAAACCATTGCTTCAGATAATATTATTAGAGAAATTCTGGAGAAAAAGACACCTAAAACTGTGTGTAACGGTTTGTTGAAGCTCTACCTTGAAACATCTGGCTATCGCTTATCATTTACAAAATAAATAAAGCCTACATATGTAATTATGTAAACCAAAGTAATGTGCTAAATAGTTCCAGCCTTGTGTATTTGGGGATAAGGGATTTTTAACCTGTCTATAGAGGACATTTATGCTTACGACAGTACGCCTCTCCCGAGACAACAATGAGTTCCTCAGCGAGCGCGAATGCGTTCAAACCAACTCACAGGAAAACATCCAAATTTGTGCATAAAATAATGGTAAACACCTTACTTATTCCTCAAAATGTGTTACGCAAAATATATAAGGTATAATTATTTCAATATCAAAGCTGCAATAGTGTTTCATGTTCATGCATACATTGGCTTAAATAATCTTACTTTAAATAAGTACATGTTTTATTACTAGCTACTTTTAGTTCAACTTAAATATTATAAATCGAGCCAAAGGACAACAATTAATGATATAAATAAATGGTAAGTTATCTATAACACTATTATTTTTACCTATTTCAATTAGGTGGGGTGAATAAACAAACTGAATGACAGTGAAAATGTACTATGAATAATAACTTTCTTATTTACAACAAAAAACCATGTCCATTGTTACTGAAGGTCTTCAAGTTAAATACAAGCTTGTAAATAAAGCAAAATCCTCCAACATTCATTTAATATTTTAACTAAGTCTTGTTGCCAATCTAAATGGAAATGTGGAAACCAATTAGTTGTAGTAATTATATCACATTATTAAAAAAAACAAATGAAATAATTATTGGACCCAGCAATAAAATAATTAGTTATATAGTGCTTATTTTACAACAGAAGATGGTTTAAAGTTACTTAAAGCCATTATTGAATATAAAAGTTAAGCTTTTTGTTTACTCTAGCATGATACTTATTTGTTGGCAATATACTTAAATATGAATTTATCATATACTACGTAGCCTCATATATTATTTTAAGCCTATGTGCAAAGTTAGTTCCACCTACCCTTACAGTTTTTCCTCGCTTCATGAAATAACTGATTAATTGAGCCTAAAGAAGTAATTTTCCGTATTTAGAATTGATGATGTATAAATTGTAAAAATTAAAATTATAAATAAGTTATTACCAGAAGTGAGGTATCCTTGACTGTAACCAGCAAACCACAAGGGTAATGCCACAAACTGAACCCACCGCACCAGCTGCGCTTCACACACTGTCTAATATTCCCCAGGTCACACATCGGGTGGTTACGCCGCACGTCGGCAATCTCCGGCAGTTTCCGGCTCTTGCCGTTCATCTCCGTACGGGGTAATGCCGCACATCCCCGTTAATGACCCCCTTAGGGGACTGGGACGTCACGGGGATTATGTGCATAATTAGGCTTAACACCTGCACCATTCACTTTTACTCGGTAAAATATCCCAACAGAGGTATTTTGTCTGAATATAAAATCGCCTGATTTGCAAAAACAACGCATATATTATTTCTTTCTTGTTGCCAAGGATTAATGTTTTCCCGGGTGTTACGTGACTGAATAAATCATGAGGCTTGAAGGTAAAGGTCTAATAAGCATTATTCGGGAGGTAAATATATTATTAAACCTTTTTTATCCGAATATTCTATATTAATTTTATTATGCCTTAGTGATATCTGGGGATCTACATAAACTAGTAGAGAGTAATTTGAGACTAGTATAAATACCTATCAATGAATGGTATTACTCTTTTAATTTTATTGTAAAATGCATATTTAAATATTACGAATGTTTAGTTGAAAAAAAACTTTGTCCATGCTTTTTTGTCTTGAACCTATAAAATTGTGGTAAATTTATATTAAAATGAACGACAAAATAATTATAATTCAATGAAGCCCCATTGTCTTAATTCATCTTAAAGAATAATTCATTAAAGAGCTATTAAAACATCTATGAAATGTATTACATTGCGTAAAATATTTATCATTGTATTATGGTTAAGCAGTTATGCTATAAAATAATTTGAGGGTCTGGTACTTTTTCCTACATTGACCGTGGGCTGGATAAGAAGTGGCTGCAGGCCTCCAATAACAGCAATCTGAGCGTGGTGATCTGACGCGGTAGTGGCCACGTCATTGGTGCCGGCGATGACGACGCAGCAGCTTCCACCAGAAGGGACTCCCTGATGTGACTTCCGACAGCTTGGCTCCCGGCTTGCAGACTCCGCTGACTCTGGTGGAAGTGAAGACGAGACCCTGCAGTATACTAGCAACGTAATGACTGTGGCTGTCATTATCTTTTGTCGGTTTGTTCGTTTTTCTTTCAGACGTATTTACATTGTCTACTTTCCATTTGGTTTTGCTAATTACCTCTTTGGGTTATCTTTGATAACCAAAGGTAAAGATTTCTCTCCACAACAGGTCCATATTGTTTTTTTTATGAAAAGCTGTTTGTTTTCATTTCTGAGTCAATTAATTTCCACCTCAAGCACCTATATCGATGCTTTCAATATAATAAATAATTCTTGATTTTTGATACAAAGGAAATTTAAGTAGTTTGAGAGAGGATTGTACCCCACAGTCCTTGAAACTTTTGAGGGTGCGTGGGGTGGACGTCGTGTGCGAGGGTGGTGGCTGCTGAAGGGGTTTCGGGAGCACGGTGGCGGGCGCGGGCAGCCACAGCACGGCACGCTCTCTACCGCGGATGGACTGGTTGGCGTCGGTGTATTCATAGTTTTGTTGTTTAACCATAGTTCAGGCGGTCGCGGGCCAGTGCTGATGAGAGTTTAGAGTCGTTATCGTGACAGGGTGCAAGCCAGAATGTTTATACATTGTTGTTGACTTCAGTCACCCCAGCTTTATATGCATCAGTTCTTATCGTCGTCGCACATATTCGGTCGAGACAGTACCAAAATATTTCGCTTTTAATTGTGTACATTTCTTTATATTTATACATTGTATGTATATTTTTAAATAATATTTAGTTTCTTATTTTTCGTCAGGTGAATTTCTAGGGTTATTATAATCTGTTAAAACGTGAGAATTGATTTTTTAATAATGCGTGTTTCGTTAGATTGAGCGACCATGGTGCCTCAAACGCTATCTGATGGAGAATAGTTGAACTACAGTAAAGTTGAATAAAATAAATATTGAGGAATTGAACGGTAAAAATATTTAACATCAGTGTAGATTAGAGCCACCGATGTTACGCTTCGAAATCCCGTGCAATCTAGGTTGCAGTGCCGTTGATAATATAGCGATACTCAGGGCTGAATATGCGCCAGAGCGTAGACACGTGTGCACTGTGCATGTTCAGGTTATTTATAACTTATTTTAATTAACGAATATACGGTTTAAGTACCTTATTGTAAATTAATGACTATTCTTGTAGTCTATTTAGACTACTCAGTTTTAATTGCTAGGACATCATTATCAGTTCAATGGAATCATCTTCAGGATGTTTTCTTTAGGTGTTGTAAATTCATCAATGTTTGTTTATAAACAACATTGATGCAGAAAGAGAGTCAGGGACACTATGGAAGAGTTTGAAATATACATAGCTGTTAAAAAGAGCCTTCAAAAATTCGAAATGGACAGAAGGCCAAAAATAAGAAATTGCTGATACTATAAATCGTTATGTTTTGGTAACTTTATAGTTAAAAGTGGCGAGTCCAACATCTCATACAAGTAACCTTTTTAGATATTATAAGGGATAACTTCATATGGTTGTTTCCTTTGAATACTTTTCACTAATTTTTCCTTCAAAAGTTTTCAACAAGCCACTTAAATTCTTCATGAATTCTCACGAATAAATTAAAATCCCCTATCTACTCCTATTTACAAAACTATAGTATGCATATATTCAAATATATAATACTCTTGAGTTTTCTAGAAAGTACAGCACCAGTAGAACGACAAACAGTGAAATAGTAGATATAATCACTCTCAATGTGAATATCACAGCGCAACAACATACTGATCCTGTGCACAACCTAATTTCCATGTTAATTTTTTATGTATCGATGCTCATGTTAGGTCGTTGTGTATGGTACATAAACTTATACTAAGATAGAATGACATTTAATTTAGTTTAATCATCGGATCTCATAACTTGAGGTAGGTTTCATTCTATTCACTCCGGAGGTAATGCAATTACTAGGTTCGTGCATCATTGTATGAATTCCCCGTGCTCATGCCTATCGTTGCAATTAGGCTGATTACGCTATTTGTATATAACATTGTAGTTCACTTTACATCCAGAGTGCTATTTCATATTTTCTAAATACTGATAATTTTTTGTTTGTTTGAGAGATAGCTCACAAATATAAACATTGACAGTGGTTTAAGGATTGTAGACTTTAAACATATATTTGTTTTGTTTTTTTCTTTCTACGCCTCTCGGCAGTACTTTACGTTTTGATGGGGAAACAGTCCAAACCCCGGTCTTGTTACTACTTAATGTCAACTTGTTGTTAGGAAGCATTATTAATTAATAATTCAATGACAAAATGGCAACTGGGTCCAGATTGGACCCTTGCGGGATTCGATCCGGTGACCTTCGGTTTGAAAAGCAGACACTATAATTTCTCAACCATCCAGCAAGTTATACTAAACTAATATATTTAAATCCCATCGCGGTTTTAATTTATTTTTTGGTTCTCACTACGGTATTAATATTAATCAGTATTACTTTTACTGCATTATATGATTATTTAATACAATACCAAAAAAGTTGTCAATTTGTTAAATCTGAATAATGTGTGTATATATTTTATATATTTGTAAATTAAAAACAAGTATTTATGGTATTCAACCACACATTTGCGCTTTCAGGTTAAAAAATATATCCACATGTTAAAAAAAATGTGTAAAAAAATAGTGAATTTCCCATAGGGAAGAAGCTATTACCGTAGGTCTCATGGTAAGACTTAGGCCCGGGATCATGTTATTTTTACGTCTTTAGGTGCCGCCCAGAGGCCAAAAACAATATTCGTTAGTATATATATTTCAAAATATTAGAAATAATTATGTTTTATCCCTATATTTCGCTTTCCGCGTCTTCAGGTGGCAGTAAAAAAGTTAAATTAGTAAGTAAAAATTAAAAATAACTTACATCTATTTATGCTTAACAATCATAGTTTTAGCGAATTTCCCATAGGAAAGAAGCTATTACCGTAGGTCTCATAGCCCGGGACTTAAGCCCGGGACCATGTTATTTTTTCTTCTTTAGGTGCCTAGAGACCAAAAACAATAGACGTCAAAATTATATATATATATGTACATATGTATATACCTATATATATATATATACAATATTTATATATATATATATATATACATATGTCTGTGAAAACGATAATTCTCGTAAAAATTGTCCGATCAAGACCAAATTTGGTAGAGTTGTGTATTTCTGCATTTTCTCAGACAAGTTCGTAAACCAGACATATCGGTCAATCGAAACGGGTAGTTTGGTGGGGTTTTGTACCCCAAAAATGGGGTTTTTGCGTTTTCTCATTTAATTTTTAAAAACTTCAAATGTTATCTTTCACTATTAGAATCACCTTCAAAAACTACACAATTTAGTTCCTTAAAGTTTTTCTCTATCTCTAACGGTTACCGAAATATTAAAAAATCTAAATACAGTATGTTGTATTTTAGGTTTTCAATGTTAATCTTATGATGGATAAGGAAAAATTAATGTTTTACTTATTATCCAATATTTATGGATGAAACTTGATATTGAGCATCATGTGGTTGAGATCCATAAATGTATGCTTAAAAATCATAGTTTATGTGTTTATCATGGCAGCTAACCTGCATACTTTTTTCCATTTTAATCATACAGAGATTAGGTAGACTCCTTTATTTGTGTACAGATGTTTATGGAACTTGATAAAAATGGTCAAAGTATAAATTATTTACGCTAGAAACACCTACTTTCAGCGTTCCACAAAGCAGCAAACCTGCATACTCATTCCCATTATAATCTTATGGAGAATTGGGAAATAACTCTCATATTTATCGACAGATAATGATAAAAATTGTCATATATTATTATGTTATTGAATTGGAAATTCGCTGAGTACGCAGGTCTGCTGCAACGGGGTATTTGTGTCATCATGGCAGCTATCCTGCATACTCTTTTCTGATGTAAATAATATAGAGAATATGCAAAGTTCCTTTATTTATGGACAGATGTTGATGAAACTTGCTATACATGGTCAAAATAAAATGTTTTATGCTAGAAATGCCTACTTTTAGCGTTCCTCACAGCAACAAACCTGCATACTCTTTCCTAAGTTAATCTTATGAAAATTAGGTATAACTCTCTTATTTATTAGTAGATATTGGTCAATCCTATTATATATTATTATTTATTTGTAAGTTCTTAGAATAAGCAGGTCTGTTGTGAAGGGGGTATTTTAAATCTCAATTATCGTTGGCGAAACACGAAAACACCTAAAAATTATTCAGAGGTTGTGTTTTTTAAATCAGCTAATTTATTTTTCTTTTAACAGTTGCTATGGTTATATGAACCTCATTGTAAATAATATGCATTTTTTAAACTTTGTGAATCATAAAAATCATATTAAGTGTAATAAATGATTATTTTTGTACTACGGTATATCTATTACTTAAAACCAAAATGGCACTTCCAAGATTATATTAATTAATAAAGTATATTTATCCAAATTTGAATAAGTTAAGGTTAATTTATGTCGTAGGAAAATATATGTAATCATATAGAGCAAAACATTTTTGTGACTTTTTATAGTCACTCTTCTTCAATAAACTTGAATTTCGCATCAGTATTTTCAGATTATGGAGGCTCTTAACTACTTTAATGAATACAGAACTAACTAAGTTAAATCATCATGCACTTACTTAGACCTGGTAATTGTATTAGGCTTCACTTACGAATACTTCAACTTAATAAGGAACACTTTCTTGACAGCTGCTGGAAATGAGTTTCAGGAAGCACTAGTGAAAAATACGATATAAAAATTGTATATGTTAATTTAAATTTTTTGAATTTGTTCATTTCCTGGAACTCATTTAACATATATTATTAAAAAAATAAGTTTTGTAATACAATTTATTCACATATATATATTATATATATATTATATATTATATATTATATATATATATATATTATATATATATTATATATTATATATTATATATATTATATAATACAAGTAACCTAATGGAAACTGTGGATTTGTATCTAACTCACATCTGCTTTCTTTTAATGCGTTTGCGCACATATTATGTTACAAAACATACTGATTTGAAACATGAAAAAATCTGAAATACCTATCCAGTATTTACCATACGGCTCAAAACATATCAAGCACAGTTTAATTGCTAGAAGCTCTTGAGAAATTCACCAGTCGGAATTTCATTTTTTATAATTTCCTGGATATTTGATTTTACTTCGCATTAATTTTAGGAAAGGATGGAATATGGATAGGTGAATGATTCACAATGAATACACAATTACAATCAACTATTTGCTAATTAATTTCCTTTCCGGAGGCTCTTTGTTGTTATGGGGTTTAATTGACTGTTTTAGTTAAGTTTCCTAAACCAACAATTCTTCCCATTGAACCTGGGGCATAGAATTCACGCCCCGGCTGGTCCCATAAATACTTGCTGTTTAATTTTACCAGTTTTAATGTGTAACATTATAAAAATGTGTAAAAGTTACCTTTGTATTAGAAAATCAAATATATCTTAGTATACAACGTAGCCATTAAAAAGCTAAGAAAATTAAATTTAACCATTTTTCAAACTACTTAACACTAGATTCCCCAGAAAATATCACTCAATTTCCTAATCATATTTATGTTTTTTTATATTTTATCTATACTGTATATGGCTGTAGACTATGCAGTATAACTTATAAGATTTCCCATGAGTCTCTTATAACATTGGCACTTTTACAACATTAATACAAACTTGATCCCTGATCTATGTGTTGACATGACCTCCACGATAGTAGCTTAATTTCTAACAGGATGTTCACTGAAACTAAGCATCTAACAGCTGATTGGATATCAAGTATTTTTTTCACTATCGCCAAGTTTTATTGTTCTTTAATTTATTTATTTTATTGTGTTTAATGAGAGGCCCGATTGTATATAACTCAATTTTAATTGGGTTTAACGTATGGTGTTAAATCAAATTCAAACATCATAAGAACTTGAATAGCGCTGTTTATAAAACATTAATTGTCATCGTAGGCAACGCAGAAGAGACTAACGATACTCAATCTGGTTGAAAAAACCAAACCAATAATTATTGGAAAGCTGACTAATTAGTTGATTATTATGTCCCAAGCTCTCCACGTTTGATTTTTCACATTTGCTGTAATTAGATTTAAATGCTAGTCTCTGCCATTTCCCCCCCACTATTTATTATTGTACCTCAACATTGTATAGTTAAACCCCACGGACAAATTTTCTAACTTAGATGGGTTATATTATAATCATCAAGAGCTACAATTTAGATCCTGCTCATTTATTAATTTCAATTAATTTATTCAAATGAGCCATAAAATTCAAGTGTATTAGTATTGCTATTGTATGGGTTTATTACTGGAATAAATTAATTCATCTATTTATACATTAGTGTAAAATTTCAATAAATAATCAAAAACCATCATACCACCTTTTTGAGTTCTGCTTCTCTTATAGCGGTTTCAAATAAGAGAACAATGTTCTTATTCATACCAAAATTATCCAAACAACTTTAATAAAGATAGGTACTCATTAATTTTATGAATCTGATTATGTACTGTTTACACACTATACCCCTTTTTTGCATTCATTTTCTAACGAACGTCTATAAATATGTTAGATTAAATGCGCACATTTATGAACGATTATCCGTCTTTAAAAAGACCATGCTTTTCTAAAGCATGTCAAAGTTTTTTAGAAACGGTGATAAACGTAGGGCTCTAAGAATGTACTAGCCTATGTAGGCCTAGTTTACGGACGCATTCATGCAGACGTACGACAAACTTCCCCAAATACAAGTAGCAGTGTAGCCAACGTGCCGTATTCGTGCCGCCAGCCTGTCACATGATCATATCGTCTTGTGAAATATTTTATGGAGGAATATGATTCTGAAACATAAGTTAACAACGTTATCAAAAGAGAAACAATTTGGAATACTTATTGGAAACATACAGGGAAGGCTATATTAAAGCTATGATCTATGTTCGGTTACAATTTTAAAGATCAGACTATGTTTGTAGCACTGCCAAAATCCTACAATTAATACTTTACAAACTCACAACGAAAATTGAGATGGTCGACAAAAATTTGGAACGCATGAAATTACTGAGCGTTTTTTGTCTTTTGTTCGAAAAGGTCATAATAAAGGTCATAAAAAGGCTTATAGGCTCCAAGTCATATTGTATGACTCGGGATAGGTGAACAGCTGATCAGTTGATCGGTGGAGGGTGCCGCAATTACTCGCCCCGCTGCACTGAAGGTCATCTGGTTTACGGTCGATGGAGCAGCAGCCCAAGGCGGTACTCCGTCTGTCTCGCGCTCCCTCGCTTTCAAATGAAACGCGGCATTACACACTCTTATTCAGTAGATAATGTTCTACAAAGCACAGTATCCCGGACATCAGGGCAGTCCCCAAGTATGTGTCTAGACTTGCCTGTCTGAGCATTAGTAATTATATTGATCACTGATAATCGATATTACCTTGAAAGATAGAATATGATATGAAGTTTTTAATTATCGGTCATTATCTTGAATGCAATATTGCAAAACACTGATTCCACCTAACAATAGTATTTATTATTTCATTCAAATATGGTACTTTATCTCATAATCAATTATGAATGCTTTTACTAAATAAATGCAACCATTTGAGTGGAAGTACAAGAGTATAAAATGTCCCTATATTGTTTCAATGATGTGCCGAGCAGAACAACAAGTAACATGCCTGGCGGCCGTTGAGACTAACGCCTTCTATTTTAGTTAACTCGGTTTGAAATATTTGGAATTCAATATGCTGGTTTAAGTATTTTGATATTACATAGAGTTAAAAATATCATAGTTGAAACCAATTTTTACGATAAAATCCTTAGAAATTTTTAAACTTTGTTGTTACTAATATTGCTTACGGTTATTTATTATTTCATTTTTAAGTATATTTATTAGGCTGGTTTTATAATAAAGATCCTACTACATATCGAGGAATCATAAGATTTAGAGTATTTACATAAATTGGGGCTTCCTTGTTTAAATTACGTAACTCAAAACAATGTAGATTAGTGCTGTGGGATCGATAATTTCACAAGTGCATCAACAAATCAGTCTGTAAGCTAAATTACTCTGTGAGGGTTTGTCTTCATAGCTGTAAACCGGACTCAGCTGCTCTGCTTTTGGTCTTATAGACTACCAACTATTGATCTATCTCACCACGATTGTCAGCTGGTCTTCGCCAGTAACAAAGCTAATGACACACCACTTATTATGTGGACCTGTCTACGAGTCAATACAGCCACAATTATACACTATTTACTACATTCTACTTACTACTGACTACCCACTACTTACTATTTACTACATACTTACTCACTATTCACTACTTACTGTTTAGCTGAATAAGGAGGAATTAGGAAGACGAATGCCCTTTGGGTGCACAAAAACACCCTATTGAAGTAGTGCAGAGAAGCGTTTCCGAGAGGGAATGCCATGCCTGGACCGATAGGGATTTAGTGGGTGAAAGTTCCACACACCAGGATGAAATATCATCCTAACGGTGCATAATGCATTTTCCTATCGTAAAAATAATAATAATTCACTACTCACTACTCACTACTCACTACTCACTACTCACTACTCACTACTAAATACTCATTACTTACTACTTACGACTTTCTACTCACTACTTACTTATGTGGATAATACTGTAGAGGCTACAATAGACCTAATCAAGCATAGCTGCCATGTAGCCCTGGCAAGGAAACATCCACTCCGAAGAAACAGAAGATCCGTCTACTGGTGGAATAGGGACATAGCTAAGCGTCGTAGAATATGCTTAAAACTCAGAAGTAAAGTTACTAGAAGTAGAAGGAGGGACCACGGAGTGTTCATGGAAGAATTAAGAGTGGCTCGGTTTCAGCTCAAGCGTGCTATAAACACGAATAAAGCTTCTAAGTGGAACACACTCAAGGAGGACTTCAATTCGGATCCATTGGAGTTGGGCTACAAGATTGTTATGCAGAGGCTCGAGGCAAGATCTACTGTGCCTGACATAAACGCCTCACAGCTGCAGAAAATGAAAATGCCTTTTATATATACATACACCAAGACCTAGTGTTAAAGTTGCGGTTGAATTATGAAATTCCTCTGTTCAGCAATCAGGAGCTGCAAAACGCTGTCGGCTTCATGAAGTTTCGCAAGGCTCCTGGGCCTGATGGTATCCCTACTAAAGGCACTGGTAGCTGCCTCACCTGAACTAGTGCTCAACACGTATAATCGATGCTTTTTGCCGGGCTTGTTTCCAACACGTTGAATGATCCAACACCCTGTAAGGGCACATAGATCCTAAAATGCTATCTGCATAACAGGCCCCTCTATATGATAGACACAGCAGGGAAACTCATTGAGCGGTTGTTGAAGTCTCGACAAGTACAGTATGTACAACAAGCAGGGGGACTTTCCGCTCATCAGTACGGCTTCCGATCGGGTCAATCTGCAATAGGTGCGTTGAGTGAGGTAGTGAGAGTTTTTGAAGCTGCGCTGATTGAAAATCAGAGATTTAGCACCTGGACGGGAAAAATGCTTTCAACTCAGCTAGATGGACTGATAGTGCCTTGGGGTTTGAGTTTCGAGTACCGCCTTATCTCCTCCGTATGTTGCAGAGATTGCAAGATTGGAAGCTGGTCTTTCAAACTGCAGATGGTCCCAAGCAGAAGGATATCACCGCAGGAGCTGTTTAGGGGTCTATCCTTGGGCCAGACCTGTGGAATATCACATATAATGGGATCCTCCAAATGGAAATGCCTCGTGATACCTTCCTCGTCGGATACGCTGATGACATTGCTGTGGTTTTAACTGCAAGAAATGTGGATGATGCATAGATACTACTAAGTCTTGCAATGTCTCAGGTGATAGACTGGATGCGTGACCAGCAAAAAAGACCAAGATTGTCCTGCTTTCCAGACGGAGACTCAACCCTGTTTTGTGGCTTTCACTTGATAGTTAAGAGGTCCAAACGAAGAGAGTGGTGAAGTACTTGGGTGTTCAGCTGAATTTTTGCCTGATATATTGGGACCATGTATCCGCTGTATCTGAGAAAGACGAAAGGATTGTGGGAAACCTGTCAAGGATGATGATTAAAATCGGAGGCCCTATTCAACGTAGACGGCGCATACTCATGTCCATTAATAAATCTGTAATGCTTTACGGATGTGAGTTATGGGCCGATATACTGAAAAAGAAGCGGTACAAGAAAAACAATGGACACAGTGCAGAGAATAGCTGCTCTCCGGATCGTATCAGCTAACAGAACCGTATTGGAACCAGCTGCACTCATTGCTTTGAGGATAATACATATATTGACCTCCTAACTTTTGAAAGAAGTGGAATTTTTGAAGGAAATGACACTTTGAATCACGCTGAAGTCAGGAGACAAACTCTTGAGGAGTTGCAATGTCACTGAGAACAGGAGGAGAGAGGTAGATGGACGGCTGCCCTTATCACTAACCTTTTAAGGTAGATAGGAAGAAATCATGGGGATATGAATTTTTTCACAAAGCAGTTTTGAACTGTCCATGGTTTCTTTGGAGCCCACCTATATAAAATTGGAAAGGCTAAAAGCCCAGAATGTCAGTATGGCGATTCAGCGAATGACGATGCACTGCACACCATCTTCCTATGTAGAAGATGAGAAGCAGGACGATCAGATTTAGTGGCAGCCATTGGCCAAATATCACCGAACGGTATCGTAAACCGTATGCTGTCCACCCCTAGATCGTGGAACTATGTCTTCTGTATCTGCCAGAGGGTGCTCAGACAAAAGAGAGAAGAACAGCTATAGTATGGACCGTTTAGCTGAATAAGGAGGAATTACAAGACGTAATGCCCTTTGGGCGTACAAAAGCACCCTGTTGAAGTAGTGCAGAAATGCGTTCCCGGGAAGAAATACAATGATTGGACCGATAGGGTTTTAGTGCGTCTTGATTTTAACTATTTAATAGGAATATTTTTACCCTTTTTCAATATCCTTTTTAGTAGCGTGTTGAGTATTGGTTTTGTGACGACAGTCACATCATCAGGTCACCTTCGTATTGTTTAAAATTGATAGATTACACTTGAGACACTAAAAATATTTAAAACACACACGTGGTTTTAGGTCCCTAAACGTTTTTCTTTCGCGGTTTGTGCACGCATTATCTTTATTTGTTTATTTATTTGTTTTCTTCCACCGGCAGATAACAAAGAAATGCGTGCTAGACGAATATGACTTGATCATATGACTGTCGTCACGAAACCGGTAGTCCACACGCTATTAATTAGGATATTGAAAATGGGTAAAAATATTCATATTAATTGGTTACTATCAATATCCGGAAGTAGGAACATGAAATCAAATATATTTTGGTAACAAAATGAAAGATAGTGTCATTTTACTTAAATAATTAGTTTTTTGACGAATATGCGCATTCGTGTGTTTAATTGCGACGACACATTAACCTTTTACTTCACCAGCCATAAGGATATGTGTCTTATACAAACATTCCATTTTATTCTGTTATAATTCTTAAATATGTATGTTTAAACATACAGAGTGTATAAGAAAATACTGAATTTATTCTAATGGTAGGAATAAAGCTATTACCATTTTATCCATAGGGCAATAAGTTTGGGAATGTAACTGTAATTCCTGGTGATAATATTACACTGTTATCGCTGTGTCAGAACTGGTATCTATAAAATTATATCCAAACGTGTAAAAGTAGTAAAGTACTTACTATGTATTAGTTCTCGTGACTGAATAAATCAGAATTAGTTGATCCTGAATAACATATTTCCCCAGGTTTAAATTTGCATACGAACTGCTCTCACACGTACAGCACTACTGATTCTCAAACGACGAATAAGGAATAATAAGGAATGTCTAATATTGGTTTCATACCATTGAATTTCGGATTTCATCTGAACTTATTTTAGTATAAAACCTGTTGGAAAGCATATTTAAAATTTTTATTTACAATACTTTATGGCTTTACATGTACATATATCGTATAATATCATATTCATATATATTTGTCCTTTGACAAATACTAAATTTTGTATCTCAGTGTTCAACCAACTGTTCTAATCGAGAAAAATATATACAAAAATGAGAAATCATTCCTATATTTAATATTAACAGCTGAGCAAAATCTATGCACCATATCGATACAAAAACAATGAATCCATTAAAATGTATTCTCCATAAATCGCCAAAAGCCAGCTAAAGAGCTTCCTTAAATAAAAATTGGATGAAAAGACGGAAAGATGTATTGCATAGCTGATTAACTCTAATCCTATTTCATATTTCAGATAAAAATCTCTATTTTTAATTACCTAATCCTGGAACTCCAAGGTTAGACGAGTTTCTAACTTATAATGTATTATAAAAAAACTATTATATTATTAATATATAACCAATTCATTACTAATTATTGTTAATATTTTATAATTAAATTATTTTCTCCACGTAAATATGAACCCTCTATGAACAAAATACAAACAGTAAAGGTCACAAATCGTTCAATCAAACAAAGGCGTTTAGTTTCAGAGTCAATTAGGAAGATGAGCGAAGTTCATCAATGAAGCGAAACATCAGAAGCGATGATTTAGTCAGCTGTAATTGGTTATTTCATCCTGAAACTTCGTTTTAAATTACTGCCGATATTCCTTGAAACTATTATGAAAATTTTTATGGTTAAGATAACGTAACATGGTAAGTAAAAGCATTTTTAAGGAATACGATAACTGTCCATTCTGTTTCATGATTTATGTATTTATTAGATTAGATTACTGAAATGGCGACCGTACCACAATGTAGGTATTTTAAGCCAATAATCAATGGAAACGAGTGTAGGATGATTGTGGTGTGATCATGTAGTCTTGTTATTGACTAAGACTGACATGTTCCTTAGACAGAACTGATAAATAATAGCTCTACAGTCAATGGCATATGTAAGGGACCTACAGTTTAATGTGGAGTCCAAACCACTGCCTCTGAGTTAAAAACTGGTCTAACTATGAGGGTGAACTTTGTGGTTTACGTAGTATTTAATAGTGCGGATGTTAATCTACACAAGATAACACCCACTGACCATCACTCACAACTATCCCCAATTTTATTAAATGTTTACTATTATATTATACGTGACCTTATTTTTGAGGTTATGCTATTCGTATTTAACAAGCAAACGTTAATTTGTTTCAAATACTAATATTATTTTAGTTCATAGTTTTAGTTTATTTAAAAGTTAATGGACGAGAGCTGATCGTGGTGGCTTGATAATCACGAGAAATTTAGTGAATCTCACAATAGTTAGTTAAATGGGTGATTAATATAATTAGGTATAAGAGAAAGGTGTGTTCTAAAACACTCTCCTCCATCGGAACAAACACCCTTATCAACATGGTCAGTCAATAGAAACAGCCCTATGTCAGCTAATGAGTAGGGCTGAGGAAAATCTGGCAGCTAGGGCTTCTATATTTAAGTGACTTCTTAGACATTAAGGGTGCATATGGCAATGTTACTTACACGATCATGATCTGGGGGCTCTAGTACGTGGACTCGAACCTGCTCTGTGAAGGCGGAACGGGAATATGCTGTGCTCCAGATGAACCACAGCCGACTTATGAGGAGATCTGGTAGCTATCGCGCCCTCAAGGAGCTGATCTCAGGGAGGTCCCCTCACAACTATTGCGGAGCTGTTGGTCACAACTATTAACCGATTAAAAGATCAATAAGGTAGATTTTCATTCCACAATTTTTTATATTTATTTCACTCCACCACAGTTATTTTTCCTCATAATGCAATTCGCGTTATCCATGCGTTATTTTGTTTAGATAAACTAAGCAATCTTAATAAAACTGTCTTATACCGTAACTTGGGTCTTATAAAGAGTCTTTTACACTGAAGGTCAAAAACTCTTATATTTAAGGGTTTTATGTATGTGTCCTATTTTATTGGATGATTTCCTTTTATTGGTGCCAGAAATTATTTTCCTTTTAATACACTTACTGAAACACACATCCCGTATAGTCCCAATAGTAGTAGTTAGTATTATAATAGTGTAAGTATTGTAAAAACAATAGTTTTATTTAATTAACCATAATAATTAATAATAGGTTTTCTCAAATATTATCATTAGAGAACATTAAAAATTTTACTTAATCTAGTTTTTCCAGAGTCATAAAAGTATAGTTGTAAAGTGTTTAAACATTTGCATTTGAAATATCTGCCAGTATGCTCTGCTAAACCAGAACTGTTTAATCACCGTAATAGAACAGTCCGTCTCACCGGCCCATTACAGTCCGTTCCCCATTAGTTGTTGTAATGGACTCCGGTCCGCAAAACAACACTTGTACAGTCCAAGCCTAACCTTGTACTCAGTGTTGTAGTGGTGGTTGATTCACTATCGTGCTAAAATATACCTTACCAAATTATAAAAATTTGGCATAAATTTAATTCCCAAAATTTGTGGTTCAACTCTGGTTACAAGTTTCTAAAGAAGTATACTAGCAAAGACTCCCTTGAAGTATATTTTTATCATTTCATTATTATTTTGTTAATTAGTACCCTTTTATTAAAAAATACGTTTCAACTGCCACTATTTTTTAAGGGCTAGGTTAAGGCTTAACTAAAATCCTGAAGGTGGTAAGGGCCAAATGAATTACGGAGACAGTGAATAATGGTGTCAGCTAGAACTGGTGTAAGTATGTGTGTGGAGATGAACAGGGTTCATCAATTAAATGAATTTGAATAAGAGGAAGATAAATATCTAATTAATAAAATCAATAAATCAAGTTTACATTGTTAAGACGTATTTTGCTAAAAATAAAGTGCATGTATAACCAGTTGCTGCACTGGATTATTAGGCGTGGTTGAGTGTTAAATACTCATTGTTACAATCAACTCTCTTATCACGTTCGTTGATACCTAGATATATGTATCGTATGTAATCAATCATATTCAGTCGAAGGCTTATTGCTCATTCAGTCTCCTGATAATAACGTGCTAGTTTTGGTTTATATTTCTCATCCTCTCTTATAAACGATAATTTTATTAGGTTAGGGTAATAACAACTTATATTTGTCAAAGTATCAAAACTCCAAATATTTCACCAATATGCGTCAAATCCTTCTTAGCAGTAACGTGGTAAAACTATGGAAGTTTATTAATTTCTCATTTATACCATTAATATTTTAGTTTGTTATCTATATTCAACGCAAATAAAGTAGTTTGATAATTAAAAAAACTATTCCTATTCAATATAGCTAACTAAGTGGATGAGTGGTTAGAATGCTCGTCTTCAAAATCGTAGGTCAATCAATCTCCCCAGGACCAAATACGTACCCGGTTGTCATTTGCCTTTGTATTATTAATTGACGATACTTTGAAGTAACAATTCGACGTTACGTAGTAACAAGATTGTGATTTGGACCGTTCGCTATAAAAACAACATTGTAAAAAATGTATTTATACTTTGAACGTGTAAAAGTAAAAGTAATAATTTGAGGCCTGTCTTTGAACTTGGTATGTACTTTACTGAAATAGTCTATAACATTATTAGGTATTCAGATTAAAATTTTGCATAGTATAATATGCCCTCATAATGTAATATAGTTGTAATTTTACGGTAACGAAGCTAAGACGGGCATTGCAAGTAAACTTATACAGTTTCGCTATTATGTAACGAGGAGGTTTCTGCGAAACCGATTTTATATGTTTCTATATTAATGGACAAGCTATTTATTTTTGTTCTAGACAGAAGTTTAAGGGGAGTCAGGTGTCCCTATCAGGGTAATGTAAATTTGGTATACTATCAAGGTTTATTTTCTTGAAAACCATGCAACATATAAAATTGATTATGGTGTCAATTTCATCTTAACATATTTCTCTTCAATATAAGTCAACAGATTCTTCATATTCAATACAAATTTATTGATACACATTTTACAAAATACCATAATATTTATAGGATATTTTTTCATTTATTCTGTAAACCAAATTTAAAGAACCAAGCTCATATCCTCTGCTCATATTAAACCTATGTAAGGAGTAAAATTAAAGTAAAAACTTGAACAGAATGAAAAAATCTTCAAAGTTATTCGATAAAATTAACCTTTTATAAGCAAAACTCCGATTTTTTAGGAATCGTGATTAATTGAAGTTTCAACTAGGTCAATCGTGCGAAATAGGTAAATGTTTAAGCATCTCAATTTTATTTAATTTAATGTTAAAAAGTAAATATTTATGTTTTTATTCAAAGTATCTTTATGTTTATTTAAACTTTTAAAATGATATAAACTAACAAACTACTAGGTGACTTTCAAATATTCAGTTATTGTAAAAGAGGATTACACTAGACCCAGATAGTGCTGCCAGGTCAAAAGTCAGTTCAGAGGTTGTGGTCCACAGCCAGTCTGAATCCTGCTCTCAACAGGGAAGCAAATCAGGAACAGTTTTGTGAAGTAAATTATACATACAGTAATCATCCATACAGTAACTGTGAGTTGTAGGCATTTTAAGGGTCAGCAGCATCCCTTCATTATATACTCAAATACTCCATTTACATTTTACATTCAATTTAATTGTTAAATCACTAATTGACGATCATGCTTCACAAACATAATATTTATTCCTGTTGGTCACTTAATGAAAGTTTATAATTTTATATTTATTTAAATTTCCCTCTGGCCTCAACAGTAAGACATAGTTCACTGTAAGCAACACATCAAAATATAAGAATAAATAAAATGTTGTTACAACACAACGGATAATTAATTAAATCATATGACGATCACAGTGCATAAATCAAAGAATAGTTCTGAAGCGTGTAATCACTAAATATGCGATAGCTCTTAGGCAAGTTATTACAATTGGATGAGTTACCTTAATAAAAATCTAAAAATTAGTTATGTTATCTATCCCCTTTAGTATGTTACTATCATTAACCTATGTATGTAACATGCACTATATTTACATAAGATAACGCATGGAGATTAACTAAAGTTAAACTCTTTAAGACGGAGTAAAATTTGATAGTAAGTACAAACTAGTGCAGTCTTTTCTGTTTAAAAGCAGTTTAAATGCATTCCATCGTTTATAATAGGTTAAGAAAGCCAAGCGAGCATGGCGGAATACGTCTCATTTTCTGTTCTGACGGAAATTACCAAATCATAGCATATAATATTTAGTATTTTGTTTTAATTTGTATTTTTTTATTTAAGTAACATATACTGTTAATAATTTACAAAAAAATTATTCATACCGCTGCAATACAGTTATTACATAATACAGTTATATATACTACAGTTATAATACAGTATAATACAGTTATATATATATACGTAAATTAATCAGCTAACTTGAGGAAAAACACAAGAGAAAACTAATTGAGAAATGATTATATTTATTACATCATTTCATTACTTTCCATTGTTTACGAGCTTGTGTTTAGTAGCTTGTTATTATAATGGCGAGTCAGCTATATACTAATTTATAGGTTAACAGGTTTAAAACACCAACACTACCAAAACAATAGAAATTGTATGCCCTTTGGGCAGATAGATTGTTTTCAATTATTCTGGACACAGAGTATAAACAGGTCATTAACAGTATGTTATTTAGATTTTCAATTCGGGTATTGTTCATCACAATTGTTTGTTAACACATGGTTTCCGGGATCTGGAATCTGATCCCGAACCTGAACCTCCTGAGATAAGTCTGCTGGAATCTGATCCCGAACCTGAACCTCCTGAGATAAGTCTGCTGGAATATGATCCCGAACCTGAACTTCCTGAGATAAGTCTGCTGGAATCTGATCCCCAACCTGAACTTCCTGAGATAAGTCTGCTGGAATATGAACGTAGTTGACTAATCATGATGGAACTGTCCGCAATTAATCTAAATAACATAAACCTACCATCACCAACAATGAATTTCAATCCTTATGATTAATTGCGTTACTAGTCCATATTCCAGGAGTACTAATCAGGTAGTTTTTACAGTGCTCGTTATATTATCTAAAGTCCACTGATCCAAAGTCAATCATTAGCAGTAACTTAAAATGTTATGCTAATATCACATTAGACCCATATATCTTCCATTATTACTCTATTTATAAACTATTGTTCCTGGAAAATGAATGATGGAAAATGAATGTCCCTGCTCTTTGTAAGAAAAAAAACTACATGTCATAAAAGTCATGACATCCAACATTCATATTTATCTAAAAAAAATAAACGAAATACTGTGGTGATGAGTCTTCAGAAAATGTGGAATTATTATCCTAAAATAGTTTGATTTGTCTAATAAAAAACCAATTACGTGAAGTAACGTACGTGAGAACGTTTAAATGTGGTTCAAATCAATAAACTAGGTACAGTTTTTTTCTACACGTGTGTTTCTAAAACATGTGTTTCTACAC
Source organism: Nephotettix cincticeps (assembly GCA_023375725.1). Lineage (NCBI taxonomy): Eukaryota > Metazoa > Arthropoda > Insecta > Hemiptera > Cicadellidae > Nephotettix > Nephotettix cincticeps. The sequence goes on along the minus strand of CM041791.1, from coordinate 89,971,360 downwards.
ATAAGTATAGTAATTAATGGAAATAGGTCCATCACAGACCCAATTCCATAATTATTACGAACCCTCAATTATTAACGCTGAATTATTACAACTGGTCATTTTTAAAAGACACTTAGCTACATATTCCATAGTTAAAACATTTGTTATTAAAAAAATATTTCTTTATGCAAGACAATGCTGTTTCAAAATAGTATAAGTCTTATCCATAACATTAAGAACGTTTTCAGGAATGGATGGTTGAACAAGTTTTATTTATGTTCTAAAAACTGTATTGTATTATTTTACGTTGGAGTACATAAAACTTCTCATGTTTTATCTATTAATTATTAGTAACAACCCACTACTTTATTCAAGCTGCCTCATTACAGGATCGCTAGGTAATGACTTTGAGAGAATGTTTGTAAATATTTGAGGTTCTCTTAAACGCTATTAGTTAATATAATCTCCTTTGTTACAGTAAGCTTCAAAACCACTTCGGATTATGTTTGTAATCCTGCTATTACGGTCTAGATAATATCGTTTAATTTCTTCATTCTAAATGCATTTAAACTTCTTTACTAAAAAATATATACATGACAATCAACTGAACACGGTATGTAGTGCTGACTGTTGCATTGTGGCTATTCATATTAACTATAAACAATGAAAAATACAGTATCAGCCAAAATAAACAGTACTGAAATTGTAATATTTTATTCTACGTATACAGCTTGGAAGTTTGTATCCTGTAGGGAAAACCACCAATATTTCTGAACATTCTTCTCATTGACGTATTGCTAATGTTCAGTTTAAGAGAAGCTCGCATTAGGCTTCTTTTCGGTGACTGTAACACTTTGCTGCAACACTCTTGCGTTGTTTTCATTTGTACAGACAGTAGTTGGGCGACCTGGAAACCCCTTTCGTTGTGTCAAAACACTACCTGTTCTTCGAAAATTTTCAACAACACTAAGAATCACAGTATTACTAGGCGGGTTTTTGTGGAAATGTTCCCGAAAACGTAGAGCAGTGAGTGACAAGCTTGGACCACCCAATCGTCAATTTCCGTATGAGCGAAAATAATGCTCTCCGATAAAAGTTTTTTTTTAGAGCTGTTAGCACCATGTTAACAAAAACTAACCTCAAAAAAGAAAGAAGTAATGAACGCGAAGCCGTGGCAACAATCACCAATTGAATCAGCTGATCGAGAAGGAAACTACAGCTGATTCAGTTTCAGTACTGTTTATTTTGGCTGATACTGTATATGAAGTATTGACTAGCGTACTGCTATCTAAACGACTTTTTCATAAAATTTAGCTATCTGAAAAACTACTCGTATTTTTCAGTTAAAGGGTTTGTTTAAATCTTTAGGCAAACAAACACAAAACTTATTTTAAGGGAGTGAAATCACTTCCTTAAAAGTTATAATTTGTCAAGGAAGTGTATTCAACACTTCTTAAAAGTCGAGGAAGTAATTATAGAATGGTATAATCCAAACAAGAACTCGTTTACCCAAGTCTTGGCTCACAGCGCGGTTTGTGTGCTATTTTTCTTTGTTGATATCAGCTCTATGCTTAATGTTTTGTATATCTATCACCATGGATCTAGGATATCTGCGGTGCAACTAAAGGGAATGAGGTATTGTAGACTAGCCGTCGGCGTTGCCCGACACTGGATTCGAACGAGGGACCGCGTCCTTTATTAGTAGGTAGGCAAAAGTTCATTACTTACCTATAAAACGTTCAAGTTGATAGTCAGAAACAATTCCGATTGAATGCGGAAATTTATTATCTAGTCAAAATAGTCATACTCATCACTGTTCGACATTAGACAAATTAGTAAGCCTTCAGGCATATTGATAGGCAAGTTAACAAAAACCTTGTTTTGGGTATTATTGTTTAAAATTTTACATATGTTCTTCAAAAAATATGTTTTGGAAAATTTAACTCCTATCCAAAAAAATTTTGTCTTCATATCCATTTACATTTTTCTACGGTGTAATGATATAATTTAAAATAAAATAAAATAAAATGTCTATGTACTAAAATGTATTAATAATAGTTTTTTGCAAAAAAGATGAACGATAGTTTGTTTTGATTATGTAAATAGGTCATAAAATTAGCAGATGAATCATACCATTATCCACAGTTACTATTTGACAAGGTCGATGTGTCAGACACTCTGTAGCCCTATAACGTATCGACCCGGGCGCGCTTATCGCAACTCCGATATTCTACTCACAGACAGGCCCGGCTTGCTTCGCCGCTCGCCGACGGAGTTGCCCGTGAATATTTCAATAGCTTTCGGATAAATCATGTCAACATTCCCTCAGCAAATTTTGTTTGTCCTTTCGTAGTTCTCTTTCATGTTTCCCATAATAGTTTACTTACGCTCTTTTCTAACCTGCGCATTGGTTAGAACATAATAGATAAATAACACTTATAAAAACCTTTACTTATATTCATATAACCTCATCACATTTTGGTATATGATGTCATTTGACCAAAGTAGCGAATTCTCCAGAGGGAAGAAGCTACCATAGGTCTCATGGAAAGACTTCAGCCCGGGACCATGAGGTGCCTAAAGACCAAAACCAATAGTCGTTAGAATTATATATATATATATATATATATATATATATATATATATATAATAGTATAATATTCACAAATAACGTAAATAAAAAATAGGCTTGAGAATGGCCTTAATGTCGAAACATGTCGTTTAAAATAATTTTTGGTTTTCAAAGGGTAGTAAGTTTCTAATGTCTTTAATAGCAATATTAATTAAAATAGCTCTCATTTGTGAATTAAAATGACTAATAACCATGAAGAAATTTACAAATAAAAATACCTGACCCTGAATATATACAATACCTGTGTCCGTGAATACAATTCGCGTGTCACGTAAAAATGGTCCATCCAGACTAAATTGGTAGAGATATCTATTCCTACATTTACTCAGACGAGATCGTAACAAAAATATAGGTCAAACGGAAAGGGTATTTCAGGAGGGATGTTTGAACCCCCAAAATATTATTTTTCTTATTTAACATTAAATTTTAAAAAATCTTTATCTTATACCTTTTAAATCAGATGAAAAACTACAATTTAGTTACTTAAAGCTTTACTCTATCTCCGATTATTACTGAGATATTAAAAAATCTAAACACAGTACATTGTATCTTGGGCTCTAATGATAATCTTATGGAGGATAAGGGAAATTTAATATTTCCCTAGTTAACCAATTTTTTTCGTAGGAACTTTGTATTTATCTATCTTTGTGTGGTTGGGATCCATCCATTTATTCTTAAAACCATATTTTATATGTTTATCATGGCAGCTAACTTGCATCCTCTTTTCCCAATTCAATCGTATAGAGAATAGGCAAACTCCATTTATGGACAGATATTGATGAAACTTATAATTATATATATAATAATTGGTATAACTCGTTCTCGTGTTAAACCTATTGAGAATATGCAAAGTCTTATTTTTATCAACAGATATTGATAACACTAGTCATATGAGTCAAATATTACTATATTATGATAGGTATTATTTATTTGTAAACTCGCTAAGTACGCAGGTCTGCTGTAATGAGTATATTTTCTTTTGTTTTTTGTCAAATCTTGGGAAGAGTGAACAAAACCAGGTATCTACTATACCTGGTTATCCTTGGTTATCCTTATGGTTATACCTTATAGTTTCAATACAATTGTCTAGTGACTGACTAAGATTTTATAAATTTTCAAAAGATGTATGTAGCTAGTATTTTTGTGAGAAGTGGCAATCTTCTTTATGGAAGTACTGTAATGTAAAGCCGTCGCCACTGGTCGAGCTCCATTATATGGGTTAATGTGGTGTTGGCTGAGACAGTTGTAGCTGTATTCTAGAAATAGATGTGACAACGAGTGCTGCCTGCTCAGGGTTAAGTTCTGTAAGTTGTAATGGAACTGGTCAAATGTTTAGGTTCACACAATTCATTAAATACATTAGTCTATAGTTTTTATATAATTTTCATATTTTTAATATCTTGAAAAATATATAGTAATGCACCAGCTACACAAAGAAAAAATATTTTCCATAAGTTGCCAAACTATATATACAAGCATACTTACAACTTATTTTTAAATAACAACTATCATTTTACCACTCCTCAAACAGTTTATCAACAAATATTTTATTTTATCATTGTATTAGATATGCTGGTGAATATTATCATTGATATGAGTTGGTACGATGCTTAACATATTTTTCAACAGGCAAAATATTATATTAATGTCTAAAATAATTAAAAATTTAATGAATCATTGTATAAAATACACTGTTCACTTATAACGTTTTGAATTACACAGCGCAGATACAAAAAAGCATTTTATATTAGGTTTTATGAAAGTGAGTAAAGTTAAGGAGTGTAATGCATCCAAAATAAAATATTTTGCCTTTAATTAAATATTTAACGATTGAAAATTGAATATTTGAATGTTGTAGAAACGCAATGATTTTATTATTAAGTATAAATCAAAGCTTAAAATGTACCTCGGTTCCTTTTCTCTTAAAATGAAGTTACGAATGAAAGTAATTTTAAGTTAAGATGAAATTCAGGTTCCTGGCACTGACTTACACGTTGAAACAAAGTTCAAATTAATTAACTCTTAGCGGCTTATGTAGATTTATATTTCTTCTTACAAATTAAGCGCAAATCGTTTGTTTATAAATACTCGAGCAGTTTTATTCCTTCTAATAGTGTTTTTACTAAATGAGAAGTTGACTATTACGTTATGCTTGGCATGGATATCAACTGCGGGCCCGTTCGCTTCCGGTCTGCATTAGATTTATACGACTACTTAAGCAATGAATGTGTCAACGTTGTAAATGTTTGTTGTTTATAAAGGGTATATAGACATACGGCCCTTATATAACGGTCTATAAAATCATTTATTATATTATTTAATTTTTTATTTTGTGTATTTCTCCGCTAGAGGAATTTTTAACGTTTTGATGGGGAGGGGTTCAAACCCCGGCTTGTTACTAATGATAAATGATAAATGATTTATTTTCCTTTCAAAAAATTTCATAAAATAAACATTACATAAACAGGAAATATACTGGCCACTTAAATCCAGTTGTGTGGCCAGTGAAGAAAATTAAACTAAAAACAAGTAAAAATTGTTTTGAAATTTCAAGACCAAAAATACAAGAAGTAACCTAAGACAGGAAACTGCGTATAGTATTTGTATTATTTGTATAGCAATTAACATGATGCCTAACAAGCTAGTGTTTTTACTAACAAAAGTTTGATTCACACTTTGACTGAGAGTCGGTGTGACTTAACTCCTAACTTTTTACTCTCTTGGTTACACCACCGGTGGCTTTTATTCTGAGTGCCTGATAAAATGTTACTGTGCACATCCAACTATTCGTTCGTTTTCTACTAAGTAAAACGAAGTCCACAAATCATTTTGCAGTAAAGAATGAAATAAGCATCCCTTGATTAAGCATACCTTAAGTATACCTTATTTTACGAATTCTTGGAAGATACAATGTATGAGACCTGTGTGATAGGCATTTCAAGTCTATCACCTAAGTTTCATATCAATCCTTATTTAGCCTATTTTTAACTATTTACAATAATAATTTTTTGTTTAGCTTATTAATGATAAACCTATTAAATATTTACTAGGTTCTTTAAAAATGCAGTATTATAACTTTAATTTTATATTTTTGAATTATTTACTGTATAGAAATTAGTAAGCCTATACGGTCAAAAGATATGCCTTGTAACTTTTGTACTTAAGTGCGTAGGACATGTAGGTTAGTGTTACGGATCAAAATTTACTAAAGAGCATGTAATGTGGCCAGAACATCTAATTGACTCATTATGGAATAAGTAATCATAAAATACTTTTTTTAACAAGCTGTACCAATGGTTTTGATAAAAACAAACTTAAGATAAAGTACAGTACATAAATGATATTTAAATTTCTGTATTATATAAATTGTGTTTTCGATTAAATCTACAGTACTAACTTTCAGAATATCCCTTATCTTTGGAATTATTAGTTGAAATATGCTTAGTATGTAGTGCAAAGGTAATATGTAGATTAAGTTTGATAGTGTATATTATATTATTTCATATAATGGAGTGAACAAGAATGACCATTGCCCCTTAGTGCTAACAAAGGCTTTGTCTGGCTATCACATACTTGGCACTATGTTCGCTTGACACCTCGAGCTTTCTTATAACACCCAGTATTGTCAGAGGTGTCAATAAACGAGTAGAGGCGTTCATTTTGAAAAACTGTTATGCCTACTATTCCTTTTTATCATTGGGATACTAACATACTATACTTGACTTGATAAAATCTAGGGGAAGGATTGCACTGCGACCTATGAGATCTATTGTGCCCCCCAGACTAGTCTCTAGTTCTTGCCTAGAGACTTGCCTTAATAAAGTTTAGTATAACGAGGGGTTCTAACTTTGGAAAATCCTCCACCGCCACCTGGTGTGTTCCCAAGCTTCTGGCTCTCTTCTGACCTATCGCGTCACACTCAGCCAATAGGTGTCTAGGTGTTTCCTCCCCAGATTGGCAGAAGCGGCATTCACCCTCTTGGACAATGCCCATCTTACTCAGATGACCCCTGAGCCTACAGTGTCCGGTTAGAAATCCCGTCAGTATCCTTAGATAGTTTTTCTTAAGCCTGATCATGGTCTCAGACCTTCTTATATTATGCACTCCAAGCATTTCCTTAGCCTGTCGGCATCCCGGATGAGGTCCTCCTTTAATTTCTTTTTAAAAAGGAGTCCTCCAGTGCACAACCTGGCTCCGGTCCAACAAAGGGGGTGGCTGCCCCTACCCTAGCCAGTTTGTCTGCTACTTCATGTAGCCACTACTGTAGCTAGGGAAGCTATAGTCGACCTGGACAGAGCCCCGCATGCCCAAGCAAGGCTAATTACTGCAGGAGGGCGCCTGGTATCCTGCAGGTACCGTTTGAGACACCATATAAAAGGCCTGGTGCCATCCACCCCTCAGCACGGTCCACATAACACCTTGGGTTGGCCTGTAACAGAGATGAGGAAAGGAGAAAAGAAGGATGGAAGGAAGAAAAGGTAGGAGACAGATAGATGAAGAAAGATGATCCATTCATGGGAAAAAGAAGGAGGATGGATCAGCAGGAAAGTCCCAAGCTCAAAAGAAGAGTAGGGAGCTGGGGGGCTGATTGCGATGGACAAGCCACCGGGCGATGGGATCGCCAACCCCTACGCCAAATACTAACATACTAACAAATTGAGATTTAAAATAGTGGAATAAATAATTGTGGTTTTATTATTGTATTGTATTTATTATAACACTTAAGTAAATATCGTCTATAAATATAACTTATTCTTATTCACTATTCCGCTCCCAGAATATCTAATCCTTCACAACGAAGCCGTAATGCTATTCGACTGCAGAACATGGCCATTCTGAAGTTAACAGGTATTTACTGTTGGACGTTACGAAGTTTGCCGGGTCAGCTGGTAAACTATACAAATAATGCAGTAAATAATAAGCTATAAATGATAATGCCCTAAGTTTTTATATTACTTTATTCTACTTTTACTTTACTTTTATATTATGATTTAGCATTTCTCATGTTGGGTCTACAAGATTATAGTACTAATAAAATCTAAATATATAAAACAAAGTTGTGTTAATTACGCTCATTATAACTCGAGAACGGCTGGACCGATTTTAATGATTTTTTTAATTCGTCTCTACTCCGGTCATGCTTTAGGCATATTCAGTTTTCATAAATTCAATTAGTTTCCATTTTATAGAATTTTTAATTTCTAATGTTAACCTTATGGGAAATAAGTTTGTTTACAAATAAATAATAAATAAATTCTTTATTCATCAAAATTTTACAATTACACAAGATACAAGCTATACATAATAAAACATCACAACAATTGCATCAAACTGAAAAAAAAATTTACAATAAAAACATACATTTTTGTAAGCAAAATTAAACAAGTTATAATGTGATGAAAGAAAAACTAAACAAATGTTGATGAATCGGGTTGCCCCAAGGCTAAGCCCGAATCGGGGTCCCTTCACTAAATAACTATTTAAGAACAGAAAAGAAAGTAAATTGTGCTACAAATATCTACAATCAAAACATTTGATTTCTAAAGCTACATCTGTCGGTACACTCTCCATTAGCAATGTCATTTGCTATTCAATGCCTTCTGTATCAATCGTCAATTTTAAACTATAAAGTAGGCCTATGTAAATACTGTACAAAATGAACAATTTAATTGCCAAGTTTGATACTTTACAGTTTTGAAGGTTTATGTACCTATTTTTCCATCTGTTAATAAATGTCATAGTTAAAAAATTGCATATTATATAAAAGAAAGTAGTGTTTGTTACACAATTTACCTATAACTCGAGAACGTCTGGACCGAATTTAATGATCTTTGATTTTTTGGAATCGTCAATGCTCCGAGAAGGTTTTTTTGACATATCTATATAAAAAGGATGTTTGCATGTATGTATATTCGTATCTTTGAAGTTTATGTACTCGGACACCGTAGGAAAATTTGGCATGAAAATTGGTACACTTACGTAAAACTTCATAGTGAAGGTTTATGGATCGTCAAATAATTAATATCTATTATAATTAATTATAAAATAATTAATATTTCATATTAAAATAATATAAAAATTTTATAATTAATTACTTACACTCAATTTTATAATCTCATAATATCTCTAAGAATTGATATAATTTAACGGAAATTGTGTAGCGTTTCCGACTCCAGTTGCCAACATGTGATACCCATTAGTACCAACTGTCTTATAACAAACCAAAATTATCCAGAGTGCAAATTCGTAAAAATCATAATTGATGTGTCCCTCTCAGTTAAAAACCTGCATATCTTCCCATGTTAATATTACTGAGAATAGGCAAACTAATTTAACATTTATTGACATGTATTGTTTAATTTTGTATTGGTCAAAATTAAAATAGTTTATAGTAAAAATGTCTACATAAAGCGTTCCTCACAGCAGCAAAACTGCATGCTCTTTCCCATATTTATCATTTTGAGGATAGGAAAACTCACTTATTTATGGACAGATATTGTTTAATTTGGTATGGGTCAAAATTAAAATAGTTTATTTTAAAAAAAGGTCTACATACAGCGTTCCTCACAACAGCAAACCTGCATGCTCTTTCACATGGTAATCTTATAGATAGTAGGCAAACTCTCTTATTTATTACGGATATCAAACCTATCATATATTGTTATTAATTTGGGAAATCGCTGAGTACGTAGGTCTGCCGTGACGGAGTTATTGTTTGTAAGGGTAACGCCAAAACTAATCTTTTCTCACTTTCCGTCGGTCTGTCTTTCTGTAACACTTTTTAGTGTTACAGGTTTTTTGTAACTCTTCCCCACGAAGACGAGAGCACCGAAAGCAATGAAAGCTATGAAGCTTACTTTCATCACTCACCACCTTTTGGAGAAGCTTTCCGTTTGCTCAGAACTGTCCCAAGGACAATGATGATGAGTTCTAAAAAAATAACTTGGAGAAATATTGGACTTTTTCTCAGTTTGACAGAATATTTATTTTATAAAAGTGACTTAGTACTTGATAACTGTCAACTGATAACAAATATTAGTCATTTTATATAATACATTTTAAACATATTTCAAAACTATACTATATTAGAATATTGTCTTGAGGTACAGTATAAGAAATTTTAATCATGTTACAATGTTACATGTAATCATGTTACAAGTTTTATAATTTATTTAATTGAAAGAATTAGGCTGAAAATGTTGTATTTAGAAAGTTGATGTTTGAGTGTGTGTGTGTGTGTGTGTGTGTGTGTGTGTGTGTGTGTGTGTGTGTGTGTGTGTGTGTGTGTGTGTGTGTGTGTGTGTGTGTGTGTGTGTGTGTGTTTGTACGTCTGTGTGTACGTTAGATTGGTATGAAAACCAATCAATTAAACTCTCAAAATTTTTTTCCATGTCATATTTAGATGGGACCTATAATTAAGATTTCACCTCAAAATTATTAATATTACTATCCAAAGAAATTATTTTGTGTAAAAATCAAACGTTTGTGAAACTGTACGTATTTAATTGTTTAAGTGATTTCTAACGAAGCAATTTCACGGGATCGTCGATCCAATTTCATTTGATTTTGTTGTATTTTCTCTTACATTGTAATTGAGTTGTTGGGGATAAAATATTTTTCCATTTAAATATTATTTTATTAATAAATACTTGTAATCAGTTTGAAATTCCACGGACCCAAAACTAACCAAAGTAAATAATAAACACCTACTGAAAAATCAAATTCATTTAAACATTAAAATTTTCCAAAATACTAGGCTTCTTCCTTCTTCTTTGAAACAAAATGACCGGATGATCAATATGATAAGATCTGATTAAGGAAAACTACATTACGAACACCACACACACATTTTTGTAAACATTTAAATGTTTTGAACACAGAGCTGTCGCCATGCGAAATATGTCACCAACCCAATGCTCCCCCTCAATCGCTTTTGTCATCCCTCACAATCTAGGGGATCTTCTATTACGTCCAGCAAAAACATGAAAAACGCTTTGTACTTACTTTTAGGTAGATACATTTTAATATATGTTTAATGTGGTTGTTTTTATTTACCTTTTATTTAAACATAGTAAAGAGCTATTTTTTAACTACCCTAAAGACTTTAAATTTCAGTCATATATTAAGATTTATTTATTTTGTAAATGAATTGCCCTTTTTATTGCTCCAACGCAACGTATGCATTAATTAGATCCTCGGCATCTGTTATGACAAGCCCCGAAGCAGCGTTGATTCAATCAAGCCTCCTTGTTTTGTTTTAGCTCCAGAGACAAATTTTAAAGTTTCCCTTAAAGCCATTGGGTTCCAATGAACCATGCCATCCAACCCGTTTTTAATGGTGAATAATTTAATAAATTATTTCAGTTAAACTCAATTTGTTACAATTTACACTCTTTGTATTTTACTTACCCACTGACGTAATATGTTCCAATATTATCGTTTAAAATATTTTTGATTTAGATCTGAGAGTGAAGATATTCGTTTTCTGGCTCCTTGAATTTAAAAAATGATATCGATCAACTTCAAAGTTGTTTTCGATTTTCGTGTTAAGAAGACTTTAATCACCGATTTATTTAATGTTACTATTTAATTTATTATAAAAAGGTTGTCTAAGTGAATTTGTCATAAAAAAATGATATCGGTCAACTTCAAAGTTGTTTTCGATTTTCGTGTTAAGAAGACTTTAATCACCGATTTATTTAATGTTACTATTTAATTTATTATAAAAAGGTTGTCTAAGTGAATTTGTCATAGCTATAGAAAAATATATACTTAGATGCCAATATTTTACCCGTGAATAAAGTATAATATTGAAGAACAAAACTTTCCAGATATAGTATATATTGATCACATCAAAAGTAAAAATATCAAAAGTTTTCCTATGGTAAATGTATAAACTCTTTTATTTTGCTAATTAAACAGCCTACATCAATGATATTTGGTTTGTTGTTCACATTATGTGTGGATTATAGGCTACATAACAATATTGTTCCTTCGCTTGCAAAACCTCAACGGTTCAAGAAGTAGTCAAATATGACTGTGTTTACTAAATTTAATTTAGTAAATGCAGTATGATGTAGTTTTTGCCCTCTACGCTACCCTTATATATTTCTCGTATATTAGTCAAACATTTTGTAGCGGAACCTATCATAAATGAAAGTTACAGGTTTACACCGCCAACGCACTTGTACTTACTCTTCTCTTCTTCTTACTCTTGTGACTCTTCTTACCGGAATATGTACCAGAATAACCGGATGACGTAAATTCGCTTCCCTCACGTCAGCTTGCTGCGTGCGATCTAGTTTGGACCTACAACCATCTTACGATTTGTACTTTTTTATGACGGCAGTTGTGACTGGAACATCTGGGATTGCTACTGAAACAAATATCTAAACCATATTATTATTTTTTTGACCCATCTTCTCATCACAAGGGTTAGTCTAATCCATTACCTAGAACCGTGTTATACATTAATTCAGGCTATACCTAGTTGGTGACTTTATAACTTAGTGAGAAGCCATTGGTGATTGGTGGGCTTTGAACGTGGCGGGACCTTGGGCTCCCGCATTCTCTCGCTAAACCAGCGCGCTTGCCAAACCACTCTACAGTATTAGTAAATCGTAAAAAATCCGTGCACTTCCACATGAAGCCCATTCTTAATAATAATATCCTCATAAGTACCGGCCAACATATCTTCAATACTAGATAAATCTTTTTTTATTATACTGGTTATCATCACGTCCATTTTATGTGTAGACAGTGTAGCATTAACCTTGTCTCTCAAAAATCCCCTAAATCAACTCCATTGATTAGATGTTTAGTGAATGGAGAAGCCAAGCTGTGGTTTTACAAAAAAAATGAACAGTCATTAAGGAAATCACTTACATTCTAAAATCTATGACGTACTGCTTCAGCTTGATAGTAAACTATCTGAGGCTAAAGCTAAAATTAAGATACGTATGTTTCAAGCAATATTAAATATGTGTTCCAGTCATTGATGGATCTATAAAAAAGAAAGGGCCTCGTTCATTAAAACCACATCATAATTACATTTGGGATTGTTCCTTCCACTTTCACATACGAACCTTGGGTTTTAGTGACAAGTTTTAATGACATTGCGTCGTCGTTTAGCTACATAAGATAAAGATTGAGTGTAAAGGCATGCCTACTGCTGCGTATTGCATATGTATTTAGATACAGTACGTATTGGTATAGTTTTTATACTTCTAGTACATAGTTGTTATCTAAAAAATGCAATTTTAAATTTTGTTTGCAAAATAATCTTGAGGAGGGTAGGCGTAGTAATTATGTTCCAAGTTTGCACATCAGTAGAAGTTATATTTGTGTGCGTATAGTTGAATTCAGAGTGCGCATGATTGAATCATACGCGCGGATCATTGAATCTTGCGTGAGCATAATTGAATCTTGCGTGCGCATAGTTTGCACTAAACTAGTTTTACATCCTGTACACATCTTGTTTGCTCATGGTTTAAATTTTGTATGCAAAATTCTATGTACAGTGGTAGACAGTAAACCAAGTTTGCTGAAAACTTAGGAAACTGATTTACGTGAGCTACATGAAAAGTACTTTCTAACGACATTAACTGTTTCGTCTGTAATTTGGGCCTATCCAAACATGATAGGTTTGCAAAACTTCCAGTTATCTTGTATTTAAGGAAATATTCTAATTGTAAGAATTATGTACCGTACTTAATTGTTATTAATGTAATTACTTAGCTATGAAATATTTTATTATATATAATTACATTTATATTAATAAATTTCTCAATATTAACGCTTATTTAGATACAAAACTGCCAACGTAAAGCATATGCATTACATAATTTAAATTGTTATCATTTGCAGATGACTTGAGAGTTTGATCCATATATTTTATACACAGGATTCTCAAGGGTTGCAATCAGTTCTAAATAATGTAATTCAATGGGCAATTTTAAATAAAATGACCTTGTATTAAAAAATGACATATTATTATTAATTTAGATAAATCCCAATATATTTTATTTAAACTAGATCTACATGATGCATTGTGATTTACTTTCTAGAGCAAACAGAATCAATGATTTAGGGTTGTTTTTCGAGTTCTTTTTCTTTAAACTGCCATATTGATGAAAGGATAGCTTCGGAAACTAGAACGCTAGCATTATTATTTAGACAGGGTACCAGTTTTCACAATCTGGTGGTGGTATTCTGTGAAAAGAATAATGCATGAGCTAATATTTTTATACAAAATTGTACATGGCATGGTTGATGCCCCTCTTACCCTGGCTTCCCTCTGTCACCGTGTACCAAATATAATTGATAGCAGGAAATTATTGCTATTCTCTTAGCCATTACCTCACACTGCGTCACATGCCAACTCGCCTATTTCCCGCATGATGTGACAATATAATATTATTTTTCTTGAGCGGAATTTTTTCTAACTCATTCATTTGTTTAAAAAAACGTTGTATCAAGGGCTTGAAATAACAGTATATATTTTATAAATTCATTATTTTTCATTCGTTTTCATTGTTGTTAACATTGATATTCGTTGTTTATTTAATTAATTGTTCCTTCAGATTATTTAAGTTTTAATTAGTTATTGTTATTTTTTAATTATTTATTTGTTATTTTTCAAGTGTAATAGATGTGTTCACTAAAGATAAGGAAGATCTATACTATTCAAGTGTTGTAAAAGTCAGACTTATTTAATTTATTTCAGATTAAAGAACTTCATTGTTATTAGGCTAATACCTGTTGTAAAGCATTTAAATAAGTGAATAATACCCCCATCGCAGCAGATCTGCGTACTCAGAGAATTTCCAAATGAATAATATTATAATATTTGTCTGTGTTATGTAAGAAGGGCGAAATCAATGAATTGGGCGAATTTGACATTTTTGTATCACATCTTCAAGGAGAACATAATGTATCAGGGGCAAAAGTGTATTTCCAATAGCTATAGCTAGTTTACTTTAGAAAATGCACTTTTGACTGCTTCATAATTTTTCTGGAAGATATTTTTTCTACTCTCAACCGTGCATGGATATGTTTAGAAGAATTTCTGAATTAAAGACTTATTCCCATAGCATCTGTAGTATTAATGGAAATATGGAACTACCTCACTTTTCACAGAATAAATTCAAAGTTAACAAACTCGAAGAATTCGAGATTTACATAGCTTTTAAATCTGACAGGAACAATGTACTAAACGATCAACTTTTCTCCCAATCGAATATTATTTATAACACCTCTATTAGAATACTGGAAGTTGAGAAGGGGAACTACATACCGAATTAACATACTGATATTCTGTGTAGTCAAATGTCAGCTGTTTTAAAGATTGTGACATTTATGTAATTATTTTTATTCTTGTTTATTTACTTTTTGTGTTGTGTTTTTGTTCAAGTTTTGTTTAATGTTTTAATGAAGTGAAAAATCAGGAAATTAATCCTATTGCCTGATGATGGCCTAACGTAGGCCGAAACTGTAGTTGCGCCATTACTTCAACTACTAAGTATAATGGTATTTAACCCATTTAATACTTTTTACATTTTGTTTGACGATCTACAAGTAAAGAGTAAATTATTAAATTCTCATACTATCAATACTGGTATAGCAGTGAAACTAGTGGAGAAGGCCTCCTTTAAATCCAAAATATACTGACAGTCACTTAGATCCCAAGATATGTTTGAAATTAATAATCTTCCCATATAGTCTTGCATCAGCTCAATTAAGGATCCCTGTTTTCAGCAAACTTTCTTAATTTAATTTTACCATCCGAAGATACTAACTTGTTTGTTTTAACTTTGAAATTTCATTACCTTAATCCTACTTAAGAAAAGTCAGATTTTGTACGAAAACATTCTGTAGTATTATTTTTAAGGGTAATCCAGATTTGGCGAGTTTCTGAACTAAGAATCTCTTGAAAATGTTTAAATAAAATTGTCTTAAATGAATATTAGTTAAAATCCTGTATGCTAATTGTTAAAATTGCTAGGGATAATTTATTGTTTACCCATCATTTAAGTTAGAGGGTGTACTTTTATATGAGAACTAAAACGTTAATATGCTTGGAAATTTATATATTTTTAAACAATTTATTACTTACATTATTTCTTTGTTTTTGCTTATTCTTTATCATTTCATCAGTGCCAAAACTATTATTTATTATTATTGAAAAATAATAAATATATTCCAACAAATTAAATATGTTTAAAAAGGTAATCACAGGTAATAAGTAGGCATAATTAGTTTAATAATTAAAACAGTAATATTTATGTAGACACATAAAAGGTATAAGAGTTAGTTGACTTTCTTTGGTCCGTGTTAGTGGTAGTTTGTTACAGGGATGGTTAGATAATTCAGTTGAATCAATACAGATGGATTATGAGCTTACTGAAGCACGCGGCGGCGATATTGACTGTCAGCGTTAGGTTTGCAGGATTACTCTATATCACATCGACCTTGGCTTAAAACAGGGACAACTGTTCGACGTGTTTAATGTTTGCAAACTATTTTGTTTATATTTTTTGTTCTGATTCCTCAGAATTCAATAAAAAGATGACCACGTTAATAGGTTTAGAGTAGGTAATAGGTCGTAATAGGTTTTTATTTAACTCGTAACACTTAATAAACAATTGTATGAGATTTCATTTATTAACAAATCTGGTTTTGAACCTTAATATTTGGCAGTTTATGATTTTAATTAATAGTCTAGCATAAAAGATTTATTATAGCTCTCTCTTGCATATACCTGTCACAATTACAGAATAACAGAGTTAATTAACGTAATATTCAATATAAATAGATTGTTAACTCCGTATTAACCATCGCAAACTATATTAAAAAAATTAGAACAATTATTACTACATATGTATTATTAAAAGTATCGTAACACGTAAAGTAAATACATACAGCTAACTACCCCTCACATAAAAAATTAAATCAGGTCACACTTACGCAACATAAAATATGATACCATACAGAATTCTTCCTCTAACATCAAATTTTGTACCAAATAACAAACGACGACCTCTGACTGATTCGCTATTTTAAAAATATTTCTTATAGGCCTGAAACTTCAACAATATATGACATCACAATTATTACAATTATTAACCTTTGCCTCGCTATTTAATATGGTAACATAATCACGACTTATCTTTACCTTAAAAACTGATAAGTATTATTAAATTACTTTTATAGCTTAGTATTTGGAATATAATTCAAAGTCAAGCAATTTTTTTAGCAAGCAATATGGTGCGTAACAATGGGTGTGGATATGAAATGCTAAATGGATCAAAAGTAACAGATAATAAATATCAGAGCGTTGTCACAGACAATGACAGATTTTCACATTCGATACACAGCTCTGACATAAACAGTTGCCTTTCTCTTTCACTTTTTCATTTTCAAAATAACCTATGGAATTCTCCTTTTTAACCGATTGTATTGATTCATTAAGTTTTTTCACGTTTGAAGCATCCTTCACCAATCGAGAGATAAAAACTTATTTTTAACTTCTAAGTCTATCTGTAAATGTAAAGTTATAAATAATAAAACTTATATCTGATAACAATTTATATATATATACAGTGTGTTCATTAAAGTTGGGGACAAACTTCGTGGGGTGATAGTACTCATCAAAATAAACAAAAAATTACTAATAAACATATGTCGAAAAGTCCTTTGTTTAGCCGCTAGCCGCCATTTTGTATTTTATACAAAAGACGTTATACATAAATAATTATTTAAGATACAGAAACCAAACTTCGCATACATATTTAATAGCTAAAGAAAAAAATATTCTCAAATTATCATTAAGTTTGCTTTTATATTTTCAAAATGACGGCGGTTAAAAATATTTTAATTTAAATAACAAAAAAACTTTTAACTTTAAGAACCGTCGCCATTTTGAAAATATAAAAGCAAACCTAATGATACTTTGAGAATATTTTTCTCTTTGGCCAATAAACATGTGTGCAAAGTTTGGTTTCTGTATTTTAAATAGTCCTTTATATATAAAGTTGTTTGTATAAAATACAAAATGGCGGCTAGCTGCTAAACGAAGGATTTTTCGACATATATTTATAGGAAATTTTTTGTTTATTTTGATGAGTGCGATCACCCCTCGAAGTTTGTCCCCAACTTTAATGAACACCCTGTATATAATTTAAACTTATATCTGATATTATTTTTATAAAATATTTATCTCATACTTGACTTTCTGCGTGTAACAAATATCACTTTACAACCACTACATGTGCTTTTAATACGGTTATATATAAAATATACGATCCAAACCATGTTAAACCTTCAGGAAGGATTTGGCAGCAGCGTATGAGATAGCTCAGATACACCTGCGTCTCTAAAACATTTATCTTCTTATTTTCTTCCTTTATCATATATTGAAGACCAAAATTCCAACCCATCGAAAGACTGCTTCTCATTTTGACTTAAAGCTGAACCAAAATATTTAAATCAGTTTACTATAGTTGAAAAACGCATACGGTAGTATTATTTCAAGTCAGTTTGAAAACTATAATCAGCACGGACTAATGTAGTACGGAGTATAATTCTTTAATAAAGTTCTTTGTTAGTTTTAAATGACTAATGTTTCAAAATAATCATATTTATTAATTTAATTCTCTCATGTAAAACGAAATAATATGTACGGTAAAATATACAATATGCGATGTATGCAAATAAACACGGTGGAAAGTTACAGCAGAGGGATCCACGGACAAGTACTTCAATTTTATATTCTTCTAAGGTGAATAATCGTATATTCGAAATATTTTACAATAGTAATAATTCGCTATATTTTCTATAAAACTATACAGAACTCATACAGTAAATTATTTATAGCTATATTGTGTATTGTGGCAAGAGAAACAGGAAGGTATAAATGTAATCCGCACGGGTTGTCGGCAATATGTCCAGTAAACCATCGTTACACGCTTCGCTGGCTCCGGTCCAGGAATAACAACTACAGTAAGTGCTATCTAACTTTAATTATGGTCGAGCAATATTTAGTTCCCTGCACATTAATTCTTAAGTGTTCAGAATAACAACAACGAGTGATGACTTACCTTAGGCTTTGTTACAACACCCTAATTTACAAAAGCCATAAAACCATTTCGGTACTTTAGCATTAGCCGGATGTCACTTATATACAGCGCGCTGCGGCGGTTATGTTATGTTGGGTTATCATTAGGCTAAGTGGGATATTGATAGCATAAAATATTATTAATGACATAAAAATACCAATAAATTATCTAACTTAACTCCGCAGAGGGCTGTATGTCGGCAATATTCCGTATATTATAATGTAATGCAACATGTATTGGTCGCCGACATAAAGCGCTCTGTGGAGCTAAGTTAGGTTAATTATTGATAGTAAATAATATTATTAACGACGTAAAATTATCAATAAATTATCTCATGATTATCTATTATTATGATAAATAAATAATGATTATATATTATATGATTATTTATGATAAACCAACGTAAGATAAACCGCTGCAGCGCGCTGTATAAAAGTGGGATCCGGCTAATACCAAAGTATTGTACCACTGTTTCAAAAACAAAACATTCTTATCGACATTTTTGTATAAAATAAATAAATCCCATTGGCAACATAAAAAAGTATTTACTTTCCTTTGGGAAATAGCTTAGATATGTCTAAAGCAAATTTTTAGCTCCTCTAAACAGCTGTCATAAACTACATGACGTCACTTCCATTTCAAAATTTCGTCTGACAGATTGTCACTATCCCCCCAGAGTTAACATATACCCATGTACTATAACTATTTAGCAGCTATAACATAGTTAGCAATCAACCCATGATGCAAATTATCACCAGTATAATTTTTGAGATCACGCTTGTGCATATTAGGAAACAAAGTAATAGTTATATGAGAAAATATGTAATTAACTAGGAGTATTAAGTTGATTATCAATCCAGATTCAAAATGAACAATCGTATGATAGCCTTACAGAAGGTCCATTCTAGGTTAAATAAGTAATGAATGTGTATTTTCATATAAACTCACTTCTTTTTCCTTAAATTTTCAGTTGAGCCGAGTAAAAGATGTAATCATTTTTTTCAAGTGTAATGCGTAATATACACTTAATACGAAGAATAGTTTTTTTAAACATATTTACTTATTCAATCAGTCAAAAATACTTTTTTTGAATAACCGATTTAAAAAAATTTAGAGTACAAAAACCAATGGTTGGCGACCCAGATTTGACCGTCTGGCGTCAGCAGAAGTGACCTAAAACAACAGCTGCTACTTACTATTGAAATATTTTTCTACTGTTTTATAATATTTACCGATTTTAAAAAGAAGTATATTAAACTATGGAATAGTCCAAAACCTTTTTGCTAAGGATATTTAAATTGTTGATAATAGATATGAATACATACTAGCGAAAGTAAAATGCAATATTCATTGATATTTTAAAATATTAATAATCTGCATTGTGTATTGATTTATTGGGAAAATATTAATAATGTTTATATTCAGATCTGATCAAAATATCTAACGTGTTCAAGAAACTACTTACAAAACGCAACGCCATAAAAAACATATAAATGAGCAAGAAGTAACACAGTTTATTATCATACAAGCTAGTTACTAGTTAAAATTTATATTCGGTTCTACTCTCTTATACTGTATTTATGTCACATTGGACTAAGATCTTTTATTATACAGACAGATTTAAATTCCTTAGGATTTTTTAAAGAGTTGGAATGAGCCCAGACATTATGATCAAAATCACATCCAAATGTTAAGATAATACGTAATAGGTTGGTAAGCTAAGATAATGCGTAATGTTAATTAGGAACAACTAGAAAAGACTGAGAAAATCGTAATAAATAGTTTGGATGAAATATGGACTTCAGTCTAATCAACATAGTGTCACTTAATTAGGCCACTGGATCTTGGGTTTGGGTATTATACATTATGTCTTCACCTCTTGGCCACCCTCATAACTGTCATATCATTTTCGTTTTTAATGTAAGAACTAACCTAAACTTGTAGACACTCAATACTGAAATCATGCGTAAGAAGATAAAACTTCTCACTTATATAATTTTAAAAATACAATTGTTAACTTGGATGGACTTAAAAAGGTCGTTTTATAAAATAATATCGGTTATATTGTTTTCTGAAATTGTGTATAGGTGAAATCATCTTATACATATAAGCTATACAAATACTAAAAGACTTTCTAGATTTGCCTGGTGGTCAGCGGCCGTTTAGACGGCGCCGTGTCTTATACTTATAAACTATACAAATATTACAAGACTGGCTAGATGTGCCTGGTGGTCAACGGCCGTTTAGACGGCGCCGTGTCTTATACTTATAAACTATACAAATATTACAAGACTGGCTAGATGTGCCTGGTGGTCAACGGCCGTTTAGACGGCGTCGCGTCTTGTTTATATAAGCTATACAAATATAACAAGACTGGCTAGATGGGCCTTGTAGTCAGCGGCCGTTTAGACGGCGCCGTGTCTTATACTTATAAACTATACAAATATAACAAGACTGGCTAGATGGGCCTTGTAGTCAGCGGCCGTTTAGACGGCGCCTCGTCTTGTATATATAAGCTATACAAATATAACAAAACTGGCTAGATGGGCCTGGTAGTCAGCGGCCGTTTAGATGGCGCCGTGTCTTATACTTATAAACTATACAAATATAACAAGACTGGCTAGATGGGCCTGGTAGTCAGCGGCCGTTTAGACGGCGCCACGTCTTGTATATATAAGCTATACAAATATTTCAAGACTGGCTAGATGGGCCTGGTGGTTCTGCGGCCGTTTAGACGGCGCCGCGTCTTGTACATTTAAGCTATACAAATATTACAAGACTGGCTAGATGGGCCTGGTGGTTCTGCGGCCGTTTAGACGGCGCCGCGTCTTGTACATTTAAGCTATGCAAATATTACAAGACTGGCTAGATGGCCTGGTGGTTCTGCGGCCGTTTAGACGGCGCCACGTCTTATACATAATATAAGCTATACAAATATTACAAGACTGACTAGATGGCCCTGGTGGTCAGCGGCCGTCTAGACGGCGCCGCGTCTTGTCTCTTCGGTCATCATGTTTCAGTTATCGTCACAAATTCACTGTCATAGATTTAAAAACATTACCATCTTAAAAATATCATTACAAAAATGTGATTTGTGAATGCTGTTTCCACAAAGATCATTCATTACCTATATCAAAAGTATTATATATTTATAATCAAGATCGTATATGTGCCTAAACTTTAAAACTCTAATATATATATTTTACCTGAATGAATTTAGTCATTGAAAATAACTAATATTACCACAAAATCCACACAAAATATTACAAGACTGACTAGGTGGCCCTGGTGGTCAGCGGCCGTCTAGACGGCGCCGCGTCTTGTCTCTTCGGTCATCATGTTTCAGTTATCGTCACAAATTCACTGTCATAGATTTAAAAACATTACCATCTTAAAAATATCATTACAAAAATGTGATTTGTGAATGCTGTTTCCACAAAGATCATTCATTACCTATATCAAAAGTATTATATATTTATAATCAAGATCGTATATGTGCCTAAACTTTAAAACTCTAATATATATATTTTACCTGAATGAATTTAGTCATTGAAAATAACTAATATTACCACAAAATCCTAAATACCCAGAAATTTTATTTCACAATAAAATATATATGTGTTTACTACATATGTGAGTATAGTTAATTACGACCTGGCACGGCCGTTATCTTATCGCCCAGCACTGGACCATGAGTATCTAAATATCTATCTTAAGATTGCCTATGACATGTGTCCGGATTCGTAAAATTCACTGAAGTAGGTCAGTTAGAGGTAGCGGCTGGGGAGGCGATGTGTCCGGATTCGTAATAGTTGCTGAAGTTGTATCAGCTAGGGATAGCCACAGGGGCGTCGATGTGTCCGGATTCGTAACATTCACTGAAGTAAGTAAATCAAGGGTAGCGGCTGTGATGGTGGAGTGTTCAGATTTTACTATATTGAAAACAACTCACCTAACTTGCCACTTAGATATCTGAAAATGTTAATAAGGTTTTTCAGGAGCAATATATAGTATTTGGTAGAAAAATGTAATTTCCACTCCTGAATGCCAGCAATAACAACAGTAACAATAACTGTTGTAAGTTGGATTAATTAACTCATTTTGTTTGCATCATTTATGAAAATTTAATATTTGAATAACGTCATATTATAAATAACGGAGGAAAATATGTTGCTCTAAAACTACAACTGTAAAATATTTGGGCCATAATAATAAAGTTAGCAAGCAGTAACTTTACGAAAATTGAATTATCTCCGTTTTAGCGAATTTCCCATAGGGAAGAAGCTATTACCGTAGGTCTCATGGCGAGACTTAAGCCCGGGACCATGTTATTTTTTCTTCTTTAGGTGCCCAGAGACCAAAAACAATAGTCGTTAAAATTTATATATATATATATATATATATATATATATATATATGTGTGTGTGTGTGTGTGTGTGTGTGTGTGTGTGTGTGTGTGTGTGTGTGTGTGTGTGTGTGTGTCTGTGAACACAATAACTCTCGTAAAAGTGGTCCGATCGAGACCAAATTTGGTAGAAACGTGTATTTCTGCAATAGCTCGGACGAGTTCGTAATCCAGACATATCGGTCAATGGGAACGGGTAGTTACATATATATATGTAATTTAAAAAAAAATTAGATTTTATCTTTCACCATTAGAATCAGATTAAAAAATTACACAATTTAGTTTCTTAAAATTTTTCTCTATCTCCAACGGTTACTGATATATAAAAAAATCTAAACACAGTACGTTGTATTTTGAGGCTCCAATGTTAATCTTATGGAGGTTAAGGACAAATTAATTTTTTACTTATTAACCAATATTTTTGGATAAAACTTTATATTTAGCTTTATGTGGTTGGGACCCATATGTTTATGCTAAAAAATCACAGTTTATGTGTTCATGGCAGCAAACCTGCATACTCTTTTCCCATGTTAATCATATGGAGAATAGCCAAACTCCTTTATTTATGGACAGATGTTGATGAAAGTTGGTATAAATGTTAAAAATAAAATTTTTTGATGGTATAAATGCCTACTCTCAATGTTCCTCATAGCAGCAAACCTGCTCACTCTTTCCCATGTTAATCTTATAGAGAATAGGCAAATGATTCTCACGTTTATCGACAGATTTTGACCAAACTTGTCATATATTATTATTATTATATTATTGATTTTGAAATTCGCCGAGTACGCAGGTCGGCTGCGACGGGGGTATTTTGTGTTGTATGGGTTGTATGTTATGTATTCCTACATTTGCTCGAACGATTTCGTAAACCAGACATATCGGTCAATCAGAACGGGTAGTCTGGGGGGTTTTGTACTCAAAAATTGGGTTTTTTTGCGTTTTTTATATGTAATTTAAAAGTTTTTAAAATTTTTTAAATTTTTCATTATAAGAATCAGCTTAAAAACTACACAAATAAGATCTACAAAGGTTTTCTCTATCTCCAACGGTTACCGAGATATATAAAAATCTAAACACAGTATGTTGTATTTTGGGGCTCCAATGTTAATCTTAAGGAGGATAAAGGCAAATGAATATTTTCCTTATAAATCAGTATTTACCTTAATTTGGTTGAGATCTTATGCTTTAAATGTTTAAAAATCATCGTTTATATGTTATCGTTTATGGCAGCTAACCTCCACACTCTTTTCCCATGTTAATCATATGGAGAATAGGCAAAATCCTTTATTTATGGACAGATGTTCTACTTTCAAGGTTTCTCACAGCAGCAAACCTACATACTCGTTCCCATGTTAATCTTATGGTTAATCGGCAAATAGCTCTCAATTTATGGTTACAGTTGAAGAAAATAAATTATTTGTTTTATAATACGATACAAAATGTATCATTGATAGCTGTTAAGCGTGAATTATGAAAGGCATCTCATCACGAACTGTTGCTCCTGCAGGCCAGGGTATCCTGCTTTGTTATCACTTATTGAAATCCACAGGAAATGTACTGAAATGATAAAGTTCTATGCAGTGGCTTCAATCCACCAGCAGATGTTGGCTAAGATTTGGACTGATCTGCAGCTTCGCTAGCGCTCAGCTGGCACATTGAACATCTATGGTGGCTCAAAAGAATCTTTAGGACTTTTTCTTTCCAATGATATAGTTCATAACGGTAATTGTTTAATCTTAAGCTCAATATATTTTAAAAAACCTAATGAATTTGCTGTAGACACCCAGTATAAACAAAATTTACATAATTACGACATATACGTTAAGTCATTTTTGTATAAATAACTTCATCTTGCAACTCCGGCTTATCCTTATGGCTGATGTTGTCATAGGTATTTTACACCTTTAGGTAAACTTTACATCGAAGGCCTATTAGTCAAAACTTCTGTCGCTGCTGGTTTCCATCCTCAAATCTTCAACAAATTGTTATATCTAGTGTTATAATTGTGATCTTTCTGGCTTAGCATGAACCATTAAACGATAAACACATGATCAATAAAGAGTAAGAATACCAATTTGCATAAATAGTTTTATTATTAAATAGTGGATACGTTGCAACTACAAATCTTGTAGTTGCAACGTATCCATCACGACAACTGCAGCTGCAAATCGCCGCATAAACCCAACATAGCGCCCGTTGCTAATGGCTTACTCCTTCTCTGAAATCTTCTAGTCTACTTTCTTCATTATATTTTGATAAATTTACTTAGTTTTATGGTAAAAGTTACATTGACGGTACATAACAAAATAAAATAAATGCTCGTATGATAACCTAAAATAATTATATTTAAAAAAAAACACATATGAAAATATCTTACCATTGGAAAATATAAAATATTTATTGGAAACATTTGGCAGCTGAACATGATATTGGTACAAAGCACCTAATGCCCATTTGTCTTCTTATTCTGCCTCTGTATTATGATACAGGCTGTGATATACTGAAGTTGGAGCGAAATCAAGTTTAGTTTAATTGGTATTCTTATATTAATTTTGTTGTTTAAAAAATATTAAAACATTATTCTATAATTTTAATTATAATACTTTTTATCGTGATCAAATGATAAATTATCTTGGATACATGTTTCTCAAATATTGAGTATAAATATTTTATCCTACCACTCATTAACATTTGTTTGACATAGTCACATTAACATAGAGTAAAAACAAACATTATTTCATGTAAAAAATACGTATTCAAAGATAATACAGGTACAACTGAGTCTTTTTTTAAATGGACTTCGTATCATAATTAATACAAACCATTTTGATATAAAATATTGTAAATTTAAATTTTTAAGGCCTACTTGCATTGCGTCACGTAATACCTTCTAAGATATTATAAATATATGAACTAGGTGTAGTAGTTTTTAAACCTATTCTCAATATTGTTGGAAATTCATATTTGTCTCTATTCACCCAAAAGTGCGAAACAATAAAATTAATAATTCAACATAATTTACAACTAAATATTAATTAATAAAAAACTGATTATATAATTTCATTTTAATTGCATTACTGTAATTATTTTATATTTTACAACATATAACACTGTACTACGTTACGAAGCTTTAAAAATTTGATTTTATTTTAATTTAATGATACGAAAAAATTAATTATGAATCATAAACTATCATTACATTGAATTAGACATATTTATATGGCTACTCAGTACCAATCCATATTTTTATCATGTAAAAAATTGTGTCTAAAAAGAATGAAAGTGTAATAGGGAAGATTCATCTGAACAGTTCATATTGATTGATGCTTAGCCTGACTTGACAGAAGGGGAAAGTGATAACCGTATCCTGGCAATGTAGTGTTGCTCTTTCATCTTATATAACAGGTCATAAGCGATAGTAAAAATCAGAAACACATTGTAAATACACTTATACTTCAATTAATTATAACACTATCACGTCAGTAAAGGAACCCAGTCACAGCAAACCTGTATACTCCGTGAATTGTCATTGGTAATAGTAATGATATTATTATCATGTCCCATGTAATTAAATAACTCAACCCTCTATAGATCAACCGTATAATATTTTCCCTTTCATTTCCCTCAGTCGGGCAAAAAAGTACTTTCTCTTTGTCATGATAAGTATTCTAATTGCATAATAAGTGGCAGGTTGAACCCCTAAGATAATAATAATAATTTATTATTATATATTTATTATTTAAATGGACTTCGTATCATAATTAATACAAACCATTTTGATATAAAATATTGTAAATTTAAACTAATAATTTATTATTATTATTAATATTATTATTATCTTAATGAATTATGCTTTGATTTGTTGAAATTGGTTCGTGACAGCATTTTAAGCCTAATTGCTTCGTTAAGGAATCGGGAAAAAATATTTAGGTTTTTCCATTCTTTACCTGTTGAAGCTTTTTTGTGACTTATGGAATTTTGTGATGAAAGAAGTGTTTTAATGTATTAAATATGACATTCGATAATATCATATATTTACTTAAATGCCTGAAATTATGGTAAGGTTAATAATAAGACTATTATCATTAATACCAGTTGTCATTAATTGTCATGCCAATTGACGATAACAGCATTCTAGCGGAGGGTTTCTTTCCGGACCATCTGAAGATATCCAAAAAAGTCCCTATCCTCAAGAAAGGCGATTTAAACCTTGCTTCAAACTATTGACCCATATCAATAATACCTTCAATAGCTAAAACTATTGAGAAAATTATGCAAAAGCAGTTTATAGCTTATTTTGAAGCTAATCACTTTTTCACAGTCTCACAAAATGGCTTTCGTAGGGGCGAATCTACAACAACTGTTCTTACTTCCCCGGTGACGAATAAACTTAGGGCCTTAGAAGACGGACCGTCGATGTCACTGGTTCTTTGCGACCTGTCGAAAGCCTTTGACGTAGTCTCCCACAACTTGTTGTTGGAAAAACTAAAACGATATGGTGTTGGAGGGACTATCCTTAAAACACTTAAATCCTATCTCAAAGATGGATGTCTGCCTGTATCGGTGGATGGAGCCCCAGCCACTGTGGATCATGGCGGTCCACAGGGATCAATTCTAGGGCCGACCCTTTTTTGATCTTAATGAATGACCTTGGGGGTGTGAAGGGGAAACCCTGCTTTATTCAGATAATACAACCCTTTGTGTCAGGGGAAATACCCCAATGAAGCTAATGTGAAAGCTGACGAACTCTTCGAGGTGTCAGGTGAATGGTTCAGTTTAATGTACTCAAATTGAATGAGGAGAAAACACAAAAGTTACTCTGCACTCTCAGCAGAGCATCTCCATCTCAGGATTCTCCAGTTAAGCTCCTGGATTTATCTTAAACCCTAAACTGAAATGGGATAGCCATATAGACGCGATTCGCCTTAGGCTAGGCAGAGTATTTACCTCCTAAGAAATCTGAAGTTACAGATCACGAAATGATACCTTCAAATGGTCTATTTCTCACTTTTCCATAGCCACATCAATTACGGTATCATAGTTTGAGGCCATGCATCCGGCTGTGTAAGAGTTCTTAAATTACAAAAAAAGGCCTCAGAATCATCACTAGTAGTAGGCCAGATTGGAACCCTGGAGACCACTTTTTCAGATTGGAACCCTGGAGACCACTTTTTAAACTACTGAATGTTTTTACTACTTTTAATCAATCAATCAATCATATACAGGGTGTTCATTAAAGTTGGGGACAAACTTAGAGGGGTGATAGTACTCATCAAAATAAACAAAAAAATTCCTATAAACATATGTCGAAAAATCCTTCCTTTAGCCGCTAGCCGCCATTTTGTATTTTATACAAAAACTTTATATATAAAGAACTATTTAAGATACAGAAACCAAACTTTGCACACATATTTATTGGCCAAAGAGAAAAATATTCTCAAAGTATCATTAATATTGCTTATGTATTTTCAAAATGGCGGCTGTTCTTAAAGTTAATGGTTTTTTGTTATTTAAATTAAAATATTTTTAACCACCGTAATTTTGAAACTATAAAAGCAAACTTAATTATATTTTGAGAACATTTTTTTATTTAGCCATTAAATATGTGTGTGAAGTTTGGTTTATGTATCTTAAATAATTATTTATATATAACTTTTTTTGTATAAAATACAAAATGGCGGCTAGCGGCTGAACGAAGGATTTTTCGACATATGTTTACTGGTAATTTTTGTTTATTTTGATGAGTACTATCACCCCACGAAGTTTGTCCCCAACTTTAATGAACACCCTGTATATATATAAGCAAAATGAGGGAACTCTACTATAAAAGTTTCAAAACCGAGTCCAAGAAATTAATACTGGCCAACTCTTTTTACTCAATAGAGGAGTGTTTTGTGAGCGTGCGTAGAATAAAGGAACGGTCTACCGCTACCAAAATGTGCAATTTAAATGTATTTTTTATGTGAAGTAATGTCCCAGTTTTAAATATATGTTCCAAATGTTTAATGGTTTTATGTAAATTTTAAATTTTGATGCTGCCTATCTGGCCTAGGCTGGTCATTGACGAAGAGGAGGTAATAAGGTAATATTATGGAAGTGAATAGCGGCTTCTTTCAGATTGTCTAAAAAGTAATAATGGATCTTAAAAGCAATAAGTGTAAAGCAATGAAACCCTATGCTTCATTATAATATAAATAATTAACAACTGTCGTTACCTCTATAAAAATGTAATTGAAAAAGAATGTATACTTTGCGTAAGCAATCTATACTTTACACAATTACCCTGGAAATTAATAGCTGGAAACTGTTTGCAATGAGCGTCGGGCGATTTGGACATTAATATTTACGGATGGCTTAAAACCACTCGGCCGTGCAGTCGGAGGGAATTTCATCTCGCTCCAATATGAGTTGGTAATACTGTTTCCTGTTCGCTGACTCTATATGGACGTCAAGCTTTCGTCAAATGGCAAATAAATTCAAATACTTTATTGTAAACATGTACTCAATAATATATTAATAATTTTAATTCTCTTGTTATTTCATTTATTGTTATGTCATTGTTATGTCATTGTCATTTCATTTCAACCCTATTGGTTCTAGCACGATATCAAGGATAAAAAGACAAAGTTTTGGAAACGTTTAAAGGGAATAAGAGCTAAACTAAAACTAAAGTATGTCCAAAAATGCCCAATAAAATAAAAAAACACACTGCTTTCACTTTTTCGTAAAATTTCCGGAGGGCCACCTGCCCTAACTCCTATAATATGCATATTTCATAGTCAAAGGTATAATTATTTTGTTTTTCTTAGCAGGCTAATCTTTATCCCTATATTTAAAATTTGCCATCTGATACTTAAGGTAAAATTGTTGTCGACTTAGTTTTGTTTACAAAAAGAAAAATGACAAGTTTGTTGATTTCACTGATTTACTGAACATCATTGATTGCTGAAACCTTTGGTTTTCAAAGTTTGATGGCATTTTTCACTGTCTCTTACAAAGAAATACAGATTTTTTCGCTTAACATAATCCTAAATACTATGGTGTTTATTCAAAGTTTACAACTATACATGGTTGACATTAAAAAATATCACTTGCATGTAAAGGAGTTTATTTTATACATTTATAACGTGTACATTATATTTGAGGTTGTTCTAAAGTGTAAATCGTAAACTGACTGTGATTTTACTGTAAAGCATCGAACCATAGGTTACGTTTAATTCGTTTTAATAGTTTAAAAAGAGCTTACGTTTTATTGGACTCAGAAACCTTTTACGTTTCAATATTAATTTGCCTTTTTCATGTAGCCTATCGATATAATATACTTATTTTTATTTAAAAATATATTGCCAAATATATTTTAGAATAAAAAGTTTGTTGTTATTTTTAATTACAATACTATTTGTACATCGTTTACATATACTGTATATAATTAATATGGCTTTATATTCACCATACAAATGTTGTACAGCTTGAGTTGTCACTCTAAAATTAAATGCTTCACGTGTTTATTGGGATACGTGCATGTTATTCTTTGTCGCCAAATCTTGCAAGTCATTGGACGAGTAATACTAGCTGAAAATAGTATTATAATGGCTATTATAATGTGGTATTAATATTTAAAGTCGATAGCTGTCATCTTTAACGCTGACTTTGTAACAACTTATGTGTTGAAATGTAGCATTAATATAATTTTCAGTTTATCAGTGGAATAATGTTTTAACTTATAATATATTATAAAAATAATAATAGTAGGATGCCTTTACAATTTCCAAGATTTTTTAAATATTAGCTGGAGTACGTATTTTTAAGATCTAAAGTACTTATTTATTTGCTTGCACGTATTTAGAACTTTAATCACTTTACTTAATTAATTAATTTTAGAATTTAGTAATGAGGTTTTGTGATGTCTGAATTGTTTTTATAAAGCTTCATGCATCTATGCTAAATTAAACATTTTTATATACCTATGTTTACTCTATGTTTCCATTTACTGTATTAGTTTTATATTTAATCTTAGTCTACGAAAACTATTTTAACAGCTATGCCATTTAATGGTGTATAAAATTCTTGACCCTTGATTCTTGACCCTGAGTTGGGCCCACCAATTGGAATGCAGTATTCCGACCACGTGACTTGTTCCCAAAATGGCGACGAGTTTTCCCCACGTTAGCGGATAAAACAAATGCATGGTCGTTATTATATCAATAAAAATCAATCATTCAAACCATTACTAAAACCATAACCGAAATCGTGTAATAAAGTTAAAATATAAAATATAAGTTTTTTTAGGGAGAGGTGGAGGAAATGCTTTATGTACATCTGTGGCCAGCCTGTAGTGTGGGACTCCCCTATGAAGCGGGGTTACCCATTAAAAAAACCTCCTCTACTCTTTAATATTCTGACCTAGAACCATTTGTCACATTACAACAGGCTAGTCCAAAATTATGGTTACGCCCTTGGGGCTCACTCCATGTCCAGGCACTTGGACCTCTTCGCGGCCCAGATCGCTTTTCTTATATAGAAGGACGCCCCGGACGAACTGTGACAAACAATCCCAGTTTCCCTCGTCCTCAATGATCTTGTGACAGACTGTGTCCACCGATTAAACACCAAGTTTTCCTGCAACCTTCAGGTGGGGCCTTTCCCAACAGGGACAGCGGAAGAAAGTGCTCCGTATCATTGGAACGACCGGGCAGTAAATGCAATCCGGTGAACCGTTTTTACCTATACGATACAGGAAATAGCCGTGGGCTGTCAGAAACTGAGTGAGGTAGTAATCCATCTCATCATGCCGCTGTTCCACCCACGGTTGGACCCGCTCTATGAGTCCCGCTATGCTAGAAGGTTTAGGAGAGCTCTTTAGATCTTGTAGCGCCCTTGCCGATCTCGCCTTGTCTCTGATAAATCACCTTTTTCTCTCCTGTCAAACTTTTGAGAGGAATGACTCCAGCGACCACCAGGACGGCAGGCTCGGTACGCAGAACACACCCGGAGCGCAGATTGACGCTGAACCCGGGCGAGTCGCAACTGGTAGATGTCCTTGGAGAGAGCGTATGACAAAATTGTACTATTTCATTATGGAAATAAACATCTTGAATCTTGAATAACACATACCCACACTAAACACCTTGAAACATAACATAGGCGGCCTACCAATTACGTCTGACACAACATGTGATGATACTAAATCACTTGGCTACATTCTATGTAATCAGCTGATAATTATTGCCAATCGCAAACTCAAACACAATTATTATCATAGAACATGCTCTTGATTGTACTAATTGTAAGATAATTAATATCAGAAACACTTGCATAGATTACATTAATATACATATAAAACTACCCTATGGTTGAATTTACTAATAAATAATATTATAAAAATCGTATTATACGTTTTCAATTAAACGTAAAAGTTTTAGTACGCCTATAGGGTAGTATTATAAACGCTGATATTTTAAAATTTTGAGGGTCAAATTTCCTTTTCATACAATCTTTTAATATGAAATCTCGCTTTCGAAACCTGATTCGTTATGATCAGGTGAATATAACTAAAGAATATGTATGACAGTTAGGCCTACGGCAACCGAATGAATAATATCTAGTGACTAAGGCTGCTCCGTGCAGGTCATCCGTTTATGTATTACTTGTGGCATGTGAGGAGCCTAAACTTTACGAATTTACTCAAATCAGTTAATAATGAAAATAACGAATTTTTTCCACTAATCTTGCTAATTCTAGCTAAATCCTGGTAACTGTGTGTCAAAGTATTGCGTTTTACACCATTTACACCAAAGGGTTTTACACCAAGGGTTATTTTTAACCTTGTGGGGTTAACCTAATATCCCGTTTAGTAGGTTGTAGGTTACTTTTACGTCTAACACCTCGTTATTAAACTCTCTTAAAAATTAATATTTTGACAATGTTTCATAATAACAGGTCAGGCCAATGTAAATTTATTTGCTCAGACATTTATTTCAAAATTATTAAAAATATGCCTTTAATTTATGTTTTACTGCTACTGTATCTATATATTTTACTTTCACTTTATATTATATTTTACAATATACAATATTTTCACTTTCCCTCCATTTGGAAAAATATTTTTTATTTTAGCTGAATGAGGTTTTGAGGATCCCTAAATCCATATAAGTGGTTTCCCACTGAACTCAATTTGGTAGGGACCCCGAGATCACATTTTTGGTCCAACGTGTATCATATTTTGAAAAAATTTGTTTAAATCCACCCTATAAAACGGCAAAATGATGATTTATTGTTAGAAGTAACAAAGATTATGGCAAAAAATTTTTAGTTAATATCGGTTTCCAGTATATCTCATTGTTTTCTCAATTATTTTATGAATGTTATATCTTAATTTTGTTTTAAGTTTTTAAAAGGTTAAACTTTAAATAATGTTTAAAATCGATTCCAACAATTTTTAAGGCAAAGTAATATGATATCACCTGAATGTTAGAATAAAGTACGGCTTAATCAACTAAATATATAGCTTTTGATATAGCTTAAATAATATATAAAATATATGACAAAAAAATAGTTTTGTGCCAAAAGTAATTATTTATAAAACAATTTTATCCTTCCCATTAAAACCAGCTCAAAAGCCGGAATATTTATTATTATATAATTTATATATGTATAATTAATTAATTTATATTTATGTATATAATTATGTAACTGGTTTTATAGGATAAATAATATATTAAAACGAATATTTTTGTGAATTTTCGTTTAAACAATGTATAAACGTTTACAAGCAATTAAGAGAATAGAAATGAAAGAATAATAAACAATAATTTATAAAACAATTTTATCCTTCCCATTAAAACCAGCTCAAAAGCCGGAATATTTATTATTATATAATTTATATATGTATATATAATTTATATATATATATATATATATAATTATGTAACTGGTTTTATAAGATAAATAATATATTAAAACCAATATTTTTGTGAATTTTCGTTTAAACTATGTATAAACGTTTTCAAGCAATTAAGAGAATAGAAATGAAAGAATAATAAACAATAATAAACAGTGGCGATGGATATTTTGACATGTGATTGTCATGACACTACATTTTTAATATAGAACATATGATTTGGTACATTTTATAATGAGTAGCTGATTAACGTTCGTACCCTCACAGTAAAAAAGTGGTTTTAAGATTGGTCCATGTGTGTGTGTGTGAATAGCAATTCGTTCATTGTGAAAAGGCTATTATATTCACTGGGTCGCTGCATAGTGAATAACAATACTGAAATGATAAAACATAAATAATATTTCTCAAAACAAAAATTTTGATTATTAATTTCACAATTTTCAAATATGATCAAAAAACGATTCTTAAATGTAATACGGCTTTTTTAGGAAAAATATACACAGCTGTTATTATAATAAACGCAATATTATTAAAATTGTAATTATCAATTTAATCACGTTTTTAAATCAGACAGAAAAATTAAAAAATATAAATACATAATCTCCAAAAGTAAACTATTAACGTGGTGATAAATGTTCATTTTTTACAGTCATTTACTTAATAGTTATTCATTATGAATAATTCAATCATTTGGATAGAAAAACTAATGGAAAGTAAAACCATAAGCTGTAGCTAAGAAATCAAATGTTTTTCTTTTAAACAATTGTAATCAAACTTACTCTCTTTGTTATTTTCAGAAATTTAAAACATAAAATAAAAAATTATTTGTTTTCGAGATATTTTTTATAGGACACATTTAGAGTCTTCTAAAATTTCATGTAGAGTATGAGTAGTTTGGTACTATAACAGACAGACAGACATATACATTCAATTTTATAATGAATATAATTAATTGAGTTCAATCGTTTTGTATCAATTTATCTCAAGTTTAAACCAAATTGAAATTTTGATTTTAGAACCAACTGGTGTGGCAATTCAGTATTTCCAAAATTAGTTGGTAGCTTTTTGTATTTTGATGTGATGTTTTGTGAAGGACTTTAAGCACATTGTGCAAAAGACTATATTTGTTAAAAATCGAATTCAATTCGAGTTCGTATGACTGGCCATCGTTTTGATTGATACATGAAGATCAAAGAAAATCTATTTATAATGATGCTTCTCACCACAACCAAAATTTTGAAGGCTACTACGAGCTTAAGAGTCTGCATCAGTGGTAGCCATCTTGGATTTTAGTCCCGTAAGAGCAATGTTAAATTCTGGCACCTATATCTCCTTGACCTATTGTCATAAATTAATGGAAGGGTGTCAAATTAAAGGTATTACAGTCCTTACCACCACCTTGCACCACCTTACAGAACTTCTTATTTTCGCTCTCAAGAAAAAAATAATAATGATTTATTTTGTAAAATATTCCTGGAGTTTTGTTTTTATATCAAGTTAAATTTTTGAACATATTGGACATATTGAAAAGGTCATGCCCTTGAGCCACATCTCATCAATGTACTTCCAAAGTTTTACATTGATACTTTGATAATTACACACTACACACGCCAAAATGAAGGTATGTTCCGCCAGAATTTAACATTGCCCTTACGGGACTAAAATTCAAGATGCCTACAACTGATGCAGACTCTTAAAGTTTAATACAAATGTTTATGATATTTAGTTTTTTTTATTCAGTAACATGTATTATTGTAACCAAAAATATTAAGACTTTAGCAGTATGGATTCATTCTAAATAACAATAAATCCACAAAAAATATATTTTCAAACTGGTCACATAAAAACTATATTTAGTTCAGTTAATGTATTGAATTTACTGTTATTCAAACAGTTGTTCCAACACCTATTGGGAGCCATCTATGGCAGTGACAGTTTTCTGTTTCCTTCTCTTTTTTTCAGGAGTCTGTAAGGTCGTATTACCAGCCTCATCAATAAGTTTTTCCTTTTTCTTGCATATTTCAATTACTGTGCTTTTATTAGACCTAACGCAACTGCGGTTCTGTCTATTTTTCTCTCTACTGGTATTGAAATAGCTCCTATCTTTTTCTCGCTGAAACATTTCTCATATTAACTGCAATTTTTCGTGACTGACTGCGTAAAACAGAGCCCTGCCCGACTTTGGTGTAAGGTGATGGTCTCACAGGCCGAACGCGAGGGCGCACTCTTTTACTTGCACTGGTACCGTTTCTTCTCCCCATCAGTAATAAGATAATACTGTAATACAACAGTCAGTGCTCAATAGTCAACGATATAACCACTATCATAGCACTGGAGAAACTGCACATGTGCCATGTGCGTGCCGGCTTGGGGAGGCGGTGCGATGAGGCGTATTGCGGCAACAGTGACCGTTGCTAGGGCAACCATCCCAGACGCTCCTCGCTCTTATTGGTCAGGTAGCCAACCCGTCACTGCCCCCCTTACTCCAAGGTCAGAACTTCCCACCTCGCCGATACGGAAGTTGTATCTTTTGTACTATAGACACACAACTGTTTTGTTTGTTACGATTTGTCCTTCTGCTCAGCAAATCAATAATTTCGGCACCCTTGAATGTCCTTTTTCATCAGAATACAGTCACAGTCAAAAGATTTTTAATGGCTATTTCCCAATAATTTCTATTAATAATAATATTAATATTTTCTATACATTAGTTCTTGACGAATTGTATCTCCATTGCGTTAAGACGGCAGCCAGTTAATTTTCCTTCTTTATTCTTCACCCAATATTTCCAGAATAAACATTTTTTTAGGTCCGTGTGACGCATCCAATGTCGGGATTTTAAAACGTTTAATGCTCGAGTTGTTCATCGAGTGTCTCCATATCCTACCAACAGGATGTTGAAGCATGAGTATAGACAACATGTAGTAAAAAGATTTCTCAAACTAGAGAATTATCAAACAAACACGAAATTTACAACAGCTGAAAGTGAATCTGCAGGGTAGAATGATGTAGGTGTATGTCTACTGACGTTCGTATATGAAATTACGTTAAGCTATTTTAAATTTAGATATATATATATTATTTTCATACCTATATTATACTTATCGTATAGGAATCTTTAAATGCATCAAATACTCTTTACATACTTCATATACTGTATCAAAATATGCCCAATGATCTACGCAGTTTAAATGCTTTAAGTGTGGAAGTGTACAAAAGAAAGATAGTGGATTGGCTGATCGGTATTGGGCGGAAAACTGCATGTTCGATTATATGTTCCGCTTATACTACTTATATTTCAATCTAACAAAGCATAATGGTATATAGCGGCTAATTCAAACTAATCATGATGTAAAGTAAATGGAATGTAAACCTCCTCTGTATTCTCTCTCCTGCCAACCCTTACTAACTATTAATTATTTGTATTCTCCTTGTAAGTAT
The DNA here is from genome assembly GCA_023375725.1 of Nephotettix cincticeps. Taxonomy (NCBI): domain Eukaryota; kingdom Metazoa; phylum Arthropoda; class Insecta; order Hemiptera; family Cicadellidae; genus Nephotettix; species Nephotettix cincticeps. Next base: position 89,933,885 of record CM041791.1, on the reverse strand, counting down.
GAATGCAGTGAGTGTGCGTAGTCTCCGTGAGACTGGCCTTATCGGTTTGTAATTGGCACAGGTCCAAGTACCTCACTGCAGGTGCTTATTACGTAAACGTTTCTTATCCGTCAACCGGTGATAACAAATTTTCTATCGATCCTAGTTTGACAACTTTATCTCCAAATACATTTTGCTCTCTATATATTTTTTTCTCTTCAGAAATAGTTAAATTAAAATTTGTACAACATTTCACCTCATAATAAATTGTTTCACACTTTGAGTAATAATTATAATATTTTTTCGTAAAAGAATAACATTGAGTTGTTCGCTCTATCGCACTTCTGCTTTCCTTAAGAGTTTCAGAATAATTGTTGCCATCCACAGCGGTGGTGGCACATCTCAAACGTGTGTCATAAATCATCCGATTGTGAAAGGCGAGGACCTTAGTTTTACCTTTATTCAGTAGTAATTTGCTGTCTTTGCACCAGTTACTTATCTCATTCAAACCTTCTCGTGCTTTGTCTTGAAGAAGATGTTTATCCTTGCCGTAGAACCAGTGGCTGACATCATCATCAAACAGGCAGATATCTCCGATTCTGTTATAGATTCTGGTATGTCATTAACAAAGAGAATAAACAACACAGGATCAAGATTTGAGCTTTGAGGCAGACCTGTGTTTATTGGAGGCGATAGAGATGAGCGATAGTGTTTGGTTAGGCTTTCTTGACTTGTATGATGAATAGTCACAATCTGATATCTATTTCTGAGATAGGAAAAATCCAACTCAGAGGTTTATCTGCAATGCCCAAAGTCATTAATGTTATAAATAATTTTTCAGGACATAGCAGGTCAATCATAAAATTATACACAGCTGGTCGCCTAACTCATCAGTATTATCGTACAAGTCAATCATTAGTTTAAATATTGTATCAGTTGTTGAACGATTTGATTGGTAGCCATACTGCTGATCATTTAGTAGGTTCCTATTTTCTAAATAAGGTATGAGCCTCTTTAATAAATCATCTCAAAAACCTTCGAGAACACACTTTGTACTATGACTGGTCTGTAGTTTTTTCGATATCTTTCTCATTGTTTTTAAGGACAGGAACCACCTTGGACGTTTTAATTTTACTAGGGAATACACCCTCATCAAATGGTTTGTTTACAATGATCATTAATGGAACAGCAAATATGTCTTTGAAAACTTTCATTATACTGCAAGGAGCTTCATCCACTCTAGCACTATGTTTACTTATCCTTTACAAAATTCCATAACCTCTTTTTCATCTTTATGACACAAGTGAAACCTGTTTTCAATGGTACGATCATCCTCCACATCAGCGCTTACTTCAACAGGACCTGTCAATTTAATTATTTCAGAAACGAAATATTCATTAAAAATATTCGCTACGCTACCTAGGTTATTAGTGAGCACGTCATTATTTCTTCGAGATATATTAAAACTGTTTACACCATTATAACGTGTCATATTCTTAACCATGTTCCAAGATCCTTTACTAATGTTTTTGGCATTTTCAATCCTTTTTTATATAATTGTTTTTTTCTGGTCAGAAGAGTGCCATGCAGTTATACCGCCTTGGTATATTCATGCTTAATGATATCATTTGGTGTATTCCTTGTAAGGTAGTACAACTATTTTAATCTCTCTTGTAAATTGACGGTTTCTTGGTTTATCCATTGGACATGTGATCCTTACAATTAAAATTCGCTTTGGGGAACACATACACACAACATGAATATAAAGGATTAATCCTCATCAGCATGTTTTAGTGGACTAGAATTAGGCCAGTCTTGAGTCATTAATATTCGCCTGAACAGATCAAAGCTAGATTGGCTTATTTTCCTCTTTTCAATCTTCGTACACGATTAATACTTAAATATCTTATGGCTATGATCTAATGCGCTATGATCAGACAAAAGGGGTGTTAGTACCTCAACACAGATTGATATTGAGGTTATCCATTACTAACCAAATCTGTTTGTATTTTATTGAATTCTGAAATCAGCCCATATTGGTTAGAGCAAATGTTCTTTGCTCTGTCAAATAAAGAGAAAGTATGTGATGCTTTACTTGTGGAGGAAGTTGTGCATAACGCCCCTTCTTAATACACTCATAGATATTGTTTATGTTTTAACTGCGTTGGGAATGGTTATATTGTAATCATTGCATACTTAAATATAAACACAAAACATCAGATAAACTCAATATGTATCTGCTTCAGAACCAACAATGCTCTATCCAAAACTAATATTAAAAACGAATACTCCAAAGGTCTACTATGTCCATAACTATTATTTAACTAATAGTTTCAGGCAGGACAGTTTAATTTTGTTGCAAGACACTGACCAACGTTTGGTCATTTGCACAAGAACCGAATCGGTAAGCAAAGGCCAGTCAATCTTGTAGCCGAAGCACCATTACCAGAATTAATGGTGTTTGGCGAGTAAGCGCTAAATGTGCCATTAGAGCGATTGAATTTTCAACTTTAATCGGAAGTTGAATTATCTGCAGAGGTTTCGATTAAATACTTTCTGTATTATCATTATGTTATTAGATCAAATTATTTTTACCAACTATTGTGGTGTAACATGTTTCATTTCATTTCAATCTCAGTTTGAAATATAAATAAACAATATTAGTGGACTGACACATACTTTCTCCATAAGTCAATTTAAAAGACAACCTTTAATAAAACTGTCATATTATTTAATTCTTAAATCTAAATTGTATTTAATAATTTATTGTTTTAAATATAATAATTCAATTTTTAAATAACAATAAAAGAAAAAAATTAAATTTATTGTTTGGATTTCATGGGAGGCTCCCCCCCACCACCGAAATACCAAACTTTTTTCAGTGATTTTGTTGGGTGGTATGGTCTTATAAGGATCTTATCTTAAATAAGGAAGATATTGTTTTTTTTATATTCTCCATAATAATAACATTGGGCGCTCTCAATATTGGTACCATGGACATTAAAGTGGACGTTTTCTCTGGAACCATTCGTTAGTCGTAGACTAATACGAATTGGTTTATTTTGTAAGCTTGTTTAAATAGTGGTCGTCAAATTATACTTTACCTCAATCGTATTCACAGAAAATTTTAAAATTATTTTTTTTTACTTTTGAAACCCATGACTTATAAACCCCAATGTTTTCAGAAAAACGGATGGTGTAGTTTTGTTTGTCTCCTAACGGACCCATATCATTTTCATATAAATAGTTAAAGCCGTGTTTGAGAAATTTTCATTTTACGTGTTTTTTGGGAGTTTAGAGGTTAAATATCCTTAAAAATTCAAAAATAAAAACGTTCTGAGATACCTGCATGTCAAATTTCATGAAAATCGGAGCAATAGTCTCGTTTCTAGGTTTCTGTACAGCCCCACACACAGACATCACTAAAACTCCTTTTTTACGATTCAGGGGGAACTAATGTCCAGGCTTCTGCAAACTCTCACACACACATACACAGACACACATACAGACATCACTCTAAAACCACTTTTTTGATTGAGGGGGTACTATAATGGATATATATCCACCAGAAACTCATATTAAAAATAATAGGTACTTTCTTCTTATACTATCGTATAGGGAGATCACACCAGTTTCTATATAAAGTCATTTATTTATTGTGATGAGAGGCACAACTTACATCTTGTCGTTGAGTTGACGGCTGAGAGGGAAGTGTGAGCCACGAAAGGTTGGGTTTTTGTCGACCCGTGTTGCCCATCAGGTTTATCAGTATTGACCACCTTGTACTCGAGGGCTTGCCCCTCTGCTAACTCTCAGCTTTGTTAACGTGCAACGCTTGGTTGAAATAAAAAAAACTGACTTCAATAATGTTGGTTTGTGTCAAGATATTTTTGTAATACAATCAATTACAAACTATAAAAATAGTTGCATCCCGTTTATTGATATAATACATGTAGGTCTATTAACCCTTTCAAAGTGTGTTATTCTGTACTTCATTTACTAAGATAATTACAGCATCAACAATGAGCTTACTGCAACCAAAATCTAAAGGAAAATGAATATCATTTTTTAAGTTTCAAGTAAAGTTTAACAGTTCATAAAAAATTATTTAATGGAGAAAACTGATATTTATGAAAGTACTCTAGTTCAATTTTTAACGTGTCTATTATGTTAGGTTTTACTATTTAGATATATTTTTTATAATTGTTTTATTTCTGTTCAAGAATTGTATAATCTTCACAATAGCTGTCAATTAGTTTTAGTATTAGTAATAATTGTAGTAATTGTTGTTATTGTTGTTGTAGTCGTAGTTGGGCATCAGACACTGTAGTCCTACAACAACTCGACCCGACCTCGAGACAGTTATTAACCCAGGCACATTACAAGGCCTGATGGGCGGGCACCTCCGCGCCACTCCGTCGAGGCGAGACCGAGTATGCCATTAAACCGATTAAACACTCTGTTCACAGGATAGGCCTACATCTCTTAAGGATATTTCTTACAAGTCAACCTTTCGTTATGGTTCAACTAACGGAGTCTAAGTAGGTTTATTGATCAAACATTTTAAGTACAGTTCCACTCGCAGACCAAGTTTTCTAATGTTGAATGGATTTGAGCTCGTGGTCAGTTTTTCAAGAACTATACTATGCAAAGCCTACGGACACAGTATTGCAGAATAGCTGTGTCAACAAATACATTATTTGACAATCTTAAAAACTTTATACTTTATTTATATATAAACTGTACGAGCGTACGACGAGTGTGGGTCTTATACGAGTGTACATATCATATTATGTTCATACATATATATATATATATATTTGATCAAAATTGGTTATTGTCCTGTCGACCATAAAATAATTTAGCGGTTTTGCCACTAATTATTAAGCTATTTTATATTAAATTATTATTTAATTAGCTACACCTCAAGATTCATTTACAATTAATGTTGTGGAGTAATCATTGCAATTTATATTCTGTTTAGTATGCCACATTATAATTACTTTATGTTGACAATTTGTTGGATAATAGCTACTTGATTAATCAACGTAAATGCCGATGGAAGCGAGGCAGTAGAGAGCTCTCTCTGTTATTGTTGCCTGGAGGGAGGGTTGAAACTGCCTGTACCACTTTATGATGTGGCAGACCTTAGAGCTTTCAACTTTTGTCTTATAAGCATAAAATTATAAACATTTCAACAAATATCACATATAATATAAATGAGTAAGTAAGACACATCTACCTATAAATACTGCATTCTTAAGAGTTATTTTTTCTGACATCAAAATACCAAGCTATAATATAAACGTTCCTGTTCCATACGACTAAACGGAAGTATACTGCTCATTAACTATATTGTATACTATTCCTACAGAATTTCTTCTCTGAAAAAAAAACTTTATTCATTTTGGATTAGTCCGTGGATGTTAAATTTCTGTTTTAATTGTACGAGTTACATTTTTTAATTATGTACCAATTAATTATTGCAGTACTTTAACCACATTTGGCTCTCTAACTGGATTTTGATGGTTCAGAGATAAGTATATTGTATTAAAATGATGTAGCATTATGGGGAAGGTCCTTTGGCTATTCAGGGTGACGGAAAACTTTATCACCAGGTTTCCTTCCTGTGTCTTCTAGGGACCTTCCGTAGCTGATCTAAGTACTTCATTGCGAATGATGTACCTCCTTACGTTTCAACATGGAGGGGTGCCCTAGAGTATGGGTGTGTTTTCGATATGTGCTAGGTGGGGTTGTACCTTTCTAGTACTTGAGCCTTAAAATGAAAGTTAGAGACCTGCCCTGAGGAAGACCTTTCCTTGCTCAGTGCATTCGGAAGGGAGGGGTTGTTGAAGGTGTTTTGGAGCTCAAACCCAGGTGTGGACATTTTTTGGTTCTCAGAGAATCACGTAAATTGTCCTATCTTTCCGGTTCTTTTGAACCCCTCATCTTCGTGGTCCTCCCACTGTTCAAAAGTTTATCGTCTAATATATCGTCTAGTGTATATATTTTTAATAAGTTGTGGTTTTTATGTTATAGTTATAATACCTATGCATATTACCATCATAAACACAAAATACCTTAGACATATTGTAAAACATGGAGCTATAAACTAAATTGTTGTACAGATTCTGATGGATTAAAATTTTAAATCGCAATAATTTTTGGTTTTCATTAAGGTTGCGATTATTCACTGCTTATTATTCAACAACATTTATGAAGATGACAAAAAATGAAAGATTCTTTTCAACCCTTCCAGGACTTACTATACTAAACATTTTTAATCGTGTTATGGTAACATATGAATAAGATAAAACTCAAAATAAACAACAGATAAAGTAAATGTATCCAAGCACTTCCTAAAGTAAACATCAATATGTGCCCAAGCACCGTAATCGAGTTCCGTGTGTGACTCGTCATTCTGAAAGTCAACTATTGACATTTAGTAAAATATTCTTATAAACTGTCATACTCTTCCAGTCAAACATTCAGTTTTCATTACATTGTTTTACGGCCCACCAAAAGCCATTTCGTAGCTATTTGTTACAAACACATAAAATGAATCATAAGCATAAACATCAGTGTGATGACAGTGGTCTACAGATGGACAAAGACACCATGACATTAGAGAGGGTCTAGTAATTAGTCCTTTACTATAAACCATAAAGGACGAAACTGTAAATAATATTTGTTACAGTAAAAACAGTATTACAAATATGTTATTCGTCTTTTAAAAGTCCTTGCGTGTAGATATAATCATTTATAAACATTTTTAAATTGGCATTAACTTCTGAAAACCAAGCTAAGGGCAATACTACTGATACGTATTATTAGAGGTTTTATTATCATAGGTTTCAAATATATAAATAAAAATTGAGCAAAAATAATTATCTAGTAAAAAACTGTTATAACATTAGAATGTCCGTCCATTGCAATATTCGCAGAGCAAGGAATCTACGCCTAGAGGAAAGTGGCTGCGTCTCGAGGCACAATTCTCTCTAATGTTAACTCGTTTAACCAACCGTTTATTAGATTCACTGTAAATTAAAATGTTCTACATTATACTACCGCGTTAAAAAAGGTTAGCATGTTGTTATTAAGTGTACTTGTTTTAGAGTTCAATTCAAGATTCAAAGCTGTTATAAATTTTAAGCTTTAAGATTTTTATTCTGATAAAAATTGTATTTGTAAATGCAAATTGTGAGCATTGGGACTCGTATCCTGATTCTTTAATCACTTCATGTTGACGGGTGTGGAGAAGGAGAACCTCCTACTTCCTGCATGTCATTAGATCATTAGATCTAAAATCTGTCATATGGTAATTTATAAGAATTGGATTTTTAACGAATTTAATCATTTTAGTCTCTGTAATCATTTTATAGTAATAAAAATATGTATATAACTTGTTATCGCTCCTTCCCTTTAACTTGACAAAAACTTAGTCACTGTTTAAATTAAAACAGTTTATTGGTAATAATACATGATACTATAAGCTACAACTGAATATAGATATGTTTAAACAATACGAGTGTTTTATATTTCGTGTTTTGTCATGTTGTATATTTTGATGAAGAACGCTTTGAATCTTGGTCTTGATTATCTAACGCCAACCTGTAGACAGATAGCTATATTAATATCCCGATTAAAAATGGTGACTAGATCCGGTATTGAACCGGTGCTCCTCGGATTGCATGGACCAGGTCATTGCATTACCATTGCGAGTCGAATAAAATTGTGTTATAAAATGTAAATGATATGCAGAAGAATATAAATACCACTATTTATAGAAAATAAATATTATATAACAATAGGGCAGCACACAAAGGAGAACCACATTTTAGACTTCATATTCCGTTCCTGTGACGTCAACGACATTGTGTCCTTGTGTCATTGTGCTTTGTGCAACACATTCAGAGCTAATGGTCCCTAAGAAAATAAAGCGTAAGTATAAATAGATAGCCTATTTTATACAACTTACCTAGGTAGTCTTTAATATGTCTGTATTTATAGCCTCATTATATGAATGGAATGTCAATGAACGCTACCTATGATATCAGCCTCTACATTGGTCTAAGAATTAAGAACATTTACTCCCTAACATTTAATTTTTGAGCTTAAAGTTTCAATCAATTCTTTACTTTGATTAATTTTTGTAAGTATTTTGCATTATTTATTTCTTGTAAAAGTAAGTTACATTGGAATGGGTTCCACAAAAAAATAAGAGAGGACGACTCAAATGTAGTTGCCATCGGGGGATACAGGAGGTAAAGGCGAAGATGGAGGGGGTTCCAGTCGGTGACTGCGGGCCTGTGGAGCCTGTGTGGGGCGGCGCGAGCTGTAGATCACAGCAGCAAGAAACACAAATAAAAATAAGGTATAGTTTTCTCAAGCTCTACAATGTTACTATTGTAAAATGACGGTTTTTTACGATTTTCAATAAACTACAATCTACTGGAACCGTTTCGGTAAATGTACAATTTATTAAATTTCTTCTAGTTTTAATAATTCAACCTGCCCCTCCCCTACCCTCTCCATACCTGGAGGTATGTTTTAATACCTCCTAGGTATTAAAACATCTCGCCTATTCAGCAAAACTAACAGTGATTATGAGAAGTAGTGTTACTACAAAACATCAGGCAACAATGTTCGTGGCGACGATATTATTTAGTCACCGTATTAACTGTTCCTAACCAATCAACTAGTATTAATTAATTATTAAATAAACACTGTATTTAATTTTGAAATTTAAAAAAATTTTGGGATTTAAGATAAGTTAATTTCCAGGTATTAATAATAAAACTTGTTTGTCTAAGGAATATGTCAGCCTTATCCAGTAACAATACTACAGTTTCACGTCATAATCATCCTACACTCGTTTCTCATCCATACTTGGCTTAGAATATATACCTGGGTAGGTTGTCATTCCAATTAAAAGTATAAAGTACCTCATTCCCATCGTCATTCCTTAAAAGTTGCACAGTTTTTAACACAATAATTTTATTATCAGCTATTTCTGCAACAATAGCAGCCTGCATAAAACGAATTTTAAAGATTTCAATTTCTAATTTAATATGAAAAACTTTGTAGTGTAATAGTTAAGACTTGCCTTAAGAACGTGAAAAAGTAAGAAATTCTAAATAAGTCAATGAAAAAATCCTTTCTGACAATTCTATTAGATCGCAATTGTTTAAAATTCGTCATTGTCGTATTTTAATTGTAAATGTTAAAATTTGAAGAAGCTTATCTTTACCACCAATGCATCTGCCCGGCTCGGTAGGCCTATTCTATTCTTTTTTCAGGTCGTCTAAGCCGTAAGCACACCAGAACTGGTCAGACATGGAAAAGTTTTGGAAAACTACAATAATATTTTTTTTTGGAGTATTTTATATTATCATCCAAACTACCGTTTAAAAAGGAAGGCAACCCTATGTTTGCTATGGCACACATCTCCACACAAACTCCATGACGACGCGTTTGACGCCGAAAAATCAACTTGATAACGGCCACGAAAGCCTACGTTAAAACATCTTTCAAGTTTCTTACCCTTATTTTATGTTTTCTTCGTGACCCTACCTCCTTACACTTTTATAAAATACTCATTATATTTTCTTCTTTAATTCAACCATATTCATATTTTGATTTCTTAATTAATATTAAACGGAAACTTATGAATATATGATTGGGGAAATGACAAGGTATTTAAAAATTTTCTTATGATAACTAAAAAAATATTAGTAGTGAATTAATTATAGAGTAAGAAAAAAAGAGGTAAACATGTGAATTCAAACGCTTGAAGTAGTATATTTTTTGTACAGTAAATTTTGAATTGAGTAGTTTTTTAAAATATTAGATAGACTCATAGTAAGTGAATTTATATTTATACTCATTTACATTACATTACACAAAGGGGCGGAACAGAGTTCCTATAGCACGTCAGCCAAGGGGCTTTTTGCGCACCCCTGTAGATTGAATGTTTCACGGACCTTCCAAGTTTAAAAACCTGACAAACTGCCGTAGTCTCCCCACCAGCTCCTCCCGGGGAAGGTGACAACCCCTCTCCATGTCGCCGAGAGTTGCAGCTCTCACCCCGGCAAGCTCGGTGAAGTCATACAGCAGATGATCAGTGAATTGTGAATGTGAATTCTAACGCTGGAAATAGTATATTTTTTGTACAGTAAATTTTGAATTGAGTAGTTTTGTAAAATATTAGATAGACTCATAGTAAGTGAATTTATATTTATACTCATTAAAAGACACCAATGCGTCGGATAACATATTTTCGTTATTGTATGTTATTGTTGTATCAGTTATGTATGTATGTAGTTTATTAGGTTTCAGTAATCCTTCAGCCCAACTTATTTATAATCAAACTCTTTACGTATTTTCATAATATCAAACTGTTTTCACAAACGGTAAATGTCACGGTACAGAAAATATTAAGTTTTGATTTTTAACAATTGCAAAGAATAACAGGGAATAAACAACAGGACGATGTCGCAGACAATGACAAAAGTCCACACTAAATTCAGTCACAGTGTTTATAGATTAGAACAATGCGAGCTAAATTGCAAAGAATAACAGGGAATAAACAACAGGACGATGACGCAGACAATGACAAAAGTCCACACTCAATTCAGGGACAGTGTTTAGAAATTAGAACAATGCGAGCTAAATTGCAAAGAATAACAGGGAATAAACAACAGGACGATGACGCAGACAATGACAAAAGTCCACACTCAATTCAGCCACAGTGTTTCACACGTGCGATCCTCCATTTAATTTTCTGTTTGATTGACAATAGCCAACAATTGACGCTACATGTATGTAAAGACACACAAATGATTTTTTTGTTTCCTTAATGCATGTTTACTCTTTGGCTTACCTTAAAGTGTAGTGTTGGATGGTGTCAACCAGAGGCGTTATCAAGGTTCTTACCAGTCCCCATACTGTGTAAACATGACTGAAACGCTTTACACAAGTGATTTTTTTGTTTCCTTAATGCATGTTTACTCTTTGGGTTACCTTAAAGTGTAGTGTTGGAAGGTGTGAACCAGAGGCGTTAACAAGTTTCCTACCAGTCCCCATACTGTGTAAACATGATTGAAATGCTTTATTAATCTAGAAAAATATAATCATGTGTGATCTATTGTAAAGATTATGTAGATAAGGATATAAATCTACAAAAACTGTAATAAAAATAAATGTAGCAATTATTGTATTGTAAAGGCCTGCCTACTCACAATCAAAAATAAACGTATCTAACTATATAAGTAACATATTTAATTATAGATGGATAATTTTACACATTAAATGAAAGTAAGGGTGTATTTTGTTTGAACATTAATAAAAATAAAAATGACTCCAAGTTTCATGTTATCGTTCTATTGACATGAATTAAATTTATTTTGTTGTTGTTGAATGGCATTGGACGCCACTAAGCAACGTACTGCGTTTACCTAGAATAGTAGCTCACTACTCCTACCAACCGTTTCTCGTAACCCATTTAAAAATATCCAAATTTGTTTAGGTTTTAAGCAAGTGTTAACCATGACAGTCAAATATTTTTTAAACAGTTATCATCTTGTCGGAAAATAATTCAAGTCATTTCAAAGCCCACAGATTTTCATACTTATTTTTTTTATTTTATATTATTTTGGGTTCTTAGCATGAAGAACTATAATTGTTTACTAAAAATTGTAAGAGCAATTACAATTTTTATTAAATTTGTTTTGAGACGTGGTTAGGATTCCACGTTAAACTGTAGGTCTCTTATTTGCCATCGGCCATCAGACTATTAATTAATAGTCCTGTCTAAAGAACATGTCAGCCTTAGTCAGTAACAAGACTACAGTATCGCGCCACATTCATCCTACACTCATTTCTCATTCATACTTGGCTTAAAATACACACCTGGTTAGGTCGCCATTTCAATAATCTAATCAATATTGAACAATTTCAATACAACCAAGTTGATTTTATTGATTAATTATGAAAGAAAAATAGCAGGGGATATTTTTTTCATTTCAAAACTTATTTAAAACCTACCATCAAATAACAAACTTACATAGATAAGAAATATTTATAACTTCAATTTTTCTCATTAAACCTTTTACACCTCACATTTCCTCCTTATAGATATAAATCATTTTTACACAGGATATTAAACAAGGGAAATATATGATAGTTTTAATTAAATTAGACTGCACTTACCTACATCTAAAATAAGGGAAAACCTGGTAGTTGTATAAAACATATATAGTTTGGTCGAGATAGAGCGCTCAGGTTGGCTTGGCTGTAACCTAGAGTCAGTCAAGGAGAAACTGTAATACCAACTCATATAAGAGAGAGATGAAATTCTCAAAAGGACGGCTGACTGAGTTCAAGTCATTGGTATATATTTCCTAAAAGGAAATTTTGGCGAATTTGTATCTAAAAGTAAACACTGCTAAAATAACAATGTCACGCAAAAATTAATCTCTTATAATAACGATGAATGCGTAACTAAAATTATGTTATAGGCCTATATTATGAAATACGCCTTTTTACTCACTCCCTTATAGTATATATGGAGAAGAATAGTTTTCTTTACATTGACGCAAACATTATGGCTCACTCTAATGAAATTGATATTGAAAAAAGATATTGGAATATGCCAGGAGTATCATATAATGTGCCCTTACCTATTTTTTAAGATTACAAAATATACTCAATGGCTGATATCTCAGGCTATACTTTAACTCCTTTTTGGAGTAGGATAGTAGCATAACAACTATCTCTAAACAGGGATTACCAGGGAAGCACACTAATATTTGCTTATAACTTTAAAGTAATATAAGCTATAAATCCTAACCTTTTTCAATAAAAAAACACTAATTTTGAATGGGTTATAAGAAAATATATATATATATCATTTTTTGCTCTCATAAAATGTAAACAGTTTATTATGGGCCACTAACTACCCCTGGACACCACTATTTAGAAGTGGATGTTATATTACTTTGCTAAAACAAGTAGTACATTTCTGACACGTATGCCAATAATTATTATTCGATCATTTCGCGTCCCAAAATGGGGGACTTCCATGGGAAATTCATTATATATACACAATTGTTTTACCTTGATAATTAAACCGCTTCAAGAGAACTATACTAATTTAAGGTATTGAAATATTTTGGAAGGTGCTGGACAGTTCATTTAATAACGTACTACAAGGACCTACTGCATGTGACAGAGAATGACAGTAAAAGTCATCTGCAGTGCGCCATGACCCTTCACACAACATTGAGCAATGCTGTATACAATCTCCAACCCACCAGTGTGTTGTGCTCTACCAGAAAACTATTATGATATCATACACTCCAGATCACATAATCTATTCCAAAATATTATTCATAGCTTATTTTCACAAGCAAATAAAATAGATTGGTGGTTTGAATTTATATTCAATATTGGAAGGATTTACAGTATTTTTATGGGCGAATATATATAATTTTTTTTATTTCGAAGATTCATAATACCAGATTGATTATCAGCTCATTTTAACTGTGTTTTATTAATAATGCATTTACACAAATCACTATTGCTACTAAAACATTTATACTGCCGCATTTGTTAGAACATAAAATGTTCCACCTCGGTGATCATTTGTCATGCACATTGCACATTATTGCACATCATGCACGCGTCACAACATACAAGGACCCACTTAAGTGAGGTACTCATGCATTTTTGACAGTATAAAAGATCTCACCTAAGTAAGTTAAGATCTCACCTAAGTAAGTTACTGATGCATTTTTCGCAGCGTATAAGGTACATCCTCAGAGAGGTCCTAATGCATTTGTGACAACTTACAAGATCCCATCTAAGTTGGTTACTGATTCATTTTTCACAACGTACAAGATCCCTCCTCAGAGAGGTCCTAATGCATTATTGTGACAACTTACAAGATCCCACCTAAGTAAGTTACTGTTTCATTTTGTCACAATGTACAATTTCCCTCCTCAGAGAGGTCCTAATGCATTTGTGACAACGTACTCACTTCTCAATGAGGATGCTCTTGATACAAGGTCAACATGAACATGCAAGGTTGTACGTCAATGATTGATGCACTTGTCGATCTCTGGTATACATTTGCACCCTGTTTAATATGTATTGGCCACCATGCCGGACAGTGTAAATATTCAATACCCCAAAACACCTTTTGCTAGAACATGTGCCTGGCTTCGTTAATATTTTATCAGATCGGAATCAATTAAAAATATACTTATGTCCGTTTCTTCTCATTAATGGCATGACAATTAAAAACAACTCATTCGTTTTTAACAATCAGAAAATTTGACCTCTTTTCACGGACTCTATGACTCAGTTTTAGAAAGCAAGATACTCATTATGAAAAAAACTTTTTATTTCCATTATTTCAGCCCTAAACTGTTTATTTGTTTTTTTGCTCTTAAAGTATCGTTTAGATTGCTTACAATTTTCCAAAATAACGACATAACAATTAACTTTAGAACATTTTTACAAGACTTAAGAACGATTGTAATCTAACGATACCTTGTTGAGGGAATCCGTCCACGGATAAGCGAGAAAATTCACCTTAAATGCACCACGGCCTTGTGGCGGTGGTGCATTAATAGTGCATTATCTCGCTTAGCCGTGGACGGATTTCGCTCAACAGAGTGTCATTAGATCTGAAATTAAAATTTAAATCATTTTTATGGCGTGTATAAATTTTCTAAAGTTAACTGTTTTCTCGTTATTTAAGCCAAAATATCTTTAACCGCCGCCATTTCGAAAAAAACATAAGCAATCTAAGTGGTACTTTAAGAATATTTTTCTCTTCAGCCAATAAAGATGTGTGCAAAGTTTGGTTGCTATAGCTTAAAATTTTCTTGGGATATAACGATTATTATAAAAAATACTACATGGCTGCTTTCGGCTAAACGACGGATTTTTTACGTATGTTTATGGAATTTTTTTATTAAGATGAGTACTATCATTCCTCAAAGTTATTTCCCGACCTTAATGAACACCCTGTATTTAAAGGATTTTGTGGTGACTTTATGAGAGTCAATTACGTGTTTCTGTTAAATACTTTAGTAGATTACACGTTCAATCGAATTTAAAAACTGTGTTTAATATCCCTCAAAACCTAGAATTTAACAGCGCATTACAGTACTTCATTATAATAGAACGTAGGTCAATTTTACGTACATCAAAACCTTTCCCAAAAGGTGGAAGGATATTGAAACAATATTTCATAACAGTTGGTGCTATTGTTTTTGCAAGAATCCACGACCATTTTGGCCTTTTTATATACACAAGTAGGCTTCCGCATCATTGATCAGTGATCATTACTAACACTTCATTGCTTATCCAGAATGTCCCGCGTAGTTTTTGGAACGTGTTCGCCTCCCGTCACCTGAAGACGCCCAACACATGATGGGCGAAACGTCGAGGACCGCGCAACATGCGCCAAAAACTACGCGGGACATTCCGGAAAAGCAAGTAAGTCTTAGTGATTCAATAGTTTATTAAAATAATGAGGCTAGATAAACACAATTCTTTATAAAATGTTTAAAACACAATCTAGTAAAAGGTAAAAAAATGATAGAATCTTCGTTTTACATGTAATTAATTACCAGAGTATGATGTGTAAAATTTAAACAATAGTATACGATCATAATCGTATAATCAATATAGTTAGTGGTGGAGTAGGCCACTTGCCAATAACCTGTATTCTCAAATAGTTATTTTTTACCATCATTCAAAGGTATGTGCTGAAAATCATAAATAATTTTGTTTTGCCAATCAAAACTGGGTTTTGGACATGATTCCAAATTATTCTTTTATACTAAATAGTTTAGTTTCACTTTACCAGTGTAAAATATATGTTAATTTCTCCTGAAAATTTACTTACGTAAGCGGTAGACACCAAGCAATATTATTCAAAATTAATAGCATACATATACTGCCTTAAATCTAAACAACTTAACCTACAATAATAAATGATGACAAATTTGAATGTAGGAAAAGGAAGTTGATGATGCTGTCACAGCAGAATAGTAGAGAACGTGCCTTGACAATGCGCTAATATATCTCCAGTATATTAATCAAGGTCCAGATCCGGCCGTCACTCACTGCATAGGAATATTCCATCTAATATCAAGGTAAAATAATACGGGTGAAACAGATTTATCGTCTCATGGCCAGGTGATCCCATTAGCAAGGCGACGATACCAGTAGTCGGAAGCAGATTTATCGTCTCATGGCCAGGTGATCCCATTAGCAAGGCGACGATACCAGTAGTCAGAAGCTGATTTATCGTCTCATGGCCAGGTGATCCCATTAGCAAGGCGACGATACCAGTAGTCGGAAGCAGATTTATCGTCTCATGGCCAGGTGATCCCATTAGCAAGGCGACGATACCAGTAGTCGGAAGCAGATTTATCGTCTCATGGCCAGGTGATCCCATTAGCAAGGCGACGATACCAGTAGTCGGAAGCAGATTTATCGTCTCATGGCCAGGTGATCCCATTAGCAAGGCGACGATACCAGTAGTCGGAAGCAGATTTATCGTCTCATGGCCAGGTGATCCCATTAGCAAGGCGACGATACCAGTAGTCGGAAGCAGATTTATCGTCTCATGGCCAGGTGATCTCATTAGCAAGGCAACGATACCAGTAGTCGGAAGCAGATTTATCGTCTCATGGCCAGGTGATCCCATTAGCAAGGCGACGATACCAGTAGTCGGAAGCAGATTTATCGTCTCATGGCCAGGTGATCCCATTAGCAAGGCAACGATACCAGTAGTCGGAAGCAGATTTATCGTCTCATGGCCAGGTGATCCCATTAGCAAGGCGACGGTACCAGTAGTCGAAGCAGATTTATCGTCTCAAGGTGAAGTACCATACTGTACACATTCGATACTCACGACTACTGTTTATACTCGAACAATCTTTCTTAGTAAAATATCAAATATATTTCGCAGCTTTATTCCTCTGTAAGGGTGCTGAAATACCATAGATTCAAACTAAATATGAGGTGTTTAAGTATGACCCAGTTGTGTAGCAGAAGGCTGTATAATTGTAGTCTGCCGTGCGGCCAGCTGGACAGCGAACAGTTCTCGTTAGTCAGGGCTCATTACTAGAATTAATGATGCTGGAAGAACGCCCGTCGTTTAGTAGATTGTTATATCATTGATACTATAGATGATATACGCATTATTACTACTGATATTTCACTTCTATATATAACATTAAACGTCAAAACCAACGTGTTTTGTTGATGAAATGGTGAAATTTAAAACTTTAAATGATATATTTTTAATCTTCTGATTTTGGAGGGTTTAATTTATACGAATAATTATTCAACCAATATCCCCCTGAAGGATTTGAAATCATTATCACACACGAAAGGGCTATTGAGTCAAACTTGCTAAATGTATTCTATTATTACTTGGAATATTGTTGTATTTAGCATATAAAAAGCTAAATATATTGGTGAGCTACTGCTCAATCTGCGTTGAGTATAAAACCTTGTACACTTTCAATTAAACTTTAAAATGTTCCATATTTCTTGTAATAGGTTGTTAGAAAATAACGTGGACCGAAACATATTATCTCTCTTGAGTAAATTTAAAAACGACAATCTCTAATAAGGCTTAAATATTTATTCTTAAGAATTTTTTTCTAACATTCTTTAAAGTTGAACTAAAAAACATTTAAAAATTTATCGTTTAAAAAATAATCGTCCAATTTCTAAAAACAACAACAAGAGAACAAAGAAGAAAATAAATTTAAATTAACTGGTAGAATTTTATCGGAAAGACATCCCCCACGGTGATACCAAGATTTTTTGAGTGACTTTTGTTGGGTGATGTGACCTATACAAAGTTTCGTGGAAAACAAAGGAAATAAGGAAGAAATATTCTTTATTTTCTCCCACTTATACGATAATATGTGAAGAAAGTATGGTTTCCGTAAAAACTTTCGAATTTCATTTGAGACAACCTACTCCGTTCATAATAATATCATCAAATAAATAAACGGTATCAGTGGACTGACACATACTTTCTCCCTTAAGTAAATTTAAAAAAAGACAATCTGTAATAAAACTATCATGTTCTTCAAAGTTTATCTAAATATCATTTAATAAATTATTGCTTCAAAAGTAACCATCCCAGAATATAAACAAGTATGTGTTTATATTCACTGTATCTCTAGGCATTTTATCATTTTTTTTATTTTTGATTTTAAGTTAGTTCACCCCAAAAACCCATAAAAAAGTGAAAATCTGAATTTCTCAAAAATGGCTCTAATGATTTTGATTAAAATTTGATAGTTTATAGTGCATAGAGTACTTAATAATATGACCACCCGCAAGTCTGTAATATTGACGGTTCAAAATTATGGGCTTTTAAATGTTAAAATATAATTTTTAAGTAATCCATGAAAAAAACTAAAGATAAAGAAAATTTTGACTACCACCATTAAAAACAGTTAAAAAATAAACGATTTAGTATTTTCAACTATTTTTTGACGACTAACGTTTCCAGATGGCGCGCCCATTATTATTTTCATGGAGAATATTAAAATAAATAGTATCAGTGGGCTGACTCATACTTTCTCCCTTAAGGCAATTAAAAACGACAGTTTATAATAAAACTATCGTATTCCTTAAATTTTACCTAAATATAATCTATCAGAATTTATCAATTAAAATATATTATTAACCTTTATGAAAATATTGGTATTTACTGTAAAACCAGACAATGAATGTGGTAGGAAATTACACTACCGTATAAAGGTATTATATTTTAAGGATGATTTATTTTTCAAGAGTCACGGATGTGGAAAGAAATTTAAGTAAATAGAAGAGCATGAAGATTCAGGTATTCAGGAGGATTCCCCCCGGGGTGCTGGAGCGTTGGCCTCTTGGTTGCGTTGTGCAATCTCATACAAAGGTTAACCTTTCACATGGTTCAAACAAAATGAGTTAAGCTATCTATATTACAAAATGTGACTTCAGGACATATTACTAAGACCAGATCACTAAAGAAAATGTTCCTATGTACGTACAAAAAGTTTAGTTTTCTCTCTGTTTTTAATCATATAGTTTTATTCAAATTAATGGTTCTCTTGGTCTTTATCTATATCTCTTGGACCTACTGGTTACTTATAGATAGAATCTACAGACCTTGAATTAATTATTAGTACAAAATCAACTTTCTAGATCAGACTAAAACATCGAATTGGATTTTCCCAAATCTGGGGCATTATAATTAAAAATTTAATTTCAACTTTTCTAAAATTACGGTTACTAAGACTAATGCACTTGGGAAATGATTTATTACAGCAAGTAACATTTATTTGTAAACTACTCAATAGCAACTAAATGGAATTCCCTAATTGGCTTTTAATTATAATAGGTTTCATTTAGATAAATACTGCGACACTGATCATTGTTAAATATCGTGTTAAACTATACATATTTGTATTGTTTTTTTGTTAATGGATTAAGCTTGATTAGCCTAATAACCTAATGAGTCCTTATAGCATAGATCGAGCTCTTAGCCTTGTAACCTTATGTGCCCTTATGGCCTAATTAAACTTCTCAAATGAAGTTAATCAAATTGGGACCTAGGTATGGTTTTACAAGTCAAACACATTTATTAGAACTTAAGTATAGTTTCAGGATCCGAACACATTTATTGGGACATTGGTATGGTTTCAGAAGACAGGCATATTTATTGGGACCTAGGTGTGGTTTCTGAAGCCAAACACATTTACTTGGATCTATGTGTGGTTTTAGGAGCTAAAGACATTTATTGTGACTTTAGTGTGGTTTCAGAAGTCAAGCATATTTGTTGGGACTTAGGTGTGGTTTTAAAAGCCAAAAACATTTACTTTGTTCTAGGTGTGGTTTCAGGAGCTAAACACATTTATTAGGACCTTAGTGTGGTTCCAGAACTCATTTATTGGAACCTTGGTGTGATTTTAGAAGCCAAATACATTTATTGGGACCTAGGTGTGGTTTCAGAAGTCAAATACATTTATTTAAAGAATTAAATAACTTACTGAGTGTAGTTTATGTGGGATTCAATTCACTCAGACCTGTCCCCAAAACTACCAATACCACGTTAATTGGTAAGTCTGAAAAAATTTACTCAGAATCTGTTAGTATATCCTCAATTTATTGTAACCTGGTTTACAGATTTGAGTTTCCTATGCTTTGAGGAATTTGGAGGTAACCATGAACTATAGGAAATTTCACAAAATAATGTATTATTCGATATAAATTAAATTAATATTAATTCAGTGAAGTCTTTCTGAGAATTGAATATAATCAGACAAACGAGTTGAGAAAATTTAATGATTTACAAAATAAAAGGTGTTTGTTAATAGGAGAGAAATCCTAGTTTTTGAACTGAAAAGAAAGAAATGAATAATTAAAACCACACCATTAAAATGTTGGTTGAATTTCATTATTTATATAAAATAACATGGCTAGGAATTTCCTAGGACTAGGAAGTTCCTACACTGTACATTTATGTATATTACGAAGTATGAAACTGTTACGCTATATATTTCTTCATTTTGTTAGTCATTATAAGCTATAGCATTATAATGGCATTATATGGCATTATTATATGGCATTAAAATGGCATTATAATGCATTATAATGACTAACAAATTAAGAAATACCTGCTAATCCCTATGGTTTGAGAGCATCCATAGTAGATTATAACAGCTGATTACTTATATCTGATAAATAACCTTAATAAATCACATGTTCAGTGTGACTTATAAATAAAGCTTGAATACATAAAGGAAAATATGTATAATATAACTTGATACTCTGTTTTTAGAGCTTATTACTTTAATTATACTATATTTTTTATGATATGGTTCAGTTTAAAGTTAACCAAAACCTTCTCCAATAATTTATTGAATAATGAAAAAAATTTCATCGTTTTGAGTGCTCTCGTTTTGACGGATAAGACAAACATTAAAGCATACTTTTGCGTTACAGACCGACAGACTGAATTTATACTACTTGAGTGCATAAAACATGGAAATGTCCGAAAATATCATTATTCCATGCAAGTACTTTCAAAATTGTATTTATATAGATTACTATAAATTTTTAAAGTTAAAAATATTATCTGTTCATATATATCTGTTGAAATTTTATCTGTTGTTTTTTTTATTATAACTTTTTAGGAGCTATAATTTTTATATTCAGGAGCATTTTGAGTTGCAAATTAAAAGGATTTGTAAAAATGTGTTTGTTCACCTTGGTATTGTTTTGTGTCGGTTAAAGTAATTTGGAATTCAGTAAACCCATTAATATAACTGATAGTTTTAAGTGATATGATTTGGGTGAACACGAAATACATGAAGTGACAGTATTTTTGGTTGATTAAATTACAAAAATGAAACTTGTTATCAATTTGAATTAATATTAAAATTAAAAACAATAATGCAAAAATTAAAAGTATAAACATAGTTACCAACATGTTTATTCATACCTGAGCGTAAAATGTTTTCTATCCTTATAAAAACTATTTTCTTGATTTAAAATTTGATTCATTATTATCAATCTGAACGAAGAGCTCGAGCTATTACTCTAGTTCTATTGTTCGGCAAACTGATTTCTTCCTTTATCCAGAGTGAAGGTGATTTATTTAAGGAAAGTTATTTAGAACAATGACTTTTTTGTAACTAACAGCCGTTATGGAAAAGTGAACAAAAATATTTTATCGTCATTTTTTTTAGGTCATTGGATAATTTGATTTCTTTTCGTGTATTTTTCCTTTTTATCTTATGGAAATGTTTATTTAAAGTGTGTAGCGTTTATTATAGTTTTTAATATGGCCAATAACTGTGTGTTGAAAATATTGTAATAAAAATGGGAAACCAATTTTAATTTACATTAAAAACCTTTAAGTTCAATAAATGCTGCACCTATTTAACTATTTAAACCAAATATAGATAAATTTCATACTCTATTAACGTGCTAAAAATTTAGAAGGATAATTTATATGGACATACAATCACCGTAATACCTAATTAAATTAATTAATTAAACTTAATCAAGTCACGGTGGATAGGATCATGCCCGGGAGACGAAGAGTGCTAGAGTTTTTAGTTAGGTTGTCAAGGATTTGGTGGCAGGAACAAAAGAAGACTTTATATTATCAGTGTGCGTTGGAATTTCAATATAATTGATTATAGATGTAATTGATGCTATAATTGATAATGGAAAAAGTAATATTGACTAGTCACCAAACTGCCCAGTTGTACGGACACCGCGCCGTGCAAACTTCTCCTGTGGCATTGTTGTACCAGGGACTGCTTAGGACTGATCTGATCTGTACGCTAACAATCTAGGGCTTCCAGTAAGCTCATACAGCGGATTAACGAGGAAAAGTTAATCAGTTATCACACAATATATACAAATACATCAGAATATACTTTAAACATTATCTATACAAGTATACAAATAGATGTTGTAGATTCGAAAAATATTATTTTAGCCAAAGAATTAACTTACGTTAAATATAAACAAATACTCAACAGTTAAACTTTTCTGAATAATGTCTTTATTTTCAACGAACGGTCAGTCAAAGGTCCGAGGGGACCCCTCTAGGGACCCTCCCTCACTTGTACCTTCTAACAAAAGAATTTTGCTATCAATTGAACATTTTTGTAACATAAAATATAAAATCTGCGTATTTTACTTTGTTATAACTTTGGAAAGGATATGCTATAGATTTTGTATGGAAAGTGAACTAATAATAGGACATATTTTTTATTAAGTCTTTTATTAAGCTACAAATAGATCAATGAATTAATTTGTTCATGATTTTTTTATTTACCAGTATTTTCAATCCGACTTGGTAATATTATTAAATGTCAAATCATCTCTTCGATAAACCATGGTCACAGCTGTGAACCATTCCAAGCCACCAACCAAGCCCCGTTGTAGCATTTGTGTAACTCCACTGAATATAAAAGCAGTTTGACAGACAAAGTGTCTTCAATAGTTGTAAAATCAAGGAGTGAAACTCATAATGTAATTTACCAACTATCATGCAAACATTGTCCAAAAGACCATATTGGTCAAACTTCGAGAGCTTATGACTGGCCGTCGTTTTGATGTAGTACATGAAGATCAAAGAACACCTATTTATAATCATGCTTCACATCACAACCAACATTTTGTAGGCTGCTACAATGATTTTTGATTTAGACAGTGATTTTTGAGCTTAGAGCCCTTTACAAAATTGAACCACTTCAAAATTCAAAAAGCAACAAACTAATCTTGAGAAATTCTGATTTAATACACCAGTTGGTTCTAAAAGTTTTATTACAAAACTATTCAATTAGATTAGAAATAACAATAAAAATTACGTGTATTAAATTATTTATTAAATTACATGTATGTTATTTACATGTAACCCTTTATATTCATTAACAAGTTCTTTAGTTTACATGTATCAAATAAAGTGTTCAATGTTGAAATTTTACCGTCAAATCAACGACATGTCAATATAATATAGTTACTATTATTTATCCATTTCTCTTCTCTTCATTGCTTGAAAACGTTTATGTATTAATAATAAAATATATGTATCATATGTTAATACTGTCTAAATATTCGTTTATTAATAAACAAATATTTGCACAGCTTTTAATTTTCATTTTTCAGTCGTTCTATTAAAACCAATTGAATAATTATATAAAGTCATTTGGAAAATTTCTACAAGCATAAATCCCTACATATTTGTGAGTGAGTGTCTGTGTATGTGTGTGTGTGTTTGTTTTTCTTGCATTTGTTTGTAATGGATTATTAAATGTGTAACTTGTAAGCTGCGGTGTCCTAAGAGAGCGTGAGCGAGTCTCTTTTACTCTCTACCGCTTTTGGTCTCAGTGAAGAGTTAAGATGTGTGATAATTAAATGTGAGACTAGAACGGTGACATGTCCTGTAATCCAGCTACTTGGAGGTCACGAATCGTGCCTAGTTATGAGTGGTGGTCAGTGGATGTGATACTCTGGTGTGGATAAAGTCCGCACGTTCATCCAAGACAAGCCTCATACAGTTCGTAATTCAGAGGCTAAAGGGCTTAGGCTCCCACGTCAAAGATCCCTTAGATGTCTTTGGCTGTTGGGCTATTAATTAACAATCCTTTTGAAGGAACGTGTCAGCCTAAGGTCCATTTACACGCTGCCGACACTGAAGACACTAGTTAGCCACTGTCACGCCAGTAGAACAAAAATGATTGTTTTTATTTCGTGCCAGTTATCCCTCCTTACCAGTTGTGGTGAGTGGAGTCTGGAAGTGGTTCGAGACTGGAACCAGTCGACTGACATTGTGTAAACAGCCAACTCTATATAATAATAATAATCTTTATTGCTGTTGACAAAATTACACTTGCATAGCAATCGTCAAACTACAATAGTTACAGTTTTATAAATTTAATTAAAATATACATTCGAAAATAAAAACAATAAAAGCAAAAAACAAATTAATAAATTATATCAAATAAATGAATAATAATTATTATTATTACTGAAGCTGATGCTTTATTGATAACACCACTTTATTTGCGGATCGGGTCCTTATCTATAAGAGAAATGCCATTGGCATTAATAAATTCGTTTACTTTCAATGTAATCTTTACTGTATAAAATAGCAATTGAGCTGCTTTTGTCAGAATATCATCGCTGCTAGCTAATTTTTCCCTGATACAGTTTAAAGTTCTTTGTTCTCTAAAGTGCAAATTTGTATCCTTATGACCCTTTTTGTTGGTTTTATTAATCTTATTAATTTCATAAATATAATGAGAATAGAGATTCATTAGAAAATATGTCAAGGTTCGTTTTAAAATAAAAAGTTACCAATAAAATTGTATTAGCTTTTATAGAGAGGTGAGAAAAGAAACAAGATACTTGTTGTTTCCCCCTGTATCTAGAGGGATGGATGGAAGAAGGGTCTTAACTCCAGAAGTGTGGACACACTACACCAAGAGCCGAGTCTAACCGACTCGGCTAACCACCACGCGTGGTGGACGTTTGGGCTCAGGGCTCCAGTGTGTCTTTAACCTTCATAGCAGGCAGTATATATCCGTATTATTAATTTTTCTAGCAAATGCGTACTAAGCCAGTCAATGATATATCGTTAATGTACTGTAAATCGAATAAAACTTATATTCTAGTGGAGTCTGTCTCGTCAGACTTCATACGATGTATCAGCTGAAACGTTTTCTGCTTCGATTACCTACGATACACATGCACAATAACGGCTAACTTACTTCAATAATGAGAAGATACTCCCGTGGTCAAGGCCTTGCCGCGCTAGGGTGCCATAGCCCTAGTGGGATGGGTTGGGGGAGGGGCGGGGAAGCAACTATGTTTTAGTGGTTCGGCTCTGGAGCAGCATATTGAGACACGGTTTATTCGATACAGAATTGATGGAAATTATAAGTGGCACAGTGATCAACTCTTCATACAGGTACACTATTCTCATTTTAGCTTGTAGTTTGGAATGAAAGAGATAGAGTTACTATAAATTTTATTTGAAAAAAGTATTCCTTTTAGTTTTGGAATAAAACTCTTTTTCAAAAGGTCTTACATTCATGGAATTTATATTTTCCAATATCATAAGTATCGAAAAAATTAGAATAAAATAAAATCATCCACGTCTTAAAATATTTTACGGTTTCAATAAATAATTTACTAAATATTCACTTTTAAATACTTCTTTAAATAGTTTGCAAACATTGCTTTGTGTTTTTTCTACAGTAATCAATTCAATTTTTTGAAATGTATTTTTCATAATGTATGATGATTTTATAAGTATTTCACCTAGGCTTTGACACAAAGGCTTTATTCTTGAAAGAGCGTATACGATCCACGAATTTCGGGGCTAAGTAAACATAAAAATATTCGTGTCTTCTAAGACACAGATGTGGTTGGGGTTGATCATGCTTTTGCCTTTTTAATGAGATATCGACAATTCTTCATGGGCAATAGAATTAGATAATGGATTTTTACATTAAAATGGGAAGTAATAATATATCTGTTACACCCAGTGCAGTGTAAATGAGACGATTTCGTAAGTTGAATTGATATTCGGAGCTATATCTGTGGCAAACTGCATGATGAAGCATTACTTGCGTACTAGGGTAGAGCAGTGCTGGGGTCATAACCCTGTGATCGCGGTTCAAGTGAATGTGAGGGCGATGGCGATGGTGATTGGCGGTGGTTTTGACACAATAGCGCACCCGAGAGCTGCGGTAAAAGGTCCCAAACCACACTTACGGAGGGTTTATTTGTAAATGCGTTTTTCGTAAACCAAGTAAGACCATGCTTTCCAGTTGTAGTATGACTTACAAATAAATTTTCCAAAGTAAAATACAATATGCATATATCAAATTAACGCAACGAATTAAAACACGAGTAAATAGCCCATTTTAACTACTAAAACACAGTTTTATTTCTTTTATTTTTAGTCTCTAATAACGGAATGTAAAAGTATCAGTATGACTGTAATATTTCATCTTCTTTCTAATCCTGTTTACTGCGCATTGCTAGCAATAATAATTAATGTTTACAAAAATTGAAATCTTCACAAAACTTTTGTTACGCTAGCGGTATATGCTAGTATACAAGATTCTTGTGCAATATACGTTATATGCAATACATTAGTGCAGCTAAAATATACCGGCTTCTCAATGGTGGAAGTTGAAATATTCTACAAATTTAAAAACGTTTGATTTGTTTTTAAAAATCATTGATTTTTGGCCGTTTCAAAACCACAAACTTTAGAACTGTTTCTTTAAAGACATCCGAATGTAAAATATTATTTGACGAGAAATGCAGACAGGCAATACTTAACAAACTGTTTTGCCCTAACAAATATTCGGATGTAGTCAGCTGCTTTGACCTAACAAACCGACTTGGGAATTGAACGCCTTTGTTTAATTAAATAGGTTTGGCAGCAAACACTCCATCACAGTAAATCTCACCTCAGACTCGCCCGTCATGCTGCGCAAGTCGACGGCATATTTACTTTAGGGCTTCATGAATAGTATTTCAGTTTAGGCCTAATACAGAGTCTCCTATAAGGTCAATGTAACCTATTTGTATAGATAGGATAAGTAATATAATATCAAGTAAAAGCTTGTCCTCCAACACTACATAATATATTTACATTTATATTGTGATTATATACAAACGGTAAATATATAAAAAAAGGTGTTTAATTGGCGATCAATTTCGTCCAGTCACACCAGACATCATCAGGCCCACACGGAGACTCCCAGTGACGGAATCAGTCACCGACACACATCTATCTGGTTTCAAGTGTCAGTTTGCCACAAATAAAAAACTCAAGTTATCTACTGAATAATCACCATTATAACCTGTTAATTAATTTGACTTCAGTTTATGTTTTATATAACTATGATCGTGTAAATGAACTTAAATTCTAATTGCTACTAAAATAATATGTAAATATATCAAAAATTTACTTAGGGCCTTTTTACTACATCAAAACTTACGTACAACCCATTCTTATCAGTTCAATCATTCTAGAACAGGCCTATCAAAATTCAAAAATAACATAAAGTAAAAAAATAAAAAATATCTCTTTATTTTAAGTTTTGATCAAATATCCATATAATAAATGTAATTGTTTACTAACCTATTTATATGTGTAGTTATTTTTTAATACATTTGATAAGATGTTCATTTCAACATAATATGTAAAATCTATTCCAGTATAATAGAATATGTTGAAGAGATTTATCAAAGATCTACTGAAATATTCAAGGCAAATCTGTGATCTCAGCCCAGAAAGTTGTATCTTGGTTCTGTGCCTTGAATATATAACTGGAAAAGAAATATTACTGGATCAAATCCAGTAGTTGAGGTTTAGTTTTATTGGAGAACGAACTTTAAAACATATTCCAAGCTTATCTACTTTGTTTGTATATGTGAAACATAACGTTAAACATTTGGATTCAATTGATCTATTTTTAACATTAAATACAGTAGATATTATAAATTCTTTTATAGCAACAGATTTTTATTATATTTAATTTGAATTTAGATTTATGTGCACTTTAATGTTTTTCCTCCACAGTTATCATGCTACATAAATTCTATATTAATCACTAGGATATATTTTCATTTATGGAATAGTTTAGTTTTACTTTTTTATTTTTAGATACATTTTTGTAATTTATAAGATATTTTTGTGTTTATGTAATGCATTTACTATTTCATTGTTATGAGCTCTGAACTCTGTCAATCCTATAAAATCTATTTCAGGAATAGACATATTTAGATTTTCAGTCTAATTATAAAAAATTTATAAATGCAGAACGACTCATAGAATAAAATTTCTGATAAGTATTTACAGTATCACATCTATGGCATAATAGTTACATAATATTATTTACTGTATTTCCTTTAGCTATTGTCTAACTAATTCACAATTTTTAAACTAACCATGTTGTTCAGTATACAGTTTATATATATAGCTTACAGAACAATTTTCTAATTTAATTAGGTAATTCAAAAAAGTACTAAAATCTATATTTAACGTCAGATAAACAAGGTTTTCACTATTGCATTTTTCTTTAAATGTGAAAAAAAATCACTCACTTATTTTACTAGTATTTTTAATTAATTTTTCCATATAACTAAATTAATGCGATTAAAAGTTATCTTTCGGTAAAAAATAATCTCTCTCTAAATGACCATATATAAGTATTATGTATGATACACATTATGCATATTATGTATGATTAAACTTTGCTAGATATTTAAAAATTAAATTTCCCAGAACGTAGTTAGAATACAACGTAAAAATTTCTTCAACATGACTGATAATTTGACGATTGGAAGACACAGCAAATAGAAAAGTTTGTACGTGAGACTAATACCAACGGGCTCATGACCAGACTGGCAATGACAGCAATGGAGACAAGGTGACCTTTGCCGCCTCCCCCGACAGGCTGGATAGGACGAGTGGATGGAAACTTAATCATTATTGATAGTTTGATAACTAGACTTATATGAGTTTCATGTTTAAACACGATTTATTCCTAATATCTGGCTTATTCCTAATATACAGTCAATAACAACACATGTTATCAAGTCAAGAGTTTATATTTTTTAACTAAAATTGAGATTTGGAGAGAGGATGATTGTGATACTGCAGTTATTAAAAATGTATGATTCCTAATATGAAATGGTAAAATAAATATTTTACAATCATTAACATTATTTAAAAATTATCTTAAATTAATAACAAAGACAGGTCAAAAATTAAAATTGTTCAACATAACAGGTTTCAAAAAACTGAGCAGGCCGTCATTAATGTTTAAGAATACGTAACGAAAAGCATTGACAGCAAAAAATGTATATCAATGATGATGAATATTAAATAACAATATTCAATTGAGATAAAACTCATTATATAACTTTATTGCAAGGCGTATAAATTCATTTACATGATAAAAAGGTCTCTTCTGGAGCCAAGCAAGTACAGTCTGTGTCATTAGTCTGTGCGCGCGGCTCTTACTACTACTGGCGGCTTATGGCGCTTACTAGCCGTTCTATTAAGGTTGGGCTTGCTTTCTCCATTATACTCGTTAGATTTTTAGCCACATTCAAACTAATTAAGTCCCGTGACTGAAAAAGTAGATATTTATATCCTATAAAAGTTATAAAGTTAAAAGTTATAAAGCCACGAGCACAGGCTAATGTTACCATCTGTAGCTTATTGTTAAAACATTATCTGTTAAAGAGCTAACTCGGTGGGGCAGTTTATTGAACATTTCAATACTAAGTGAAGTGATATAACTATTGGTTTTACTGAGTCTATTTCTGTGAATATCAAGTTTAATATTGTTTCTTGTACAATAGTTATGGATCGCATTCCTTTTACCGTACGAATTTATATTATTTTTACTTTAGATGTAGACTTTATAGATTAATTACAGTTAGGATTTCGTTTTCTTTAAAGAGAGATCGACAGTGTTCTAGGGCATGAGCCCCTGACAAAATGTGCAAATCCCTCCTTAGTACTATTAATGCCTGTTCAATACCAGTCCATTGCCCCAAATTATGTGACCGTATCTTAACAAACTTTCTAATAAGCAAAATTGGCCATTTTCAAGTATTTTAAAGACACATGTTTCTTAAGATTAACGTGTAAATAAATAACTCTAGATAACCGCATGCATACACTATTAATATTAACTTTCCAAGACAGCCTATTATCAATATTGATACTCAATAGTTTAACTATGGCACATTTTCCTGTTCTACTTCTTTAAAAGACAAGTTATAGCTTTAAAAATTCAATATAATACATGTATTCACCAGACATTTAAATTATATCTTATTTATATTATAAGTAACAACAATCACAGAGTTTAGAACAACCATTTATTTACGTATGATGAAACAAGACCCTGAAAACATTTCAATAAGGATCTAATAACCATTTAACTTGTGGAAAAGGTTTCGGTGATCTTTCCAGCTAAGCAAAATTAAACTACTACTGAAATATGACAGCAATAACGTTCTCAGAAAGCTGATACTTTGTCTTGGAAAGCTGTATTCGCTTTTCTTGACTAAAGAAAAATATCGCTGCTCCTTAAATTCTGAATGTCAATTTTTCCAAAGACATAATACTTTCTCCCTAATGATCGGTTTCAAACTAACATTTTCTGAATCATTGTATCTTTAAAATATTACATTCTAAAAATATTTAAATTGAATTATTTCTTTGAATAATCTTGGTATTATGAACTCAAATTAATTTTCTTATATTTGAAAATGGCTAATTATCATACATCGTGACTGGAAGAGGTGTAAAAGTTGGTTTTATTTGACTAAATATTTTTTAATTGAATTTTAGTCGAATTTGTTCTATTTGAATTTAGTTCTCAAATACGCTTTGGATAACTCGCTAATGTAAGTTATTCTACAGTTTCAGCAACGAAAATATGAACTTAAGCACTTGTCTAAGAACACTACAATGTTAACGCGTTTTAATCCATAAAAAGATAATGTATTGTTTTAATTGATTCTTGAAATACGTACCTAAAAGATGGTTTTAGTTACTTGTACTTTGTTTGAGCTTTTATAGTTTAAAAAAAATTATTTCGGTTTACAGTTTTTAGTTTAATATCTTTAGAGATATTTCACGTATAGAGAATACGCATAGAGATAGACATATGGACAAAGATGATATATTTCATGTGTATAATAATAATTCTAAATAAATATAAAAGAAAGTATTCTAATTATAATTCAAATAATAATAAGTCTTCCTATAATATAAAATATCAATTATGAAAAAAGTTTCCAATTTAGTAAAAATTCTAAATAGAGGCCAATCAAACTTTTCAAATTAGAATAAATTAAAAAATAAATTAAAAATTAAAATTGTAAAGCCTGTAAAATTTTTACAGAGGTAACTTGTCTTAGATAATTTTAAGGAAAATCCAATAAAACACTTCGATTTTTATTATGGATTAAGTGTCGTACTGAAATATATGACACATTTTGTAGTACAAGGCCGTTAGAGAGCGACAGGTGTAGGTAATTTTCCTGATAGTACCATCTACAACAAGGGAGAATTAAGACTCATTATATATGTCTTAAAGTGATAGAAAAATTTATTCTTGTAATTTTTAACAATTTCAATTTTAAAGTTGTTCTCATTTGAATCTTTTAATTGGCCAATTGAATTGGCTTTAATTTAATTGGGTAATTTATTTTTGTAGGAACAACTTTAAATTTTAAGTCATCCTCACTAATATTATAAGTTATATCAAATTCACAATTTCTGCTTTTAGTAGTTCTTAGATAACAAGCTTTTTTTTACTAAATGGCAGTTCTATAGGTAAATAAGGACTTTAAATTTACTTAAATGTGTTTACTCAAACAAAGTCATTCTTCCATTACGATTCAGCACTCTATAGAGGGTTTAGGGGTAAGGGCACTATTAGCTTTTCTTCAAATGGTTGTAAGTAATAATATCTCGTTTCTTATTAATAGGTGCATAAATTTGTAAAATCTGTAGAGAGAACATCATTGTTTTGATTCGACGGGTTAAATTTGGAAAAAAGTTATTTTGGATAAACGTAGTAGAAATCTTAATGAAGGCCTATTTAGTTTTATTAAGTTTCCATAAAGTATTCCAACATTAGTATTATTTGCGTATAAACGTTTAATTAAAAATATTATTTTTCCACTAATTTAATAGCAGGGCTTTTCATTTCCTGGGTTTCTTTCATAACACTTTTCAATTTTATCTTATAAAAAAAAACTACATATAAACAAGTGTATATAAGCACTATTTAAAGTTTCTGCAAGAATGCGAGAAACTTTTCATTCCACTTTATTTTCAATGAATTCGGTTGTTTTTATAGGTCGCCTTAAGATGAAGACCCAACAGTCTAGAGTATCAAGAAAATATTTATGTTTATCCATAATTTTGGGATTTTTATAATACTATTCGGTACTTATACTGTATATACTCCTTAACCGCTACAGTTTAACATAACATTGATAACATTGGCAAAACGTGTGTATGGGGTTTTATACTACGAATGTATATTGCCAAATTTTAACTAAAAACAATTCAACAACTGAATCTAATTCATACTCTATATTACAACTTGTTAACATAATAACTTTTTCATATTATTAGTTTTATTGAGAATCATAAGTATTAAAGTTAAAAGTTAAACTGGCTAAAATAAAAATACAGTACATTTTTTAGGCTTTTACATTTATTCATTTATTTATATTAATCCACATGAACATTTATTTATTCATACATGTCAACAGTAATTAATTACTCATATATACCTTGAATTTTTCTGGAGTTTTTTATAAATATCTAATAAAAATATTAAAGCATTATGTTTATGTTTTTATAGTAATCTCTCGTTAATTTGTGCAATCATGGAGTGCTAAATAATAATTATTGTTTTGTTCAAATGTGTTACCATTGAATTGGTATTACCAATGCTATTAAAAATTATTCCAAACTAAATATTATTAAAAATATGTCTATAGTATATAGTGTTTCGTAATCAACATCGTCCTTAAACGTGACTTCAAAACAAATCATTATTCCCTTTTTAATTATTGTATATTTCTGTTTCCATTAGTATTTAATATTAAATAAAAGCTACAAAATCGTGATTAATTTTTGGAGGAAAAGTATCATTTTGAGCAAAAGGTAATTTTGTTCGTGTTTTTTCACTTCAGTTGAATTTATTTATAGTTGTTTTGACTTTACGTTTCTGTTGGTTCTTCTAAGGATGAGATTTGTTCAAACGCTTTAGGTGTTTACTGTTAATATTTCATCAATTTTGACGTAGATATGTCTACGCTTCGAGAGGGGTGTTCTGGAAATGACTTCATATTGTCTTTACGTTTACTCAATACACTGACCTCACCAACTTCATTGCACCTTTCACAATAGTTGCTCCTATGGATTCACTTCCATGTCTTATTGCTACTATATATATATTTTTTCGTGGCTTTGAACTATGCTTAAAATAATAATATAAATTATATTTCTATAATTCAATGAACAATTAATTAATTAATCATGATTCCACATTTGCGTTAAGCTTTATCTATGAAAATCATATCACAATACAAACAACAATACATTTTATTGTTAAAACTACGTTATGATCTTATATAGCAATAAGATATAATCATTAGCTTCCAGACCAACGATGTTATAAACGTTTAGAATTTTTTATAAAAATAGCGCTCTAAGACCGCTTCTACCATTGTCCTTAATTAGCGAAAATGAGACACAAAACTTGTTTCAACTGCGATGTACAAGCCTTTAAGTGGTATTTAATTCAAACTTTATTCCAACTTAACTTTTAGCGCCACAAACGTAAGTTTTTAAAACTAAAATTACTTATTTGGTGATCAAAACTAACATTAGTATATCCATTATCTCATACGTTTCATACATCAACTTACTGTCCAAATAACGTATGTATTTTTGGTTTAGTTATTAATGAAAATATATCATATGTATAGTAAAATTAATATTAATGAATTCTATTTTTTTAATTTCCTGTTCACCAATACCATTGTCCGAGATCTATGGTATTGGTCCTTATCAAAGTCTCCAGATGACAAACTACGTGGTATACAGATAATAAACGTAATATTGTATATAAATATGAGTACCAGAAATATCCGTTCCGACTCAATTTAATAAAACAAAGACATGTTTAGTTATTTACCTAACTATAAATAAACGTCAACTATCTCAGTAATCTTTAATCATAAACTACGTAACTGGATAATGAGTTTTGAAAATATCAAAATTTTAGCCTAATTGAACATAAACATTTGTTTCTGTACCTCAATGGGAGGATCTATTTTAATAAATATATGAAATAATGGGTCATAGTTTGTAAATCATGTCTTTTTAAGTGCTTGTGCAAAGGAAATGTATGTAATAAATCTCTGAAAATGAAATCCTGGCTGTCCAGAGAGCTGATAAAGATTAGTTTTAAGTAGCTGATAAGGAACCTCTTACAGACACTGCCTATGAGGCCGTAAATTTTACCATTCAGATTACATTTTGTTGTTATTTTTAAATGTGTGGTACAATTCAGTTCTTTCGTTATACAATTTTACATTACAATTTATACAAATGTATTAACAATGGTTTATATTTTTGTATATGTAAAATGTTATGATATATTCTATTATTTTTTATGCAAGATATTTGTACAGTTGTAAATATGAGGAATATATATATATATATATATATATATATATATATTCATAGTAAAAATATTTGATATGATTAAATATCACATAAATTTATCAAACGTTATTTAATTCATTAAAGTTTGTAATTTAGTGAAAAAACTTCGGTTTAATAATTGAACAAAGTATAAAACTACAGGTTCATAAGTGTGTACTTTAAATGTTGGTCAATTATCGTTGTACTTTTAGTGTTCTTTTGTCTATTTAACATTATAAATGTCAAAACTTGCAGGAATTAAGGCTCAAGTCAATAATCGTCTAATTAAATGATTATCATACAATGTTTCAGGTCATCAACAGGTACAAATGTCCAAAACCATAACATTATTAAAATAAATTCTTTTCAATCATAAAAATGCGAAAACACCCTTTCAATAAGTATGTACACTTATAAATATCCACTTATAAAAACTACATTTGATATATACATTACATAGTATTTTCACCTTTAGATCTAGACACATAATGAATTATGGTAGCTTTTATTAAAAACAAATCTGCTGCGGCTTCAAAGAGACGTGTAGATAGGCGGGAAAAGTTGTGACAGCTGTGAAGGCAAGTGATGTCACATAGTGTAACAAAATAAATAAAAGTTTTTCTGTCACTACTGGATCATACGGAAAGAAGTGTCAAATGCACAGCAATTCTTTGGACACCATTTATATGGTTAATAATAAATACGTATTTGGGTCAAAATTAGTAAACTGTGTCCCTGTGATCATTAATACGTATTTGTACAGTACAGTATTTGTATTTGTGTGTAGTAATTTAAATATAATTTGTAAAAAATTTAAAATAGTTTAGAAATTTCATTATATTAAAACAAAGAACTGAAACTATTTTGTTTCACTAAGTAAGTACCACTAAATAAAGTGAAAATAGTGATCAGAATTCATGTTTCTATACTAAGTTACTGGATATTTAATTTCAACTAATTTAATAGATTGTAAATGGTGTATATTTATTTATAGAATTTTTTTTATTTGATGTTTCTGTATCAAATTAAAGTGTACGACAAATCACTAAGCTGATGATGTGACAGCGTTCGTTAGACCGACAAGTGACAAATAATATATATGTTTTACTATTTAAAAAATATGCTTGGTCGAAAAAAATGTAACCTTGACTAATGAAATAATGTTTTTTAAGAGGCAGTGTAATCAATAATTTACCCACTTGTAACTTAATATTGACAAGTTTTAATACTCTAAAATCATGTAATAGCTATAATAACGATATTTTATGGAAATAAAAAGTGTGAATATTTACGCCTTTTTCAATTATGACTCTTTAAATTTTAAAACACTATTAAAAATTGTTTGATTCTTAGTAACAAGGGCTGAAAATATTGTTACGTAATGTAATTTTTTTAAGTTCCCCGATGCATAGGCCTATAATAGACACTTGAGTAGCACTTGAAACAGAAGAGGCGGGCCAAGTAAGGGTCATATGACAACAAACTAACATCGCATGTTCTGGTGCAACGTGCAAAGGCTCTTTACAGTTTCAATTTTATAATTATTTTACTAACATCATTTCAAAGTATTGTTCATTACTGAATAAATTGAAGCTTTCTTAAAAGTTTGTAATCGTAGTTAAAGAAAGAATTAAAGTTTACGATGAAACTTCAAAACACGCATTTAAAATTAATACAGTACTGTACTAAGAAATAAATTAAGCAAGCCATGTAGCCCATGTCTGTCACACCTGAACGCCTCGCCGACTACCCCTCTAAGATATTAAACTGCAGTTGAAATATGATAGCAATAGCACTCTAAGAAGCGATACTTTGTCTCTTCAACTCATTCCTCATTCCTCACTTCAATTTCAGTGATAAACTGTTGCAATGTCTCAGTCAAAACTAGTGTATAAATACGTCTACAAATGGTTTAACTATTTTAGCTTTAAAAATAATCTTAAATTTTAAATTAACAATGTATTAACGAAAACTCTCTGGATGGTGACACTATTAATGATAAGCTCTTTAATAATGGTGCCTATTTCACTTTTTTACATTTTAAATCCATCCAAAATATATTTCCATTTTTTAAATAATTGTTATAATAAATGCTTTGAGAGTTCCCTCTGACCACTGCTGGAAAGTCTCGGTGGAGTGCAATTTAATATTCGAATATCTCAAACTTGATGCCGGACGTTGTGTAAAGTTTTGGTTTGTTAAAATTGTAAAAATAGTTTAATGAATTTTTACAGTCACTACTTCTAAACTTTTATGAGATCAGCTTACAGGTAATTAAAAAAGGAGTGTAACCGTAAATTAATTCAAACCCCCTTATAAATTAATTCTCCCCACCCACCTTGAATATATTTATTGAATATGAAATAATAGAATAGAATAGAAAATTTAAAAAATATAAATTTGAATTCAGCTAAAATACCTATTTTTTGGAATGAGACTCGAGATTTAGTTTGGAACTGTATAGCTTTTCTACATTTTCATTTCAGTCGGATTTTCAAATGCCTTCCGCAATGGTTTTCAGGATTACAATTTCATTTGGTTTACCCTTCTTAACCCTCTTTACATTTGATTTTCAAAAAATCTGATTTTGCTCCACTTTTTCATATCCATATCCTGCAGTTTGTTAGGGTTGCGTTAAAAATACGTATTACAATTTCAATTTAAAAATCTTGAAAACAAATCTTTGCGATTTTTGTGGATTACATATTTAAATATAGTAAAACCCAAAATAAGACAACAAAATTTAAGAGGTGCTCAGAATTAAACTTATTCTAACTCCTTATTTGACATTTTAAGCTTTTCGAAACTTCCTAAGAGTTCTTGAAGGGACAAAAAGCCACTCAGAATGTTTACATATTTTAACAGCTCCGTTCACCAGCTTCGTGAATATAATAGCTATCGCGCAGTATCTTAGGAGTTGTTTTTCTTTGAGTGACGAGCGCCATCCACCATGGCGCTCGTCACTTGGCTGCTCGAGGTTGCTTTTATTGAACAAATGTACACGCCTCAGATTAGAGATCTCTTTTCTTTATTTCACAGTACATTTACATTTCTGTGCAAGGGCTATCCAGAAAGAAATGTTCAAGAACACAATTTATAGTTTTATAATTTGTTAATATTTATGCAGGTACCAAGGACCGGCATAATTATTCAGTGAAACGTATACATGTATGTTTAACAAAATACTTCATAAGGCAGGGAACTTATGAATGTTAAATTGAATTACAAGATAAAAATAATAGTCTAATAACACCTACGAGTATACAGGGTGTTTCAGAATTCCCTACCAATACTCTAGGGCACTGTTCCTGGGTAAGAGAAGGGGTAAAGGTATCTAAATATCATATTTAAGTTGTCCGGAAGTCCTTAGTTACTCACACAGCCTCCATTTTGTTTTTTCACTTATAATTTTTTCTGAATAATGGTTAAACGTAGGGAATTGAAACTTTGCACAAACATTTATGACAACTAGACAAAACTACAAAAAAATCATTTGCAGTTGCATTGTTGTGCTTTAGGCACATGCCTTGACATGCACTGCAACTAAGCTCCAGTGGTAACTATCACTAAAGCTGCCATATCTCAGTTAATATTTGTCTAATTTAATACCATTTGGTGTCAATCGATTTGTAATAGCATTACCTAAAAAATTACACATGTAAATTTTCTGTTAAATCAACGATTTACGATTTATTTGAGAAACAAAATTTTAAATGATCGCCATTTTATTTTATGAATTTCAGAAATTGTCATGATTTTTTGTAGTTTTTTCTATTTGCCATGAATGTTTGTGCAAAGTTTTGATTCCGTACGTTTAACCATTATTCAGAAAAAAATTTTAAGTAAAAAAAAACAAAATGGAGGCTGTGTGAGTAACTAAGGACTTCCGGACAATTTAAATATTATATTAAGATATGTTTCTTACCCAGGAACAATGCCCTTGAGTATTGGTAGGGAATTCTGAAACACCCTGTATAATGTAATAAATTTAATAAAATATAATAATACAAATAAAATATAATACATATACAAATATCATAACCATTATCATTTATTTATTTCCAAGACATAAACAACAAATTACATTCAAGACAAGACAGTATTGAAAAACCCTCACAAATGAAAACCTGCGTGTGGGACTGAGTTCTAAGAGCCGCATAAGGGCAAACAAAATAAAAATTATAAAAATTACAATGCATTCTATGGGGATAGCAATTTAAACTAATAGTTAACAGAAATTAAACAAATGTATTTGGATAAAAAAAGAAACTGGATTAGAATCATCACACTCAGGTTTGAAAGTATATCTGGATAAAATAGAAATGAAAAATTAAAAAACTATTTTGCTGAGCAACAAAGAATATCCTTAATAAAAGTATTTAAAAAAATCGATTATGTAACCATTTAATTGGTTTGCTAACTTGGTTTGCTAACTGTGCGTGCGTGTGTGTGCGTGTGTGTCCGTGTGTGTGTTTGTGTGTGTGTGTGTGTGTGTGTGTGTGTGTGTGTGTGTGTGTGTGTGTGTGTGTGTGTGTGTGTGTGTGTGTGTGTGTGTGCGTGTGTGTGCGTGTGTGTGTGTTTGTGTGTGAAATGAAAATCAATTTTTAAGTTTGAACAGAAGATGACCAGTATCAGTGCTGACATTTGTCAAATAACAAAAAACTAAATAACGTAACTTACATATATGCATGTGTGAAATAGTCGTATATAATCAAAATCTAAACTCAGCAAAATGAATTCTTAAAAATAAAATACTTTATAAGATTCCGATCATGGGTTCTTACAACGGAGAAGGAAAATGCTTAACCTTTTAACCAAGTTATCGTATAAAGGAAAATAAAATTGTCAATTTATCGGAGCCAAGCTAATCCCTTTGGCGAGCAATATCAGAGAGACCCTTTGTTTCCCTTAAACAGATCCGGTTTACTGTCAGTGGAGATTAGCCTGCTGAACCTCAACACAGGAGGTTTAATACTTACATTTGGTGTCATGTATGCCAATCCAAGACCAGATTCGCTACAGAACGCCTACAATACCTCAAAACAGCCTAACTACCTGACAGTTGCGAATTAATTAGGATTAATTTGGTTTCGTTTTCATTAGTTGTGACATTTAAATTTGATTATAAAAATGTTTTTAAATATAAATGGAATATATATAAATAAAATTAGAGTTTTGTCTTTACATTGCTCAGAGTTATAAATTTTTAGTTATTTTTACGTTTCGTGCGTTAGAGAAGCTGAAACAAGTCTTATATCAATTTGTGTATGTCTGTCTGTTTGTCTGTGACACTCCAGGAGGCGTTTTACGACGTCTTCTCCGAAAAAATGCGAGAACTTATAGCAATGAAACTTATTTCATGCATTCTCTATATTCCAGAGAAGGTTTTTAAATGCTTGAAATTGTTCGCCGCCCATTGAAAACTAAAAAACGAGCATTTGAAACTCACTTTTTACGCGATATTATTTTTCTTTCAGTTTTCCATTAATCACCTACTTGTGATAATCGACTGTCTTTGTAGTTTAATGATGAAATTGAAAGAAAACAAACAGCTGTCAAATTAATATAGGTATCAGTTAGTTCATATTGGTCATTGATTTCAAACTTCTTTCAAAATCATACTATTTTAAAAAGTTATTTTATCTTTTATACTATATCTTTTATACTAATTTTAATAATTGTATAAAAATGTTCTAATTCATTAAGCTGTAAAGTAGTTCTAAATAATAAACCTGTGTATTTCTTTATATTCTTTGTGCTGATTTGTTTAGGATTACAGATTTGCATTTTGATATGATAATATTTCTTCTTTAAACGTAATCCTACAACCCGTACAAAATATGGGCTTACTGCTATTATTATACATCCTTGTAACTTCATGATTTTTACCATACCAATAACTGAACTGTTCTCAAATACCAAGCATAGAGTTTAGAGTTTTGTCCTTCCACCCATCTCATGATCAAGTACCCCGGAATAACGTGTCAATAAACAAACTTCAACTCTTAGTTTATTCTTACATAGCTAATAACGTATTTATGCCGATATATAAACTTTACTGAGCTTCAAGACATCAAATAGGCCAACACAGAATGTCTACGAATTCCCATCACAGATTTCGTGGCGTATTCCTCAGGCCAATATAAACAAACAACACCTTATAAACATGGGTCTACGATACACATGTTTCATGTATTTATGGTTTCCTACCTGTCTATGCGTATGTGATATTGTAATACTGATACTATCGACAATGTCGAGCTCTTTGACATAACGATGATTGGTCAATTGGTCAACGACAGGATCTTTGTAGTAACTATTATGGACTTTGTTAGGTTCTTTGAGAGCACTCTGCTCCAAAAATAGAACTTAAATCTTTTGCGTGTATATATATATATGTGTGTGAGTAAATACTTTGATGCCTCTTATATGGTGTATTTATTATTTTTGCCACACACCCCTTCTTGTGCATTAGTAAGAGAGTCAGATATGTTATGTTGCGCGCGAACTTGGTATTCCTTACAACAAGAATAATACATACATACGGTATGAGACGCCATGCTGTAACCCATGAATCGCTGATTAGGCCCCACAACTTTCGTGATCTTGCACTCATATCAGATTGTGAAAGTTATTGAATCATATATTGCGTTTTTATTTTAAACTTGCCCACAAAAGAACTGTACAATATAATACCAAATATGTAAAAGAAATAACAACATTTTATATAGCCATTTACAAATTTTAAAACAAATTCTTAATTCTGTAATTTGCTACAAACTCTTTTCACTGTGGAGAGACCTCAATAATAAAATGTAATACACAACTGTATAAACAGTTTACTTCAAATAACGATGAATATTATATAACGGCTCTTAATGTGACCAGCTCCACGAAATAGCTCCACGCTGAAAAGTCTGGAAACGTCTTGTAAAATGGCTGGACAGTCAAAACGCTGAATTAATTTTATATTATTACAAGCGTTGTAATGTATTCAGGTGATATTATGATTAATTTTGCAATGAATCTAATTAGCTTTCTTTATTTGTATGAAAAGCAAATAAATATCTACCAGTAATTTATTAGTGGAAGAGTTCGGGTTTTTTAATTCATGTAACCTCTTGTGGGCCTAGTACTTCTTATAGCTACTCTAATCATAGATGATTTAATGATTATTATAATCAGACACAAGGCAAGCCATATTACATCGAATGTGGTTAATAATTTTTACACACCCTTGTTATAGGAGGTTGAATTTTGTATTTAACTATGTTGTGCTATCCATTCAATTAGCGTTATTTGAATAACATGTTGATGAATTTAAGTGTAATTGAGTCAATTAAAGGCCACCGGCAAGCTATAAAACCACATGTAAATTTAAGACTATTTAAAAATTATGTGTCAAAGTATTTATTGTTTTCATAAGAATTAGTATGGAAAGTATAAATCGAATTCGGATATTGTTAAAATGAAATATATAAAATTTTAATTACATTTTGTCAGTTTTTAAATGCTCCTACCTCATTAATTGATGTCCACAGTGAGAAATGCTTTAGGAGATAAATGGAAATATTTAAAAACACTTTAGAAAGACACGTAAAACCAAGCCCCGGGGAGGTTTGCTCGTCTAGATTGGAAAGGATTTAATTTATTTTACGGTCAAGAGAACTTCTTTTATGAGGGTTCGCACCCTTGAAATTACATTAAACATTTCTACAGAGTGAACGCAACTTGTTTATAGAATTTTACCCCGTTGGGAGC
Source organism: Nephotettix cincticeps (assembly GCA_023375725.1). NCBI lineage: Eukaryota > Metazoa > Arthropoda > Insecta > Hemiptera > Cicadellidae > Nephotettix > Nephotettix cincticeps. The sequence goes on along the minus strand of CM041791.1, from coordinate 89,891,317 downwards.
ATTATTGTCATTTCAAGTTAAAATAAAATTAAATGATATTTTTTTCAAGACACATATTACATAATGGACGATCTCAAGGCTTTAAACACTTACAATGTATTTTCAAACCACCTACTACAAATTAATAAGCACTAATGTTATGATTTTTTAAAGTTTCGCTGCATCCACTAACACAAACAGATTTAATATGATCTTCTAAAAATCTTCTAAAAACTTATCATTGGGAACATTTGTATTCAAAAGTCAAGAATGACATCAGTCCTAATGTAAATTTCACATACGATGACTTCAAATGGTCTATACTCTATCAAAAACAGTTATAATTCACATGTTGCTTCCTACAACATAATGTGTTGTTTGTGACTGCATTATTAAAATTTTTATGAATTGTTTAATTTACCGATCCTATTGTAATGCACAAGCTTATTAATGTTATTTATTCCAGTAATTTTATTAATTACTTATCTTTATGTATTAACATGTGTTACCTATTTGTTTACGTTACGTTCCGTAGTATATGTAAACGTTAATAAGTTCTATACATTTATTTAAATTCTAATCCAGATGAAATACGCGTATTATTGATTGTAGTGTGTAGTGTAGATAGTGATACACAATTCTATTATTCTAATAACGCAGTTCACTGTGTTCTAGTACGTTCTTTATGAGTTTTACATGCAGTCCACTTTACATGCATGTCCACTTTAAACGTATGTCAATGTATATACTTTTTTAGATAAATACTAGGTAAAATATTTTCCTCAGCTAATCAAATCAGTTATCCTATTAACTGAAGGTTGATAAATTGTATCAGTGGACTGGTTGCATACCCTCCCTTAAAAGTTAATTAAAACCTTTAATTTAACTACAGTATTATATTATTTATAACATATATTAACACATTATAAGTGAAATAAACATTACGAAGAACTTTTTAATGCTTAACATCACACAACAAAAACATAACATAAAAAATGAAAATGTCAACAAAAACCGTATGGTTTTAAAACCATGTGTCATCTCCCCGCTGAGCTAGGCTACAGATCTAAAAACGTTCCGAAGGTCCTTGGTTAGAAGTCCTATTCCGTAGCTGGTCAGCGTGCTTCCTTAATACTTTCCCTTTGGCTTCAATTTGCCAAATATTTGTTCCTTGTCTCTTTATGATTTTTCCAGTTTTCAAACGGGTCTTGTCGTTTCTCACTTCGGACCAGTAAATAAGTTGTTCCGCACTAAAATCCTTAATGTGTATAGGTTGGCCAGTCTTTAATATTTTGTCAGTGACGATTCTGGATGATTCTGTTTCCATATCTCTCGGCCGCATGAAAGCTAACTTACACCGTAATTTCCTAATTAAAAAAAAGTTCTGCGGGAGATACGCCAGTTGTCGAATAAGGCGTTAATCTGTATTTGGATAAAACGTTGTTCAAATCAGCTCCCAGACCGGTGAGACCTCATTATGTAGTTCTTCAGAGTATTCTTCATAGTTCCCACGTACTTTTCAACTTGTTCATTTGATGGTGAATGATTCACTGGTGTTGTCAAATGTTTAATGTATAACTGTTTATAGAAATTGGAAAAGTCTGTGGAAGTAAAACATGAACTATTATCGGACACAATTGTTGTCGGAATTCCATAAAAGCAAATCAATAATTTCAGCTGTTTGATTGTTACTGCTGAGGCCATGGAACTTATAACTATTATTTCTATACAGCCCGAGAAAGGAACAACCACCAGAAGAAAAATTTTCCCGAGAAAGGGGCCAGCAAAATCAACATGTATGCTGGTCCAAGGTGTCTTACAGTGAGGCCATGGGACAAGAAACTTCTTCTGAGGTTGTTTAGGCGAGAAGGTGTTGCATAAAGAGTAAGATTGTGAACGAAGTTCAATAGACTTGTCAATGTCTGGCCACCATACATACTCTCGAGCTAACGATTTCATTTCACCATTCCCATGTGAGTATCGTGTAGATTCTCAAACATTTTTCTTCTTAATGAGGTTGGTATGACAACTCGGATACATCACATTATAGAGCCATTGTGTGGTGTCAATTCGTTTTTCTTTGCTTTATATGCTTTAAGCTTTGGGTCAGTGTTGTTCTTTGGCCAGCCATTCACAATGCAATTTTTGATTTCCTTAAGAATAATATCTTTATCAGTTTCTTCACGTACCTCTTTACTTGTAACTGGTAGGGAAGACATACTTCCTGAAGATATGAGGTTGACAACAGTATTAATTAACAGTCCTGTCTAAGGAACATGTCAGCCTTAGTCAGTATCAAGACTACAAGATCGCGCCACAATCATCCTACATTCATTCCTCATTACTTGGCTTAAAATACCTACCTGGGTAGGTCGCCATTTCAGTTAAAAGTATAAAGTATAAAGTATTGTAGCCTTCATTGAAAACTCCATCTTCTTCAAGATCTGATATTCTCCAAGAGGTATAAGGCTTAAACAATCTACTTTGGCAAACTTTGAGATGATCACATGTTTTATTTTTAATGTGAATTGTGTAAGATATAGAGCCCACCTCTGTAATCTGCATGAGGTGACAAAAGGAATTTCTTTGGAAGAGCCAAAAATTGATAGGAGAGGACGATGGTCTGTGTGGAGGAGGAATTCAGTTCCCCAAAAATATATTCGGAACTTCTTCAATGTATATATGTTTGCTTCTCTTTCTACTTGGGAATAATTTATTTCTGTTGATGTTAAAGTTTTGGAACAATAGGCAATCGGTCTGTCCTTACCGTCTGGGTATCGGTAAAATATTGTTCCACCAATACCTACAGAATACGCATCTGCTGCTACTACAATAGGAAGAATATTGTCAAATGGTACCATCACTGACACAGATACTAACGCCTGTTTGATGTTGGTTATAGCTTCAGAACACTCTTTTGTCCAATTCCATGCAACACCTTTCTTGCGCAAAGCATTTAGGAGAGCACAAATGTCAGAAAATCTCGAAATAAACCTTGAATAAAAATTGAAAAAAAGAGTTTGAATATCCAGTTCCTTCCTAATATTTTGTGTCGAACACCAGATGCACCATAGAGACTAAGTATACGTGTAACTGCTCCTAGAGTTACTTGTACCCTGACTTCGCCCAGTAACTTTATAGTATGCCCTGTAAATGATGTAAAACGTTTCGAGGTTGTATACAGGATAGGTTTACCTATGCTTTTCCACGTTTCTTCAGAAACTATAGTGACACAACTACCAGTATCGAAATCGTATACTCATCGATTACCAGGCCAAGAAACAATACTTGAAAATTATTAGAGGAATTATTGATCAACATTATATCAAATATGCCACGTACTGAGTTATTTTCGTCAATTCGATTCTGTTTTGTTTCAGAACAATTCAGGGTAACAGTTTTAATAGACTCCCTATGATTTGTTTTACAGGCTCTCGTGATGTACATTTTACATCCGCACTTGTAACAATTGGAATTTCTTATCTTACAATTTATTTTCAAATGCTTCCCACCACAGACGAAACAAGGGCCGGAAGTTATCGCATGGCACTCCTGTGATGAGTGATCAACATTTAAGTTGCCTTCTGATGCAACCTGAACGCAGGAGCGGGGTTTCGCTAACTCTAAAACTTCAGAAAATCTTTCATAATATTTTTTAACAAGATTTTTCCTAATACCCTTATTAGTTATTCCCATAATTAAAGCAGTTATTAACGCTTGTTGATAAAATGGGTTAGGGAAATTACAACGATTGGTCATGCGCCTTTGATTGTTAGCGAATTCTGTTAATGATTCACAGTTTTGCCTACAAAAAAACTTAACACTTTCAGCGACTTCACTTTATAGTTGGCAGACAGTGGTTAAAACAATGTGTCAAAAGAAAAAGCATTGATAAAATTTGGCTTACATAAGTTTATGAGCGTTTCTAAGACTTGTGGGCATTAACAGCTAATAAATAACAATATTTTTGTGACACTGTCTAGATGTGAGATAATAACAGATTAGTCACAAATTTAGTATGCCAAACCTCAATAGACATCTTATCGGGATCGAACTGTTCGCAAAAAAACCTCGGGAGAACAGGTTCTTGGGATTGCTGCTCCCGGCCTTCGTCCGGATTGTTTTCATGTTTCCTCTGCATCACGCAATGGTTTATATGGTTTTAATTATTATATGGTTTTAAGAACCATATGTCACTTTAACTTTTGTTTATTAACGATCTATTTAAAAACTCTATAATTTGGTTTGGACAGGTTTTAATGGAGATAGTTGAACTATTTTTGCTTGGACAGAAAATTAAAAATATGATTTTTGACGGTTAAAAAGGCCCATAACGTTTGAACCACTGGTTTTACAATGAAATTTTAATCAATAAACGGTATCAGTGGACTGAAACAAACTTTCTCCCACACACACTTTTTCTTTTTTTTCACACACACACACACACACACACACACACAGACACAGACACAGGGACGGACAGACATCACGTCCAAACCCACTTTTTTGGATTCAGGGGACCCCAAAACGGATATATCCACCCTCAACTCAAATTCGAAAATTTTGACGAAAATAATACCATCTCCTATATATTATATATAAGGGGGGAAAACAAAAAGGAGACAACAGAATTTCTCCTTCTTTGGTGACATCAAATCAACGCAATAAGTCATATTCTAAATTTACAACACAAAGTCGTGTTAGTTACACCATATAAATTGTCTTTGGTTACACCATTAACTCGAGAACAGCTAGACCGATTTATTAATCTGATGATCTTTGATTTGTTGGATTCGTCTCTGTTCCGAGTAGCCTATAGACATACTCAGTGTTGTATTTAACCTTCGGGCTAATCCTCACTGGTCTGTTACGTTTGTATGTGTTAAGGTTATGAAGGAAATACGTGATGCATTTTGATCATATGCATACATCAATAAAATGAATATTTCATTAACAGCTGATTTTGTGTTGCTTATTTATTTTCACCAGTCGGCAGCTAACATTGTTGTGCACATTTTCAGCGAATGTTTATATGTTTTAAAAATGTATAGATTATTGCTTGTTTGTTTGTCCCAGTATAATTATTAGTTGTTGGCATGGATATGTCTTAGCTCTGGGGGAGAGGTGTTGGCGATATTTAAGATGGAAAATATGTAACAGAAACCACCAGAGCTATTGTATTGAATTTTTAGAATAAAAGAATAATAACAGCAGTTTAGGTGAAGTGAAAACATTTTCTTAAGACATGTCTACTATGATCTAACCTATTTCCAACAGGGAAGTAAATACAAACTTTTTATGTTTTGTGCGAGTGGAATTAATGAATATTAGATCATGGTAGTAATATTAAAAACAAAGCCGCGATTTAGAAGATTTAATCCTTCCTAAAAAAAACCGTAGGCTATCGTAGTTAGGTTTGGTTTGGGTGTAGAATGAGTCAAAACGTTTTAAATTATTCCAGTTAGATATGTTTGTATTTTGAGAATGTTATTAACATGTCTTATCGTATCAGTATTGTTATCAACTATGCCACGACCCAGAATATATAATCTTTCACGACAAAACCGTAATTATTCGAATTCGGATTCAGTCCACTGAAGAAGGAATCGCACGAGAACAGGGCCGTGGTGGCATGGCTCGACTTCGCAAAAATTCGCAAACACGACATACTTTACTGTTACTAGGCGATACTAAGTTCGCCTGGTCAGTTTGTTCAATATAATTGGATCCTTAGAATCTGTAAATACCACAAGGAAAAAAATTATAGGGATTTACAGGTGGGAAAACCAAGCAATTGAGTTAATTGAATGATTTGGCGCGATGCCAACGCGAGTCAGTAGCTGGCGCGTTGGCAGTGTGAGGTGACTAGTAAGAATGGGCTGTGCGGGTGCAGGTGCGTTGGTGTGGCTTGCGATGTGGTGCACGGTGGGGGGCTCGGCCCCCGATCCGGCTCTGGTCAGGACGGCCCAGGGCAAACTTCGGGGCTCGTCCATGGTCACCTACGCGGGCACGCCGTTCTTCGCCTTCAGAGGAGTTAGATACGCGGAGAACCCTGCCGGGGACTACAGGTTCAAGGTTCCAGTAATAACACAGATAACAATAACATGGTTTAGCTCACAAAATAAACAGCACCACTAACTTCCATGTTATTAATTTTAAAAGGCTGAGTGACTTACTTACTTACACATTGACTTACTTGACTTAATTCCTATCGTTCCGGCTGGAACATATGACATCTACGAGACGTGTACAGTCCTGTATTTCTCGTCCATAAGACCAGTCCACTCTGGTTTAGACTCATTTCAGTATCTGGGATCTTTTTTCTCAAATCTGTGGGTTATTAGCCAACACAGCTTTTGAGTAAATTCAGAGCAATTATGTTGTTTTAAATCTCCTGTGAAATTACTTAATAATTACTCTGAATGTGATACTACGCCAAATGATGTATATATGTATTTGAGGTGGTATGGTAAAGGAACTTGGTTGTATATAGTTTTGATATAGCAAAAAAAGTCTCCAACCCCGCACCCTCCCATAAATATACTACTAATACTTTTGATTTAAGCCAACAAAATTCATACAGACAACCAACTTCACTGTACAGTGTTAAAGATGAACATGAAAGTCCTAAATACCGGTGATAAACACTTCTTGGCATTTAATGTCAACTGTGTTTATAGTTTGGTCAGAATTTAGGATCATAAGATATCTATCAGTTCAGCAAAATTTCAATTAAGAGTGAAATCACTGGCAAGTACTGTGAAACAAACAAACAATTTGCCAATTGTCTCACAAAACCGTTGAGGAAGGTCATATCCAAACGCTTAAGAAACCACATGGTATCAAAGTGAAATATGATAAACTGAAAACACATGTTACATCGTTAAATGTTTTATGATGTTAATTTTATAAAAATTATGAGAGGGTGTTAAAATATAATAATTATAATTATTTTTTTTATTTCTAACATTCTCTATGATATCATTTGTTTTGGTCTTGATGTCACTATGGATACCTAACAATAATGTAGTGTGGGTGCAGTGTAAAATTACTCGTATCTTAAATGTGTTGTGCATTTATAGTCATTTAAATTAAAATAAATTGTTCTTAACTACTCTGCTGCCCCTGTTCAATAAAGTACAGTAATATGAAAACAAAAGTAAAATTGTTCTTTACTACTCTGCTGCCCCTGTTCAATAAAGTACAGTAATATGAAAACAAAAGTAAAATTGTTCTTTACTACTCTGCTGCCCCTGTTCAATAAAGTACAGTAATATGAAAACAAAAGTAAAATTCCTACCAGGATGAGCAGTTGAGGTTTAAATAAAATATAATGCTTAATTGATAAATAATAAATAAATACCTGTACACATAATTGTATATAGATGTTTTTTTTACAAATATTGTAGCTCATTAAACCAATAATATAAAATAATGTTTCATTTAAATTTTTCTTTCAAAAAATGTTTTAATCCATATTAAAATAGCTTTTAATATAGTATTTTGTTTAATATTTAGGGTACTTTATTGCTCCTTATACACTATTATAAAGCTAATTAGAGTTAAAGATATTTCCGAGAGTGCAAATGATGAGACCATGAGTGCTTATATGACAATAGGCATGATTAAAACTGCATCAAATTTTTGTACTTTAAGATAAGGTGATTAAGATCTCAACTTAGACCCTCCAACAGTCTTTGCAAGGTTTTGTGACATTTTTTATGATAAAATAATTATTTGTTAAACCCAAACATACATAATAAAGTACAAGTAAGATCATTGCAAAACTGGTTAAAATATCTTATAATTGAGTTTTGATATTTTATATTGGATTGTTACTTGAAACATGCTTTGACTAAGCTACCATTGTTGTTAGTCATATTATAAACACATTTATAATCATGTTATTATTGTTTTAACACAATCCACGCTTGATGTTTATGAGATTATAATTATAAATTTTGTTAGGTATCGTGTAGCTTCTTTTTATTTTTGTTCCATAGTTGCTTTTGTGCAAATATTTCTGTGTTTCAATACAGTTTGTTTGATTCGATGAAGGGATTCATTAGAATTAGCCCCCTTAGATGGTTTAATTAGAATGGAGTGAAAATATCGGTTTAAATTATTGTGGTATGTGAAATGATAACTAAGAATAATAACTAAATTTTAGAAATTAAAAGCACATCATAAGGTTTATTAATCGAAAAAGGAATGGATAATTTAAAATGAAAACAAAGTCAACAATGATAAAAACATATTATTTATAAATATAAAAAATTGTATGACAGTTTGTTAGACACAGCTACATTATCACTATTAATATATTAAAAATGTTGTACTTCATGCAAAACCCGTTAGATCTTGAACAAACCCGCACATGCTTTTTGAAACAGTGGTCTATTTCCAATGTAAATTTTTAACTAAGTTCTATTACTACTTACTCTTTTTATTTTTAATACTAAACAGTTGCCTATAATAATTCAAATTTTGATTTAAATAAAATTTATTTCTTCCACTATCATTTGGTGGGACTATTTATTAGGTACATTATTGGAACTGATTAAAATTATTGGTAAGAAATTAAAACTTCCTTTTATTCCATTTTAATTTTATGAGACATTTTTAAGATAAGCACAGTACTGTACTGCTAGAATTTACATTTTAATGATTTTTACTCATACCTTGTACAACTGAAATGTTCAAAATTTCATAGTCGTCCAGTGCACTAGTTGCAGATCCAGTATCAGATCGAGATGTATTTACCATCTGTCTCCTCTAGCCACCAGTTCCTGTGAAGCCTTGGGGGGAGGAGGTCCGAGAAGCCTTGGAGGATGGCCCTATCTGCCCTCAGCTCTCAGCATCTAAGATTGGACCTTTCTCATCAGAGGACTGTCTGTTTCTAAATGTGTACTCTAAAGAGGTGATTTGCTTTTTTGTGTTACCTGTTCTAAATATAAAATTGTATCTGTTCTCTATGATATATTTACATTCACTGATTTACAGAGAAATTTTAATTGAGACAGATTAAAAAAAATATTGAGAAATATTAGTTAAAAGAGCCATTAGTATTCAATAGTTAACTATAAAATATTTATTTTATTCATTTCATGTTTTTTGGGTACAATCACGTTAATTCTCACAGTAAACCTAAAAGTCTGTATTTTTTAATTTACTTAGCATGAGACAATAAGTATTGTTTAATTTACACAATTTTCATGTGGAAGTATTATTTGAAATATAAATGTACATTTTTAAACAATAGTTGTTTGTTTTGCAGTTGTCGAGCTCTGCCCTTCAGCCAGTGATGATGTTCCTTCACCCAGGAGGGTACGCAGCTGTGACTGGCAACAGCTACTGGGATGGACCCCACTACTTGCTGGACAAGGAGGTCGTATTGGTCACCATCAACTACCGCCTCGGAGCTCTAGGTAAAACTAAAACTTCACTCTTATACACTCGTACAAAAGTAATAAGTAGCACATACGTTTGGGTGAATTGGTTTATTTTCTTCTCCTAATCTGTAATAATATTGAACTAAAATATACTTTAAACATTAATTTAGTTGCCCAGTAACTTATTGGCTTGGAGATAAAATGTCACTTGTTTTAAGCCAGTACAGACAGTGCTACACACAGGTGGAGGACTGTGGGTCCGTGTGAAGATGATGGCAGGCTACACCCCATCAAGAAGATCAAGAGATCCGTTGATGAGGATCATTAGAGTTTGGTCGTTTCGTGTAATGACAGGATGTGGAACAGTGAAGGAGTAGCTGTGTCCAAAAGGGTCTAAGGTTTTGGCTTGCAGAGGATCAAAAAATGTATATGAAATAGAAATACCCCCGTCGCAGCAGACCTGCGTACTCAGCGAATTTCCAAATCAATAATATAATAATAATAAAAATAATATATGGCAAGTTTTATAAAAATCTGTCCATAAACATGAGAATTATTTGCTTATTCTCCATAAGATTAACATGGCAAAGAGTGTGCAGGTTTGCTGATGTGAGGAACACTGAAATTAGGCATTTCTACCATAAATAATTTTTATCTTAACATTTATACCAACTTTCATCAACATAAAATAAATAAAGGAGTTTGCCTATTCCCTATATGATTATTATGGGAAAAGAGTATGCAGGTTAGCTGCCATGATAATCACATAAACTATGATTTTTGAGCATAAATGGATAGATCTCAACCACATGAAGCTAAATATCAAGTTTTATCCAAAAATATTCATTAATATGGGAAATATTAATTTTTCCCTATCCTCCATAAGATTAACATTGGAGCCCCACAATACAACGTACTGTGTTTAGATTTTTAATATCTCGGTAACCGTTGGAGATAGAGAAAAACTTTAAGGAACTTAATTGTGTAGTTTTTTAAGCTGATTCTAATGGTGAAATATAAAATTAGAAATGTTTAAAAATTACATGTGAAAAACGCAAAAAACCCCATTTTGGGGTACAAAACCCCCCTAAACTACCCGTTCCCATTGACCAATATGTCTGGTTTACGAACTCGTCCGAGCACTTGTAGGAATACACGTCTCTACCAAATTTGGTCTTGATTGGACCATTTTTACGAGAGTTATCGTGTTCACAGACACATATATATATACATATACATATATATATATATATATATATATATATATATATATATATATATAAATTTTAACGACTATTGTTTTTGGACTCTGGGCACCTAAAGAAGAAAAAATAACATGGTCCCGGGCTTAAGTCTCACCATGAGACCTACGGTAATAGCTTCTTCCCTATGGGAAATTCGCTAAAAAGAAGAAACTTCCAACGACTTACCTTAAAAAGCGACTGGACGCACTTCTAAAGAGGTTGTCAGAAGGTAAATCCTACATCGACGTGCTAGAAGAAATCCTTTAGAAGGCTAAACCTGATTACAGAGGCGTGGTAATAAAGGCCTTTAGAAAAACCTATGCAGGCGATCTTTTTTCACTGGATGATCAGTTCCCTTGAGGATGATATCATGAAGGCTACCAGTGATGTCATAGTTGGCGGCAATTTTAATTCCTGAGTGGTGGAGAGGGATTCTTCTAAGACCAACACTCGAGGCTGGTATGTCCTTGACATATAGGCTGGGCCTCTATATCCTCAACACGGGCGGCATTTCTACCTTCCGACGCCTAGGATATGGAGAAATGATAACGGACATCTCTTTCGCTTCTGAAGAGATTTCCCATATGATCGCCGACTGGAAAGTCTGTGAGGACTATTCTGCCAGCGACCACCAGGCCACTCTCTTTAAGGTCCTCTCTGAAGGGTGGAATCCAGACACCAATAACTCTTCTCCTCTGCCTCGACGCTGGAACGTCAGTAGTTTAGACAAAAGTTCTTTTGAAGATCTCAAGCAAAACGTAACCAGTAAGTTTACAGAAAGTCGAGAACAAAATGAAATAGGCCTAAGTATATTTTACATTAATATTCAGGGACTGAGGGATAAGGTAAACGAACTTAGTTTGATATTAGGCAAGAAGAACTACTCAGTACTGTGTCTAAGTGAACATTGGTTGGGCAATGATGAATTATTTTATAGTGCTCCTGAAGGTTATTTTCTGGGTAATAGTTTCTGTAGAAAAATCCATATTAGGGGTGGCGTATGTATATTTGTTGCTAGCGGAATACAGATAGAAGAAATTAATGTTAACAAATTTTGTGATGAACTAACTTTGAGGTAACTGCAATTAGGCTGGTTCGGTTTAGTACTGTAATAGTTTCCCTGTACAGGTCTCAGAACGGAAAAGTGAATATTTTCTTAAATAGTCTAGACAGTCTCTTGAAATGTTTGATCCCGCTCAAATGTTAAATAATAATCTGTGGTGATGTTAATGCAGAATTTGACATAAATACTGATAAACTAAGTGTTTTTAATTTTATCAACCTTCTCAGGCAATTCAATTTGTTTTGTACCAACAGTGAATCAGCCTGTTTGGACAATATTATTACCAACTTGTGTGTGGATGATTTTAAGATTGAGGTTTTGGAGCCCCTATTGTCTGATCATAAAGCCCTTGTTTTTGATTTTAGAATAATAAACCATTTAAGAAAGAATGAATATAAAAAGCTAGAAAGGAAATTTTCTGTACAAAATTTAAACAAATTTATTGAAGACATAGATAATATAAACTGGAATCAATATTTAAACCTAACATCCCTAACTTCAACAGCAGAAGATAAGTTTAGTATATTTTTTAACAAGTTTTTATCAGTGTTCGAACTATGTTTTCCTCTTCAAAAAAAGAAAGTTAAAACTGAAAGTTATAGCAGAACCAGGCCTGATTGCAAGCATAAGGGAAATTGGTTTACTCCAGAATTAGAAAAGATAAGAAATTATATCCTGATATGTAAGGATATGTGCGCCAACTCCAAAAGTGAAGAACTAAAAACTACTTTAAAGCTACTTAGATAGCATTACAGACTGTCAATAAGAGAAGCTAAGCGTGCGAAGACTGAAGAATTTATTGAGAGGTCTTCAAATAAATGTCGAGCAGCCGGGTCGGTGATTAACAATGTCGCTGGAAAGTCACAGAGAGCTACAAGTGGAATTTCTCCAGATGAACATAATGATTACTTCTTGTCTTATGTGAGGGAAATCAGTGAAAAAGTGAATGGCTCAGTTTTTAGTTCAAATCAGTATTTAAATAATTTTGTATCTCCCATGGGCAACTGCAAGTTTTCAAGTGTAACCTGCGCCCAGGTTCGAAAAATAGTGATGTCATTAAAAAATACCAATACCAAAGATGTTTATGGTGTAAGTAGTAATTTATTTAAATCTGTAATAGATAGTATTTTAGTTCCCTTAACCTATTGTATAAATTGTTGTATTGAAGAAGGTAGTTTTCCTCAGTGTTTAAAATTCTCTAGGGTTGTATCTGTATATAAAAAAGGTCCAGCAACTAGTCCGAGTAGCTATAGGTCCATATCTTGTGTACCAGTAATGTCTAAGATATTTGAAAAGATTTTGAAAAACCAAATTTGTACTCATTTTGAATCTTTGAATATTTTTAGTAATGATCAGTATGACTATCGCTCTGGACAATCTACTGTAAAAGCAGTCGATAATTTAATAAATCAAATCCATTCAGCTCTTGAAGAGGGTAGCTTTTCTCAGGTTACACTGTGTGACCTGAGCAAGGCGTTTGATTGTGTGAAACATAACATTTTATTAAATAAATTAGAGTTCTATGGTTTCCATGGTAAGGAGCTTTCCATCTTAAGATCTTATCTTTCTGGCCGTAAACAGTTGGTAGATGTGAAAGGTAACTGGTCTGAAGTTGAATATGTTAACTTAGGGGTCCCACAAGGATCAATTTTAGGACCTATTCTTTTTATTGTAATGATTAATGACCTTCCTAACAATGTTTCATGTTCAACAATAGTTTATGCGGATGACACTTCCTTGTTAAATATTCACAAAGATATAGTAGACAGTTAAAACAGATGGTAGATTCCTCTTTTTTAGAGACAATGAATTGGTTTAATAGTAATTGTTTGTACCTGAATAAAAGTAAAACATTTCATTTAAAAATATCCTTTAGAGAAGTAGGCCTTGAAAATACTGGAACGGTAAAAATGCTGGGTATCAATATTGATAATAAGCTATCCTGGAAAGATCATATTCAAAGTGTATGTAAACAACTGTCTAGAGTAATATATCTTTTGATTAATCTTAAGAAACATGTGTCTTTAAAATATCTAAAAATGGCTTATTTTGCATTTTTTTAAAGTTTGTTGAGATATATATGGGTTGATAATTTGGGGTAAAGGCAAGTTTTGTTTTGTTTTGTATAGAACAAGTTTTAATTTTACAAAAAAAAGGCTCTGCGAATTATTTTTGGAGTTCATACTTTAGAACATCGTAGACCTTTATTTATTATATTATTTTATTATTATATATATATATATATATATATATATATATATATATAATAAAACTAAATAATAAATAAATATAAATAAATAAATAAATAATTTATTTAAATAATTATTTATATTATTATTATATATAATTATTTATAATATAATTATTTTATTTTTATTTATTAATATAATTATTTATTTATTTAAATAATTTAAATAAATAATATATATATATATAAATAAATAATATATATATATATATATATATATAATAAATAATAAAACAATTAGTACCCTTTTTTTAAACTTTAATGGCAACATGTTTCGGCATTTATGCCATTTTCAAGCCATAGTCGGCTACAAAACAAATAACAACGCTTTTAACTTAATACAAAAGTACACTAAACATAATGAAACACAACTTGACAAATTTGACACAACCGGAATATATCAGATCAACTGTTCAGACTGTCCAAAATTTTACATAGGTCAAACTGGTCGTTCAATAAAATCACGCTTCAAAGAACACATTCAAGCATTCAAAAGTAACAACAGAACATCAATGAAATCAAACTTTGCAGAACATTTATTACATACAGATCACAGTTTTAAAGGCATACATGAAAACTTAAATATATTGAAACCCATGAACAAAGGACTTATAATGGACTCTACAGAAGAATACCTTATCTACAATGGACATAAAGAACACCCACAGGACATATTAAATAACCATATAAACATGAACAATCATATATTTGAAAAAATCACACAATTTGAAAGCACCACCCACTAGTCTGTCCAAAGTTAACATATGATACAAATCACATCTTATCAACTTAATATTATGAACACATTTGATAAAAATTTGTAATTTAAATATAGGTTAGGTTAAATATGGCTTGAAATTGGCATAAATGTCGAAACATGTTGCCATTAAAGTTTAAAAAAGGGTACTAATTGTTTTATTATTTATTATATTACTAAAAGTAGCCCTACATTGTGAATTGTTAAATAATATATATATATATATATATATATATATATATATATATATATATATATATTATTTATTATATCATTATTATATATTATTTATTTTAACTTTACTTAATATATATATATATATATATATATATATATATATATATATATATATATATGAGGTTTTGGTAAGTGTAAAAAAGAATATGCATTCCTACTGTAAAAGAAATGAAATTCATAATTATAGTACAAGAAACAATAGAAAACTAGATTTGCATAGAAATAGACTTAGTAAAACCAATAACTATCACACATCCATTGGCATTAAAATGTTAAATAAGTTACCAAATAAAGTCATCAACTTAACAGATAATGTGTTTAATAGTAAAATTTATGCTTGGCTTCAATTAAGACCTTTTTACAATTTGAATGAATTTTTAAATCTTAAAATAATTGACTCAGAATTTTAACTATGCCTATATGTTTATAATAGACATATTATAGATTTTTATTTTTGTTATTTATTTAAGTGTTTAGGTATTAAATTTTAAATGTTTTTCTTTTTATATATGTTAAAAACCGTCTTTTTGATGTTATTAGGCCTAGTGAAGTTTATCCCAATTGAGAGATTTTATTTTTCTTTTTCAAGCTGACCGTGATTTGCCATTTTTGAATTGTTATCTACTTAGATTAAGGACGAGGTCTATTGTAATTACAGTGTAATTATTTAAGATGATGTTCGGTGTAACTGGACGAAATCGAACGCCAATTTAACAACCTTTGTATATATTCACCATTGTATATATAATTACAATATAAGTTTAAATATATTAAATATTCTTGGAAGACGTGAGTTTTTACTTTATCCTATAATTTACATTTGTAGCGCTTCTTATTAAATTTTCAGCAGTAAAGATGGTATAATCTCTGTATTGAATAAACTTAGCAGCTTCTCTATATCAAAATCGCAGTAAGTCAACATGATCGGACACCCTAACGTCTCTACGATCAACAATCAATGACATATCCACTAAATCACAAGCAACGACTTTTAGTCCTTTACTGATGATAATGTGGGCAATCAGAGATGCCGATGTTTTAGTAGCGCGTATGGCCTTGTCCACTATTTGTATCACACCTAGAGACTTAAACTGACTCTTCAAAAAACGGGTTTCGGGAAGGGTACTGTTCAGCAGGTTTATATTCAAATCCATAAAACTAAATCCCATAACAACCATGTCGTTGGCAAACTCCGACATGTTATAAAACACATAGGCAAGAATATGGAATGCTTTCATTTCAGCTGTGCAAATCAACAACCTTTTTCTTTTAGTTCTAAATAGGCAACAAATGTTTTCAGGAAATTTGCAATCATTATCTTCAATATTATGTATGACAAAATGAATATGACTTTTTACGTAAAAGGCAATTCCACCACCTTTACCTTCACCCATTTCTTTCCCGTCTAATAAGTGTATATCCTGGCATTTACAACTCATTTGACGACTTTTTGTCCGTCAACCACGTCTCTGTAACTCCCAGAATATGCAAATCTAGGTCCTGAACTACTGAGCACAATTCCTCAAAACCTGTAGATATGGAGTTTATGTTGATATGACTTATTCTAAGTGTAGGTTTGGCCTTGTTTTTCCGTTTTTTGACGTGCTCTCGCCCTCTCCAACAGCAGAGCCAGATGTTGCCACTCTCAAGTGACACTCACTGTTGTGTGAGATCAGTGGGAGGGTTTAATGGGTGCGAGTCCAACACTACCATGTCTCTGCGGTGTATTAGCATTACCCTCTCCTCCCACAAAAATAAATATATTTTAATAAATTTTAGTATAAATATGGATGGCCGAATTTAGGGAATACACACTGACACTGTTAACATCACCATCACCATCACCAATAAGTAACAATTATCTGAATCTGAATTGAAGTGGTTCTAATAGAACTCTGTTACAGGTTTTGTTAGCACGCAAGACACCATTCTGCCAGGAAACTATGGGATGAAGGACCAAGTAGAAGCGCTTAAATGGGTTCAGCAGAATATCCTTGTCTTCGGAGGAGATCCTTCCAACGTAACTCTCTTCGGTTACAGTGCAGGCGGAGCTAGTGTTACACTTCACATGGTGTCTCCTCTATCTATTGGTCAGTGCAAGGGCACTACTATTATGAGGTTCTGAAAACGCAAATATTTGAGTGTAACTCCGACCTCATTGAGTTTAAAATATTTGCGTTTTGGGTTTGACGAACTCAGAAGAGACACATTTTTTAAGTCAGTGTTATTATTTTTGTTTGTAGTGTAAGTAAGATGTGGACATGAAAAATGTTTAAACTAGTATTTTCAACATAGTATTAGTGTACCTAGTTTTTCTTCCAATATTTCAAATAATAAGAAAATTATATCCAATTTGCTTATTCTCAATAAGAATAACATGGGAAAAGATTAAGTAGGTTTGTTGCTGAGGGAATTCAAAAATAATTTAGATTTTTAAACATACAGAAGCATAAATTTAATAAATAAAGCTTTGTACCAAGGTTTGTCACAATACCATATGGGGAATGAGAAAGAAGGGTTTCTGCCATAAGAAACAATAACATTTATATTTTTCAGCATATATTATTAGATATTAACTATATGAAACTGTATATAGAGTGTTATCACATTATTACAAATAATAAGAGAGATATCAATAATGCATGTCATATGTTAATCTTAAGGGGAAAAGATAAAAATTGTTCCCTCCTCTCCCCTATTTAAGATTTATTGGAGCTCGATAAAACAACATACTGTACTGTTTTTGCCAGATTCTATATCTCAGAAACCGATTGAGAGGGAAGACTAAAATACTAAAACTATTTGTTTTTTGAGCTATTTCCAATTATTGTGCTATTTACAATTAAATATTTTAATAAATGATAAAAATTGCCAAAACCCACATTTTGGAGAGTAAACTCCTCTATGGATAAACTACTGATTTGCCTGCAATTCAAATTCATGACATCTATAGTGTGTCAAAGAATGAACATTTCAAATGTAAAACCAATCCTTGCAACCGTTTTTCCTTACTTGCACACCAGAATTTATATTGGTGAATTATGGTAATATGAACTCTGACTGGTTGATCCTACCATATTTTTATTCACACTTTTCATAGTCTGGAATTTGCCGGTTCGATCTTGAAAAAATCTAATTTTGTGATGGCATTGGACCTAACAGCTTTTATTCAATGGCTACAAATTATTAATTCTGTCAAATAAATGACCTGTTCTTTATATAACAAAGCAACAAACAGCCCATGTCATTAAATTCATTAAGACTCATATTACACTCATACATATTCCCCTTAAAATACCCACCGAGGAGTACAAGTATCTAATATGAATATGAAATACATAGAACTTAGCTTCTTTTACTTTTGAAAATTATAGTGTCCGTATACCTACTAAAGTACTTCACATGTTATTCAGGTTGCCAATTTACATACACATAAGCAGCCCTGGAATAGTATTCAATACTAAGACACCAAGAGTTTCTCCGAATGAAGGTTTGAAGAAGAACATAACAAAGCATAACATAAAGTCTCTATTCCATTTTAGAAGCTTGAAGAGGAAATCATTTCAATTAAGTTCCACCTTATTGTATCTTTATTTAGGATCTTATGGAATCCTCGGGAGGGCCATTCCATTTAGACCAAATCTTCTAGTAGATTTATCACAGTTCATTTTTGCTTTGTATAGCGTAATTTGAATGAAAGTTTTTTTATTAAAACAGATAATCTGTTAACTCAGGGGTGGCTTTAGCGGGTAAGCAATTGCCTAAACAATAATAATGTTTTTTCAGAATAAGCTGTAACAGAGTTTAATTTTAACAATACATTAGTTTATTTACACTTTATAACCATAACAAAGTAAACTTTTAATAGATGTTATTTGATTTTTCAACGCAGCTTTGTTTTTATTTCACCAAACACAAACTTTATTACAAAAATATTTTGTATTGAAAGTTGCAGACTCAATATTTTTATCCTAAAGCCCCCACCCCTGCGTTAACTAATAATGTTTAAACCACATGTGATTCAATGTGGCAGGCATGTGTAATAAAGGACAGGCTTTATTCACTTATTTGAGTCCAGGAACAGTAGGCTACTCTGATCTGCCCCATCATGACTCTTAAAGAGTGCATTGACTGCTCAGGATTGTTTCATCGTGCTGTTGCCATGAGTGGTTCCTTTACCTCAGGATGGGCTATGAACCAGGACCCTAAGTCACTAGCCTCAAGACTTGTGCTTAACCTTGGCTGTCCATCATCTGACTCCAGACTTATCTATACTTGCCTTATGAAACACTCTGCTGAGGAGATTGTTAATGCTACTAGGTTCATCAAGGTAAGAAATTCCATGTGTGATATAATTCATTTTCTTATCACTTTGAAATTATCAGAAATGCTATGTTTTCCTTACAAAAATTATTGGGATCATCACCACGATCTAGAGGGGTGAACTGCCCCAAGGGATGTCAGCTTTTGTGGTATATGTGTACCCGTGACCCCTGATTTGTTTGGGACCTGACAAACTTCTGCATTTTGTCATTCTGAAGCAGTTGTGCATCTCTTACCGCATGACCTAGATTAGAGATCCTTATCTCATCCAAAATATAACAGTTGAAGAGCATATGATCTGATCAGCCGTTTCTTCACAGGCTATATTTCTTACACTCCAGGTCGGCAAGAAACCCCACATACATGACAGGTGTTTTGGGAGTATCTATGACCAAGATTACACCTTTAAAGTTAATAATTTACCAACTACCTATTCACTCACACTAAATTACAATCACACAGTGTCAATATTCTTGACAACTCTGATATTATTATTGATGATAGTCCTTAATGAAAACTTTATGATGAGAACAGTGAACTAGAGAGTTTTATTCAATTTGCATTGGTTTGTTACATAATGTCCATCTGAACACAATTTTGTGATGGGCCTACTTTATTATTGGGTCAATAGTTACTGATCCTGGCAAATGAATCAACTGGTCTTTGTCAGTACAGTAACTAAGTTACATGTCATCAAACTTACATTCACCTCTAAATAAACACTTAGTAGTTTGGGTCGATGCCTTATGAATATGAATTGGTGGGTAGAGTCTGGCAAAGATAGTTGGCTTACAAAAGGTCTCCTACTTCTGTTTGGGGATGTGATGCAGAGTTGACAAATCAATGATATAAGCTACAACAGATTAATCTCAGGTTGACAAACTTCTAGATGTTAACGATGTAGTCCTTCAAAAGAAGAGAGAAAGTAACATTGTATATATGTGCATATTGTACATGTGTAAAAAAAATCTCTAAAATCTCTAAACCTAAAAATTTTGAAATGTTAATTGTGCTTTTTCTTACAAAACCTTTTTAAATAACCTGCAAAAGTGTTTCAGGATTTTGAGCTGTCTCCAATTGCACTTTTTGCTCCAGTAGTAGAACCAGAAACCGAGGATAACTGCTTTTTGCGTAAAGACCCTCTGATTCTTATTCGAGATGGCCACTTTGCAAAGGTCCCTTTCATAACTGGAGTGACAAGGGATGAATTTGCTGCTAGAGGATATTGTAAGATATAATGAAACACTTCTAATAAATTTAGTTTTAAAATACATTTTAATTTTAAAATGAGTAAATGTCTATAGTAAATGTTTCTATGAATTTATCAATTTTTCTAAATGAAATTAAAACCAAAAAAATCTCTTAAGCCTAGCTTAATAGTCTCCATTAATATTGTTTGATTTAATTTATACATGTGTTTCAGATGTCCTACAAAATAAAAGTCTCACAGAAGAATTTAATAAGGATTTTAGTAAATACTCACCAATTGAGTTCATGTATGAAAGAGAAGGAGACAAATCACGTAACTTAAGTGCAGAGATAAAAAGATTTTACCTAGGAAACGATCCAATCTGCAACAAGACCAAAATGAAATTCATGCAGGTAATCTTAAAAAAATATTCAACATTATGTTTTAATATTAGTATTACAGCATCATTAGTTATTTATAGGTATGTATATTTCCGTTGTGCCCAACCGACGACTTCGAGGCGAAGAAGAAGCTGAAAGGGACTGGCATCACTATTAGGGAGGACTTGACAAAGCGCCGCCAAGAGCCGTACAGACGGGCGGTGTTGCTCTTTGATGTGACAAACGTCTGGATGCAGGATGGTCTAATGCTGTATGTGAACAAGAGCGGCAGGAAGGGTGTGGCGGTGCAAATAGTGGCTAAAAGACTGATAACTATATACGAATAGTGCTTAAGGTTTTCCTAGATCTTTACAAAAATTATATTTTAATTCAAATTGAAGGCAGCGCACATCAATGTCCAATCTTTGCGTGCTCACATTGATGAGTTCAGAGTAATTTTTAATCCTGGAAATTTTGACTCAATTAGCGTCTTGGGGTCTTGGCTCAAGCCGAGTATTCAGATGAGAAGTCTCTCCCTGGATATATTACGCAGCGTAACGACAGGAATGGAAGACAGGTGCTGTGGTGGTGCGGTGTATGTCTGGGAGGTTTTGAAGTTCAAAACTGTTTGCTCTTCACCTTCTTCGGTTGGGCTAAAATTCTTATTTCTCTAAATTAATTTATCTGGAGCCAATATTCTGTTACCAGGAGAGTGCTACACTGTCCACCAAGATCAGGACATCTGCATCAATTTGAAAATGCTCTTCTGAATGAAATGTTCAGATAGTCATGCTTTGATTATGGGTGACTTCAACACTGAGATTTTAAAAATATGAATGAAGTTCAGTTTATATTAGATGTTCAGCAAACCCCGTGGCTCCTTATTTAATTTTTTTTGATGAAATGGTTGATGAGATTAATTCTTCCATATTAAATCTCTTTTACAAACATGCTCTAATTTGTTACAAAACACTTGACTTAACGAAGATCTATTTCATGGATAACCCCAGAGATAAAAAGTTTGATGGCTAAGCATGATTGCTTGTTTAGAAGAGCAAGGTGGTAAAAAAATTCAGAATTACAACAGCAATATCGTCATCTACGAAACGAGTAAAACAGCTTTTGCCTAATTCAAAACTCAGATAAGGTACTTTTGTAAACTCTTTGAAAATCAGAAGTAATATCTTAAATTTTGTGGTGTAAAGTAAAAAGTCTTGGACTCGGGAAACAATCTAATCCTCTACTAGTATATATTCACCTAAATGAATTGTTTTCTTCTTGTAGTCAAAATAACAATCAGCACGAAGTCAATAGCTATTTGAATGATTTAGTGAATGTCCAAACTCCTAATCTGGAATATACTGAGTTTCATTTTAAACCTGTTATACATTCTGACATTTTGATGGCCATACACAGAATCCGAAGCACTGCTGTCGGATCTGACGCAATATCCAACAGTCTCATCAAAGATATACTCTTTGTTATTCTACCCACTACAACATGCATTTTAATGCTTTTCAAGACAGTGTTCATTCCCTTCTCCTTAAAAGTCTGCCCTCATCTTTCCCAACAAACAAGGTCTCAGCTCCGACAACATGTCGTGATTTCAGGCCAATAAGTGCTTTGCACGCTCAATCTAAAGCCGTAGAAAGAATCGTTCACTATTAAATTACCGAATTCAGTGAATTATCAATGACAACATCATTTTATATGATTTTCAGTCAGTTATCAGAATAGGACACATTACCGAAACAGCACTCCCGAGTGGCTGAAGACATTAGATTCTTCATGGAACGTCGGCAGGGAACGATTCTAGTTTTATTTGATTTTGTAAAGCATTTGACTGAGTCAATCTATTAATTCAGAAATTAAGAGCCAAACGCTTTTCCCAGAACGTCATCAACTGGCTGAGATATTATCTGTCAGATAGGTGGCAATGTGTAGAGATTGGTGAGAAGAAAGCCGACTGGAAACAGCTACTTATGGTGTTTCACAAGAACCAATACTTGGACCCTAACTTTTTGTACTGTACGTAAATGACATAAACTCAACTTTAGTGCATTTCAAACACTATATTTATGCTGATGTTCTTCAAATATACGACCACTTCACTACAAACAACAATTCTGGCAGAAGAATTAATGAGCACATTACTAGAATTTTTACATGGACTGAAAAACATGGAAAAACGAAATCATGAAAAGACCAAACTGATTGGAATCTACAATACGGTACTCAATTTCGTAACACGATTGATCCAAATACAGTTTGTGGAAATTCTCTGCCTTATTACGACAAAGTGAAGAATCTTGAAGTATTCCTGATACTTAACTTAACACTCATCTGGGATGAAGCAGTCACTGACTGGCATACGGAGAAAGGTTTTCACCTCAATACACTCACTCAGAAATTACAGAACTTTTTGCAACAACACACTAAATTGCACTTGTTCATATCACTTTTACTTTGCCACTTTACTTACTACAAATCACTGATCAATGACAAGACTGTGACACAGGAGTCATGCTCCAGCGTTCTCAAAATTATTGATTGAGATTTATTTATTCTTTCGACATGATGAGCATATCACATCATACTACCTTGAGGTAAACATTTGAAAGATTAGGGAGCAATCAAGATTTTTTCATTACTTTATTCAATATTAAAAAAAGGTTTTCCAAATTTATTTTAGAGGTTACGTTAAATTCGTATCTCAATGTATTTCGCGAAATTCATGTTCTTCATCAACCACATTACAAATATTTCATCATATTTCAACCAATGACAGTTTATGGCGGTGCTGAAATCTTTGTTTTTTTGAATGGATGGTCTTGGCTGTTGTGTCCTAGGGCTTCTGTGGTGGCGTGGTTGCTGATATGTGTGTATGTGCTTGAGTGTGAGATGTAATAAAAGAATCTAATTATTTTGTATTTTGTAAATTTTATATTTTATTATGTATATATTGTTTATAGTTTATTATAAATTTATGTCTATGATCATGTTTGTGTTTAAAAGGCAAGTTAAGCGTAAGAAAGTGTCATGTGACCCTAACTTTTCCTGTTAAAATAAAGAACTATTCATTTGATTTAATTTAAATTATTACCAAATTTGCTTCAGTATTTTCCATTATGTGAATTTTTAACAGGATACTTATACCCAAATTTATTTCAGTTCAATTCAACGGCCAAATAAATTCATTACACATTATTCAATATCAATGTATTTATTGTGTAACTGTCATATGCTTAAATAATCAGCTGATTATTATTGTTATTTAATATTATTGTTTACATTTTTCCTGGTAGTTAGTTTTGTTTTGAGAATAAAGAATCATCAATTAATAGTATTCATAAATAGTTAGTTGCTACAGTATCATTTTAGCCTTTTATTTTAAGGGCACACTTTGGAGGGCTGTGCCACTCAGGGACTATGCATTGATTTCAATACATAGTGATTTCAATGAGCTTTGGGGGCCCTTGGGTTGGGGCTATCAGCCGCCTGTTGGCATAATTAGAAAGTGTCAAACCCTAGATAAGATTAGATATTGTTTAATATTGGCATGTGTAGCTTACCATCTTTTTCAGCAAATTTCCCATATATATATGTGTGTGTGTGTGTGTGTCTGTGAACACGATAACTCTCGTAAAAATGGTCCGATTGAGACCAAATTTGGTAGACTCGTGTATTCCTACAAATGCTCGGACGAGTTTGTAAACCAGACATATCGGTCAATGGGAACGGGTAGTTTGGGGGGGTTTTGTACCCCAAAATGGGGGTTTTTGCGTTTTTCACATGTAATTTTTCAAAATTTCCACCACTGGAATCAGCTTAAAAAACTACACAATTAAGTTTCATAAAGTTTTTCTCTATCTCCAACGGTTACAGAGATATTAAAAAATCTAAACACAGTACATTGTGTTGTGGGGCTCCAATGTTAATCTTATGGAGGATAGGAAAAAATTAATATTTCCCATATTAATCAATATTTTTGGATAAAACTTGATATTTAGCTTCATGATCTATCCATTTATGCTTAAAATCATTGTTTATGTGTTTATCATGGCAGCACACCTGCATACTCTTTTCCCATATTAATCATATAGGGAATAGGCAAACTCCTTTATTTATAGACAGATGTTGATGAAAGTTGGTATAAATGTTAAGATAAAAATTATTCATAGTAGAAATGACTTCTTTCAGTGTTCCTCACAGCAGCTAACCTGCACACTCTTTCCTATGTTAATCTTATGGAGAATAGGCAAATAATTCTCATGTTTATGGATATATTTTTATAAAACTTGTCATATATTAAATTATTGATTTGGAAATTCGCTGAGTACACAGGTCTGCTGCGACGGGGGTATTTTCTATTTAATAACCTGCAAAAGTGTCAGTATTTTCTCAAAAGTCAAAACAGATATTACAAGTTATCTTAAAATAAAAGTAATAATTTACTTTTTTTAAACTTTTACTATGGTACCATATTAGTGAAATTAATTTATGGTCCTTGCAAATGAATTGGATGGTTTTATATGATTCATTTAGGGGGGCTATTAGATGATATAGTCATTAATATAACTATATTTTTATGGTATATGATTATTATACAATATATCTTGGAATATATATTGATATTTTTTATTACGAATATCGTTATTTTTTTTATAGATGTACACAGATGCACTGATAACATTTTCTGTCATACAAACTGCCCGATTGTTTGCTGCAAAAAGTTCTGCAAATGTTTTTTTGTATTTATTTAACTACCAAGGAAAATACAGTCACAAATACATTCCAGGTACCAAAAAGCCTCTAGGTAAGACTTTGTTTTACTATAAAGCATATAATTAGTATTTATCTAATCCTTTCAATGCTTTGCAAAACTATTCACTTGTGACTCGTGACAAGATCCTCAAAACCAGTTATGACAAAAGTTTTACACACAATTCTCATGAGTGTTAACGAATCTTTATTAAGTTTATAGAGGGATAAACAATTTCAAAATAATAAAAAAAAAACTCTCACTAATTAACACAACATTGAAAATTTTAGATCTTTTGGTGATGTAATGTTTGAAAATTTTATGTGCCTGTATGTTAATCGTGACTATTAGATACGGCTTTTACCAAATTTCAGTTTAGTCTGATCAGTTGTAAACGTATCGTATCGTTAATTTAGACACGAACAAATAAATACTTTCAACAAACCCTATAAAACTAAATAAAATAAAATACCTACCTGAATTAGTAATCCAGGCTATTTACCTAATTGGAAGGTGTGGTTTTTTGTTTCTTTCTACTCCAGAGGCATTTTAACAGAGTCAGAGATTAATTAAAGAAAATCACTTTTGGGAAAGGGGCCCAAACCCAAGAGAGCATCCAAGGATTTTAACCCACGACCTCCTACACAGAAATCCACTGGACGCTAACTACTAGACTAGCAAGACACTCCATTTAAATTGTTAAATTTTATCAAAATATAATCAAGCAAGTAAAGTAAGGAATTAGGTACAGTATTGAAATAATAAATACTATGCTGATTACCAGGAGAATTCTAGGGGCCCAAACCCAAGAGAGCATCCAAGGATTTTAACCCACGACCTCCTACACAGAAATCCACTGGACGCTAACTACTAGACTAGCAAGACACTCCATTTAAATTTTTAAATTTTATCAAAATATAATCAAGCAAGTAAAGTAAGGAATTAGGTACAGTATTGAAATAATAAATACTATGCTGATTACCAGGAGAATTCTGGCTTTATTCGACTAAACATTACATGGAGTTGAATTGTGAATAAATAAAGAATATAAACAAAACAGTTGACATTGATGGGAATCTGTGGTAGGTGAAGCGCTACATGCAATACGTTCTCCGTTATGATCCTGTGGCTCTTCATTGCCGACCTGGCTGTCATCTCCTGGAATTGTTTTCATGAAAAAGTCCAACACTTCATCAAAGTATGAGCCCCAGATAGAAGAAGTAATTCTTTTAGAAGCTAACCCAAACTATGCATACGTAAGGATGCGCAACGGTAACGAGATGACAATTTCTCTTCGTCAACTGTCTACCAAAGGGGATGAGCAAGTAAAAGCACGACAGATGCAACAAAATATACAGAGACAGTCAACATACGACGTGCAATCACAATCTCAACATTGTCTAAGCGATAATGAAGACTTTCCAGATTTGTTTGATCACCAAGAACGAGAAACACAGGAAACAAGACCACAAACCCTAGAATCACGGAAATCTCGAGAAAATTTTACGGAGACAGTACCAACAGCTCAACGTCCGACAAGAGCAAGAAAATTACCAACCCATTTTAAAGACTATGAGGTACATAACGGAGAACGTATTGCATGTAACGCTTCACCTACCA
This sequence comes from Nephotettix cincticeps, assembly GCA_023375725.1. Taxonomy (NCBI): domain Eukaryota; kingdom Metazoa; phylum Arthropoda; class Insecta; order Hemiptera; family Cicadellidae; genus Nephotettix; species Nephotettix cincticeps. Next base: position 89,864,123 of record CM041791.1, on the reverse strand, counting down.
CAGATTCCCATCGATTCATTTCAAGGCCTTTGGTCTTTAAAGCCAGTAGTATTGCCAACAGCTCAACGTCCGACAAGAGCAAGAAAATTAATTACCAACCCATTTTAAAGACTATGAAATTTCTTCATGAGGCGGGAAAAATGATATAATACAATTCCTTTTTACCTGTTTGTTATTATTAATATTTATATCATATGTTTCAAATGTCAACTGTTTCATTAGGGGCTTGACATCTTGTTGTTAACTGATGTCGAGCAAAGATTTCATTTTTAGGTTTGATAAAGGTCGTCTCCAATATGTCTATTGCATCTGAATAAGATTGGCATTCTTGAATTATGGTAAAAACTGAAGGAGATAAATGATTTATTAGAATGCTTAGTTTACCTTTGTCATCAGTTTCTGATAGATGCGAGATAAAGTTCTCGAACGTAGTGTACCAATGTATCCATTCGATTGCAGACATTGATGAGTTACGATCATTGTTCAATTTGTCCGGTCTGAGTATTCTATCCATTCTTGGTAGTCGAATAAATTGAAATAATAAATACTATGCTGATTACCAGGAGAAATCTGGCTTTATTCGACTAAACATTACATGGAGTTGAATTGTGAATAAATAAAGAATATAAACAAAACAGTTTACATTTGAAACATTATGATTTATTAATAATAACAAACAGGTAAAAAGGAATTGTATTATGTCAAGTATTGACATAAGAAACAGAATCTTATAGTATAAATCTGGGAAAGAAAAAAAGGCTGAAATGTAATTAATTGTTTGCAACAATGGATAAAAGTAATATTGCAACAAATTAAATGAGGGCAACATTCTGGAAATGTTGTGTACCTGTATTTCTTTAAACAGATGTTGTTAGCTCATACTGAAGGCAATATACTGGAAATGTTGTGTACCTGTATTTCTTTAAACAGATGTTGTTAGCTCATACTGAAGGCAACGTTCTGCAAATGTTGTGTACCTTTATTTCTCTAAACAGATGTTGTTAGCTTATACACAAATTGCAAAATCTAAAAGAAACAAATTAAATAAAAACATAAACTTGCAATCTAATTCAAAAATAAGATTAAAGTACAAAGCAAAAGTGGGTGCTTTGTACTAAAAAAAGTAGTACTTAGTGGTGAAAGTAGCTATTGTCTACTTTCACAACACTAAAACTGAAACCCGAATACACATTGATATGATGTCTACAATTTATTCCTAAGTGATTTTACAGGAATAGCTCATCATGATGACTTGATCTATTTGTTCTACATATCTAAACTTTTCCCGGAGTTCAATTCTACAGATTCAGATGCTGCAATGGTCAGAGCTTTGACCTCTTTGTGGACATCCTTTGCGGATTCAGGGTAAGTGAACACATGAATTTTTATGAATAATGTACAGTACAATCAAGGGGATCATAAATCTATGTAAATAAAATTAGAGTTTTGTCTGTAAATTGGTTGGAATTATGATATTTTTGGTTATTTTCACATTTTATGCCCTCAACAAACTGAAATGGGTCTTATATAAATTTCTGTCCATCTGCCTTTCTGTAATGATAAACAAGGTATTATTGTAACGCTTCTGCATGAAAGCGAGAAAACCCATAGTTATGAAACTTATTTTCACTGAGCAATATTTGTTTGGAGAAGGTTTTTGTTACTAAAAATAAAATAAAGAACTCTCAAATCCCCAGTTTTCAGCAATATTAGACATATTTGTTTAAATTATAGATTAGACATTAGACATATTTACTTAAGTTTCCAGAACGTTTCATCTATATAAAAGTGATATGATAAACTTTTTGAACTTGTAGTAAAAGGGTGTCAGGCTGGGTCAACAAAAAATGTATGGCTATTTTTGAACAATTTGATTTCTTATTTGGAATGTTAATATGGATATGATAATGTGTTAGTTCTATAAAGGTATTATTTAGTTTAGTTTAAAAGAGAGGAAGTATGTGTCAGATCACCGATACTGTTTTTTTTTACTTTGTATTTATTTGTATGAGACCTTATTCGGGCTTATTTTGCCTTGCTTAGCTTGCTTTTTAACACCGAATGAACCTGTACAAAGGACGGATTGACTGCTAGTAGCTTACAAAACTTACTGAATGTTCTAATTACAAGCAGTATAATGTTTAAATACAATTAATTGTACAAATGTGATATTTTATGATAATATGACAATAACATTATTTGACAAGTTTTATCAATATCTGTCGACAAATAAGAGAGTTTGCCTACTCTCCATAAGATTTACATGGAAAAGATCATGCAGGTTTGCTGATGTGAGGAAAAATGAGCGTAAACATTTTTACCAAAAAAATTTTTTATTTTGAGTTTGACCCTGTACCAAGTTTTATCAACATCTGTCCACAAATAAAGGACTTTGCCTATTCTCCATAGTCTATATGATTAACATGGGAAAGGAGTATGCAAGTTGAAATGATTTTTGATTATGATTGATTGATTTTAAAGCAGAAAAAGATGGATCATGAAGCTAGATACCAAGTTTCATGTAAAAATAAAGGTTAACAAGTGAAATATTAATTTGTCCTTATCTATCTATCTATAATATTATAAAGAAGAGGTGGTGTCTGTATGTTTGTTTGTGGGTTTGTGTGTTTGTGGATTTGTGTGTTTGTGGGTTTGTTGTGGCAAGTGAATGCGAAAAATACTGAACCGACCGGTTTGAAATTTTAGGCAAAGGTAGATCTTAAACTCATGCAACACATAGGCATACTCATTTCCTTAAAATCCTCTCGGGCTACGCCCTGTGAACGTCCTAAGTTTCAATGTTTACATTTTTAGAGAACGAAAACATAAAATTACTTGAATGTCAACAGCTGTGAATACTAAAATTTAACAGTTCGAGAAGAAGGAGAAGAAGAAGAAAGAGCTGCCGTGACCGTCCTAGGTTTCAATGTTTACATTTTCTAATGACAACATCCGTTTGCACTATATTTTGACAGTTTGGGAAGAAGAAGAAATAAAGTTGATTTTTCAGATAAACTGCTGGATCGAAAATTAGTGAATTATTTGAAATAGCGGAATGGTAGATTTTAAGTTTTTTTCCGACGACTGTCTCTATTACATTAATCGTTATCCTCTCCCAATATTTAACATATGTTACTTTGAAATGTTGTAGACACTCCTGTTTTGTCATTTTGTAAACAATGAAGAATTAATTAACAATACCTTAAATGTATCAGTGGAGCCTACACCTTTTAGCCTTTTTAGCCCGTGCGAAGAACGGGTACTTTGGCTAGTACTCCATAAGATTAACATTGAAGCCCCAAAATACAACACACTGCGTTTAAACTTTCTAATATCTCGATAACCATTGCTGATGGAAAAAAACTTTAAAATAATGAATTGTGTGGTTCTTTAGCTGATTCTAATGGTAAAAGATCAAATTAAAACATTTTAATAATTTATTGCATATGGAAAACACAAAAAACCCCATTTTTGGAGTACCAAATCCCCCCAAACTACCTGTTCTAATTGACCAAAATATCTGGATTACGAACTCATGGAAAAAATTTAGGAATACACATCTCTACCAAATTTAGTCTTTATTGGACCATTTTAACTAGAGTTATTGTTGTAACAATCACTCACACACACAATATATACAATATACAATACAATACAATATAATATACATACATATATTATACACACAAGAACGGTAGCGACGATTGTCACATACACACAATATATATATTCGACTGTTATTTTTGGTCTCTAAAGGCACCTCAAAACGAAAAAGTAACATGGTCATAAGCTTCAGTCTCGCCATGAGACCTATGGTAGTTGCTTCTTCTCTATGAGAAATTCACTGATATACTTAATTTAACCCATTTTTAAAGGGAAATAACACACACACACACACATACACACATATATATATATATATATATATGTGTGTGTTATATATATATATATGTGTGTGTGTGTGTGTGTGTGTGTGTTATTTTCCGGTTACCATTTAATTTAAATACTTGACTAATTATAATTTTTTTAACATCCAAATTCAAATTGTCATCGTAAGCTATTTATCAAAACCAGGTTCCAATGAACCTCATTAACGGACAGAACACAAGACACAAGAACAGTTAATTTTAAAATGTTAACTTTCAGTGTTCCGTGCAACCTTTGCAAGTCCATGAAGTGGGAGCCTCTGAGGAGGGGAGGTGACAAGTACCTTTTGATAGACAGATGCTCTCGGATGGTTCAGGGAGTTCCCTTTCCCCAGAGAATGGCACTCTGGAACTCCCTATTTCCTCTCTCCGGACCCCGCCAGCAATACTACTAACTAACTACTGTATCATTCATTTGATTAATAAAGAGTTTTATTATAAAACTGTGTTTAATATTATTTCCCTATTGTAAATTCAAAACACATTATAAAGCATTAATTAAAATAATAAATTATAGTTATTTGACCTGTAAAATCAACACTATCTTATTATAGTGACATTATGAATTGTACTAAAAATAATGGATTGAATAAAGTCTAGTCATCAAATGAATAATACTCGTAGCATTCAAAAACGTTCTTATTGAATTAAATACTCATTTCCAGTGTGAATTACTCATTTTTATAATGAAATAATTTATTAAATATATACTGACATTGGAAGACAAATATTTTATCAAGCCAACATTAAACTAGCTCTGATTAAAATATGAATGTTTTTAAAACACGTTTACTACCGATATGTTACAAAAAATCGTTCGTCAGAGACCAGACCAGCATCAACTATAGTTGATGATTGATTATGTAGGTATAGACCGTCATCAACTATAAATTGACACATGGCCTTAATTCCCTAGACCGACATCAACTATAATAATTGACACACAACCTTAACTCCCTGGACCTTGCAGCATCCTTGTGGCTAGTTATTAATATACGGTTCATATTTTCAATTTGGTTACTAGTTACAGGTCTACAGGGATAACCTCTAAATAAGCTAGTGGATTGGTTTCCATGTGGCGGTGTTACCTCCATATCTTTGGCAACATATTTGAAAAAATTGCATCAAGAAAAATAATTGGATTTAGAATGCAATATGGTTTGTTTTCTTGCGTGGTTTGTGTAAATTACTGTTATTTACAACCTAATTGATAGGAAAAACACAAGAAAAAGTTTGGTCTCTGGGTGGATTTTACTTCAGTTACATAGTATCAGGGGGAAGTCTGGCCAGTGGAATAGGGCTCTGACAGATCATCTAGTGTCAACTATAGTTGACGATCGGTAGCGAACGTGTTAACCCACCAATGTTACAGTTGATATATAATTCATTCTGTATTATCACGCCTTGCATTTTCTTTTGGAATCAGGAGCTCATGTGTAGTGAATAACCTAATTGGCTAGTAAACACATGGACCCTGGTTCGAATCCTTGCCTGTAGGACTTTTTACCTTTATTGAACAAATTCAAATCGTGATTTATAAATTTTCATTTTAATTAAATCCATTTTAATCTTGTTTTATAGCATAAATACAGTTTTTTATTGCAGACCTATTACTATTGTTTTTATTAATCCAATTAATCAATATAATTCAAATCAGACAGAATCATCAAATTACAGTTTATTGAGGCTTAATTTTGAATGTTTGTAATTTTACATTTATTTAATTTCTTTGGCCTCAACATAGTGGTCCTTTGAACCGAATGGATTCATTGATATAATATCAATAAATTAAAATTATTTGAACTAAATAAATATCAAATTAATTTGTTCACATATTGTTTAATGAATTAAAATATATATTCTAAGTAATACTGTGACTGACTGACAACAGGAATAAAGGCTGCCACGGCACATGCTCTACTGTACCTCAACAGTAAAATCAAAATAAAGGGATTCTTAACATTTCTTTACAGCTGGAATTTCTTCATTTTTTATTTTTTATTAAAACAAGTTTATACTGTATTTACTTCCCTGTGGGAAATAGGTTAGTTCATGGATATATCTAAAGGCAATGTTCTTCAGATATTTTTTACACCTTCTTTGCATGATGTAAGCCATTGATTCAGAATAAAAACCTTAAAAATTACTTGATCTGAACAGCTGTTCTTATTCTTTTATATAAAAAGTTCAATACAATAGCTCTGGTGGTTTCTATGGAAACCTGTTACGTATTTTCCATCTTAAAAATCGCCAACACCCCCCAAAGCTAAAACATATCCATGTCAAAATAATAGCTTAAGGTAGTATGACATCACAACATACAGGCGTGGCTCAGATGTTTGGATGTTTGGGGGAGGGGGGGACACTGTGGCTGTACTCCTTATCTGCGCCACGTCCTGTCAAACCATAGCATCTATTTTGGGGACCGACTTATCTCTGAACAAAGCTTTGCACAGCCGCCACCCAGGGTTGACGCTTCCCCCTCTAACCGCCACCCCACCATCCAATCCCCACCACACACTAAGCCTATAAAAGACGCACCACGGTGAGGCTAGCTGAAATCTTGGCCGCTTGGTAAAAATATGTTATAACTAGATGAGTTTTTCATAAGCATTTTAATTCTAGGTTAAGAATATAACTATTTCAACGTAAACCAGTTAACAAACTTTTATTAGTATGAGATTAATTTCCGCTCCCACCTAAATTATATACTTAACACAGTGTAGACATATAATATTTACAGAAGGAATATAATAATTTTATCACTTATAGCTTTCAATAAAGGAATTGTTCGTAAATTCCACGTTATAAATGTGGATATAAAATGAGGGAGAAATAAAGCATTAGATTAGATTAATTTTAGGGGGATATAATCCGAAATAAAAAAGTTATATTAATACATATTATTATTATTACATTATTGATTTGGAAATTTACACAGGTAAAAATAATACCCACCTCGCAGGTGGGTATTATTTTTACATCATAGAAAAAGATAATTACTCGTAAAAAATCAGATATAATTATGTTTCCATTAAATACATTAGAAATAATAATAATTTAATTCCCTAAATAACCACTTTTACTTCAATTTGACACCTCAACTACTTATTTACGACTATTGTGTAACAAGAAATACTGTCACAAAATAATATTGTTCTTATAGGGGTAAAATGAAATATTTCACCAATAAACTTTATTATTAGGTAAATATAAATAAATAAATAATATAGTAAGTAATCATGGTGAAGAAAATAAAACACGTCAAATAAACAAAATAGTTTATTTACAGCTAGGTACCTTGGTTTAACCCTCAATCTCAGGGTTTTTACTAATCCGTCTATTCACATTCTTGGCTTTCTTCTTCTTGGTGCTTTCTATTTTACTCCTGAAAAGAATATGAAAGTTAAATAATAGAATAAAAGTTCAGGAATTTGGAATAATGTCATGATCACCTGATAAAACCATTTTATAACTTATTTTGGCCAGATACCTGAAACCTTTTCTAAAAAATATATAAGCTAATACCAGGATCGAAGGCACCAGGCCTAGAGAAAATTTTTAAGCCAAAATAATTATTTTGGTAGGAGCATTAATTGATTTAATTAATAATGTAAAGTAATTTACACTTTCATTGAAAGGTAGAACAAACATCTTGTGCTAATCCTCAAAACCAGATTGAGAACAAGTTGCCACAACTGCTGGACTTATCACATTGCCACACTGCTGCAACTCTGATATGGGAGTTGTAGAAGGAAGCTGGAAATTTCGCCTCATTAGAGACCTCACCAAATGGGTAGGAGATATGGGGGAAATATAAATAATGGGTAGTAAAAAAAATCACATTTTCCTGTGTCAGGTCATGGACACTCATTATTAGTACATATACAGAATGAACATGGATTATACTTTCTGGGTGAATGAACATTTTGTTGAATACTAAAGAAGACTCAAAAAAAGTTTATTTAATTTGACAGAATGTAAGATAAGTAACCCAGACATGAAGTATTTGATAGTGTGTTTAGCTGAACCACCATAACCATACCTGCTTTGCTCCATGGTATTTCCCCTCCATAAAAAGTAAGGGTCTGCGGTACAGGAAATTATGAGGTCAGAACGGTACGGTGCAAATTGTTGTACCTCGGTTCTTGGTACAATTTCGGTACGGTACGGTACACGAGAATAATGCCGCTAGTAACATTGACTGAGCTCATCCTTTTATTCATCAGTATTTCCCAAAACTTAATTAGAGAAAACATAGAGAAAGGAGTTTAAAAAAAGATATAGAATGTCAGAAAAAATATTTTACTCTACTAATTTTCAAACTGTAATGTGATTTTTTTAATTCATTCTTTAAAAAACATATCACATAAAACATATTAGTAATTAATTAAACATTATAATTTATGTTGTAACTAATTAATAAGGGGAAATAATCTTCTCAAGTCTATATGAAACTAAGGATGAACAAACAAAATAAAAAACTACAATGTATTTTACTGCAGAACAAAAATACAGAAAATATATTGAGTCAATACCCTTAGCCAAGGGTTCATTAGACCTATGTTTTATATTGTCCTGGTTTATTATTTTATTTTTAATTCACAATCATTGTTCAAATTAAATCAAACACTGATAAAATGTCAAAGGGCTCTTTAGACTGAAATAGTTATTTTAGTATAAAGTGGTTAATAGTTTAATATGACAGTGGAACCCCTCAAATCTGAACACGTTCTCAGGAAATCAAAAAAAGAAATAGCTGGAAATTAAAAAAAATTTAATCACATAAACTTATTTTTAAAGGTTTCAAAAAAAAGGTTTCAAGGTTCAAGTCTAATGTCTTTAACTGTTGAAGTGAAGAAAATCTTCACACGAACGTAATTCCAAGCCACGTCGGTTGTTAGCAATACACACTTACCAGCAGGTAAACGCTCACTAAAATAGACACAGACAGTAGTCAGACGTGATATGCATCCCAGTAAGGGTGGTGGTAGGGGGAGAGTGATTCATTTTTAGCACAGGTTCGACTAGAAACAATGTCATGTAATGGGTCGTACATCCACCCGCCAAGGTCACTGCCCTTATGAACTTATTGAGTCACGCACAGCCTGAACCCAAATCACTGAGTCTCCCGTCGCTAACATACAGTGCAAAATACAGTGACGAAATATGTGTGTAATATTATTTCCTGGGAAGAACAAGCTTCAGTCCCAATTAGTTCGGATTTGAGGGGTTCCACTAATGAGGAAATCCAGAACATATTGTTGAAAAAATAAAACTATTTATTTATTTCCTTTATTTAGCTATATCCTTAACATTATGATTTTTTGTTTTATTTGAGTCAAAATCCCGAAATAGCGAGATCACTACGGCAAATCACAGTTCTGTATTGGTCATATAACATCGTCAACAGGCTGTCAGAGCAAAAAGAAAGTATCACGAATCTCTGTTAAAAGGTTTTCACTGTGAAAAATCACAGGTAATCCCATCACTATTTGAAACACGACAAATACGAGCTTCATATTGGTACGACTATTTTGTTGCGTCATAAGGAGGAACGGTTTCCTGATCGCGTAAGCTGCTATACGTGGATAAGATAATAAACTGTGATTGCACAATAATTTTGAGCCAGCAGGGAGACGGCTGGTTGCCTGATTTTCCTGAAGTCCTGGTGACAGTCACAGTGTTGTTGTTTTCAATGACAACACGCTATGAGTCAGCTTTACGTACAGTATTTGCCATACATCTGGGCAGTGTTGTTATTTTATATTACTTGTAGAGTATGAAGCCTTTAACGGTCGGGTTTTATTCAGTGTTTTCGGCAGGAGATGTTCCATAGTTATATTTGATGGCAACCTAGACTGGATAGTGACTTAATGTTTACTTATTTTTACCGTACCAAAGCTCGGTACAAGACTTGGAACTGTACCGTACCGACTTTTTCGGTGCACCGCAGACCCCTAATAAAGAGTGCTATTTCATATATTGGCAAATTGAATAAAAATGAATTAAAATATAGTTAATTTTTAGAAAATTGATAATCCTGTACTTGAGGATTATTTCATTTTCCTATCCACTTAAGATTATTTAAAGCCTGCTTATTAAGTTCAAGTATTGATACTTGAAACACGTGCCTTGACATGTTTTATAAGAACATATATTTTACAATTAATTACCATACAGCTCAGGTAGTTTTTCTGAATAATTGGTGTGATAATACAATTTAAATAATTAAAAAGTACAACGACTTATATGTCAAATGTTTAAAAATACTGAACATTATATATTAGAGGTGTGCGGATAGTGAATTATTTTTTCGGATCGGATTCGGATCGGATAGCTCAGATTCGGATCGGATCCGGATCGGATAGTTTGGGTTCGGATCGGATAGTTTTCGGATTCGGATACTCGCAATAAAAAAGTGAAATCAGACTTATCTAAGAATAAATTAGGAAAAAATCAATAAAATGTTACCTATCAAAATTATTAAATGGTACATAAAAAATCATGAACAACAAAACTAAAATTTTTACTTCACTGCATTTAAAATTAATAATAAGTTTATTCCATCAATAAATACAAATTTACAAAATAACAATTACCAGAAACAAATTTTAATATGGCGTAATTCACAAATTAAATCAACAGAAACCTTATAATTCGTCATTCAATGACATCAACTTTCTACTAATTCATCAATTCATTCTACTAATAATCAACTAATTCTCAATTTTATTTAACGATTCACGATTATTTCACGATTATTTTATTTATTACAATGATAAAAACAAATCACCATTAACAAAGAATTAAGATTTGACAGACGCCGTTGGCTCGATGCCATCGGCTATCTGCGTATCGGCAAGGGCAGTGACAGTCGACAGTGCTATCAAACAAAGGCCTGTGCGCAGGCGCAGAATTGGAATATTTGGCAGATAAAATACCCCGATCGGCTGTATAACAATATTGAAACCCGTGAAATTATGGTACCTCGTCGTAATCTAGTTAGTTATTCATCTTAAAATTATCTAAAAATGTAAAACTAATAACGCTTAAATTCATTTAACAAAGATAAAATGTAGATTGAAAACAAGTGGAAAATTTGTTGGTTATGTGAACACTGAACGACGAAATAGGCCAAATGTAAATTGGGCAACACTTTATCGTATTGCTCAAACCCGGAGTAGTTGAGAATGCGATAACTAAACAATTGATCGTCTACGTAGACGATCAGAATGAAGTAGTATTATTTTGCCGGAAACTTCGTCGCAAAACAAGCTATTATGATGGTTTGTTACCAGTAACATTAAATCAACAATTCAAGTTTTTTCGTAGCCGAAATGAAATTTTATATGGAACAATATCAAACCGCAATCTGATACTCGGTGCAACTATCGATGACGTTATGCTTTGTATTTCAAAATGCAATATCGTGTTGAACTTACGGTTACTTAAATGCGTAGTTGAAGAATCGAATAATCATACCGCATCCTCGGACCGCCCAATGACGTTCTTACATTCCGATTGGATATGAATTACGTAATTTCGTCATCTGCGGTCGTCATTCGTCATTCGAATCGCTATAAGGGTATCGCGTCTACCAGTCAAGACATTGTTTTGATGAAAGACTACGTAATTTCGTCGTCTTATCAAGGTTTAAGCAAAAATTATTCCAGCTTCGCGGGTATTAACTCGACGAAAATCTCGTCGTTTTTGTTCAAATTGCTATATTATACAGTCTATCCGAAAATTCGGATATTTATCGGATCGGATATCTTAAATACATTCGGATCGGTTTCGGATATCCGATCCGAATCCGAACCGAATTTTCGGATATCCGCACACCTCTAATATATATATATATATATATATAAAACAGTACAAAAAAATTAAACGTCTAAAGGTTATACAGAATTAATCAAATAAGTAAATATGCTGAAAAAATCAAAATTAGCCGAAAGATTTTTGTTTAAGAAACTTAATATGTGATAAAAATAACTAATACTAACACTAACACGACCCTTTACGCTCAGATATCCAGCAGTGGCCAGTCGCCATTGCTTACACGCTAGAATTATCATGTTCAATTGCCGTCCTTCCAGCTCGGCCAGCCTGAGCGGCCAGTCGGCCGTCGGCTTACACGCGGAAGCCATATTGATATTGTGCCACCACCAAGCCTGAATAATTGTTTTACGCTTTGGGTGTGATAGTACAATTTAAATAATTAAAAAGTACAACGACTTATATGTCTAAAGGTTTAAAATTACTGAACATTATATATATTAGAGGTGTGCGGATAGTGAATTATTTTTTCGGATCGGATTCGGATCGGATAGCTCAGATTCGGATCGGATCCGGATCGGATAGTTTGGGTTCGGATCGGATAGTTTTCGGATTCGGATACTCGCAATAAAAAAGTGAAATCAGACTTATCTAAGAATAAATTAGGAAAAAATCAATAAAATGTTACCTATCAAAATTATTAAATGGTACATAAAAAATCATGAACAACAAAACTAAAATTTTTACTTCACTGCATTTAAAATTAATAATAAGTTTATTCCATCAATAAATACAAATTTACAAAATAACAATTACCAGAAACAAATTTTAATATGGCGTAATTCACAAATTAAATCAACAGAAACCTTATAATTTGTCATTAAATGACATCAACTTTCTACTAATTCATCAATTCATTCTACTAATAATCAACTAATTCTCAATTTTATTTCGCGATTATTTCACGATTTCACGATTATTTTATTTATTACAATGATAAAAACAAATCACCATTAACAAAGAATTAAGATTTGACAGACGCCGTTGGCTCGATGCCATCGGCTATCTGCGTATCGGCAAGGGCAGTGACAGTCGACAGTGCTATCAAACAAAGGCCTGTGCGCAGGCGCAGAATTGGAATATTTGGCAGATAAAATACCCCGATCGGCTGTATAACAATATTGAAACCCGTGAAATTATGGTACCTCGTCGTAATCTAGTTAGTTATTCATCTTAAAATTATCTAAAAATGTAAAACTAATAACGCTTAAATTCATTTAACAAAGATAAAATGTAGATTGAAAACAAGTGGAAAATTTGTTGGTTATGTGAACACTGAACGACGAAATAGGCCAAATTTAAATTGGGCAACACTTTATAGTATTGCTCAAACCCGGAGTAGTTGAGAATGCGATAACTAAACAATTGATCGTCTACGTAGACGATCAGAATGAAGTAGTATTATTTTGCCAGAAACTTCGTCGCAAAACAAGCTATTATGATGGTTTGTTACCAGTAACATTAAATCAACAATTCAAGTTTTTTCGTAGCCGAAATGAAATTTTATATGGAACAATATCAAACCGCAATCTGATACTCGGTGCAACTATCGATGACGTTATGCTTTGTATTTCAAAATGCGATATCGTGTTGAACTTACGGTTACTTAAATGCGTAGTTGAAGAATCGAATAATCATACCGCATCCCGGACCGCACAATGACGTTCTTACATTCCGATTGGATATGAATTACGTAATTTCGTCATCTGTGGTCGTCATTCGTCATTCGAATCGCTATAAGGGTATCGCATCTACCAGTCAAGACATTGTTTTGATGAAAGACTACGTAATTTCGTCGTCTTACCAAGGTTTAAGCAAAAATTATTCCAGCTTCGCGGGTATTAACTCGACGAAAATCTCGTCGTTTTTGTTCAAATTGCTATATTATACAGTCTATCCGAAAATTCGGATATTTATCGGATCGGATATCTTAAATACATTCGGATCGGTTTCGGATATCCGATCCGAATCCGAACCGAATTTTCGGATATCCGCACACCTCTAATATATATATATATATATATAACAGTACAAAAAAATTAAACGTCTAAAGGTTATACAGAATTAATCAAATAAGTAAATATGCTGAAAAATATTTTTTAAAGAGACATTTCAAGCAATTTAAATATCCTGCATACGTTCTTTGTTTGAAATTCATTATTGGTGATGGTGGATTGATATTATTTAGATTCTTATTGCGGACATTTTCCATCACGATATTATGTAAAACAAAGTTTCACGACGTTTCGGGATCTGGAATCTGATCCCGTCCTCAGGTGGACTAATATCTAAAACATAGCACAATTAATTAACATATAATCCGGACCAAACCGGTATAAAGCTGAAAACATAAAAGTTTAAAGCAGTCAAAAAAACTTACAAACTTCAAATTTTTTAGTTGAAAAGTCAAAAATTGCCCACCATTGCTGGTCTGAAAATCACCAAATGAATTTCGAAGAAGCTAAGGTAATACACCGGGAACCTCATTTTTTCAAAAGAAAACTAATTGAAGCCTCCTACATGAAATTAGCAGACCAACCAATTAGTCAATCTTCGGTTGAGATCCGGCCATTGTGGCTGCCAATTCTTAGTAAAGAACTTAAGGATAGGGAAAATAAAGTACCGGTAAATGATATTCATATAAATCCGAAACAAAATTCTCATGGTATGCTAACTCGTAGTAAAGCTCGTAAGGGGCATTAGCTTTTTGTTTTAAGCATAAAATTGTAAAAATAATGGGTTTTTTGCTCTGTAAAGTTAACTTTGTACTACAATTAATTTTTTCAGGTACATTAGATAGGATTTGCATTTTAGTATAAAATAATAATAATAAATCCTGTTGGACGTGTTTCGCCTGGATTTCGGATTTTGGCGGCGGCCATTTTGTTTCTGGTTCCGGTGGGACACGCCCATTTCTTTCAGTTGTCTTTGAGTCTCCGTGACGAGCGGACGTGTTTGGTTTCTTTTGTGTGTAATGGTTAGTGTATGGTTCGTTTGTAAGTTTTTTTGACTGCTTTAAACTTTTATGTTTTCAGCTTTATACCGGTTTGTCCAGATTATATGTTAATTAATTGTGCTATGTTTTAGATATTAGTCCACATGAGGACGGGATCAGATTCCAGATCCCGAAACGTCGTGAAACTTTGTTTTACATAATATCGTGATGGAAAATGTCCGCAATAAGAATCTAAATAATATCTGCATACGTTGTAAATAATAAAAATTATGTTAAGCATACAATAATATACTATTAATCTACAGTTTTCAAACTTTCTACTTCAATATTTTCTTGAAAATAAAACAAATGAAATGTCCAAAGGTTATACATAACAGTAGTCAGGATCTACTCAAATAAGTGATGTTACTGAAAAATACTTATTTTTACAGTCTTTTAAAAGGTTTTCAGTATTATTCTTACATTCAAAATAATGAAAATAAATTCATGTTATGAAAACAATACTTTCTTGAACACTATTTTCAAAACAACGAATAAAATGTCTAAAGGCTATACATAATTAGGGCCTATTTAAATATGTAAAATTACTGAACAATATTTATTTTTACAGAATTTTCAGGGAATTTAAGATTTATACTTAGATTAAAATATTAAATATACATTAATGTTATGAAACAGTAGTTCCTAAAATTAAAAATATGCCTTTGAAATATTTGGAAGCAAGACTAGCCATTGACCTGACCCTCATGTAAATGATAATTTGTAACTTGGCCCGGCTCAGCCCAAACTATTTGTTTTACCTGACCCAAGTCTCGGCTACCAACCCGAGAAAATAACGCAAAACATTCCAGGACTTGCTGAGGGAATTTTCCATTATCCTAGTTTTTTGCCAGCTGATTCATATTCCTGGCTTTTTCCAGTTTTTCGGTGGTATATACACTCCTAGTCATACTCCCTGAGTTACTTGAAAACAAAACTCATGAATTCCCAAATCAAAGCTCTAAAGCTCCCTTAACCTGCGGATGATCGAGGGGTGACGCTGCGCTCACTTTTCATTTTAAGTTTCTAAAAAACATGGAGTTTGTAATATATTGGCCTGCAACTCGGAATAGCTGTTGTAGCTGTTGTTTGTAGTGTTAGTAGGGGTGGAATATGGCGGGGGAGGTTAAGTGACCTTCAGTATGTCTCGCACCTTTGTTTCGTGATGAGTTTCAGTGCAGTTACCACAACTTCCACAACTAAAAGGCCTTTTATTCAGTAATAAATTATGTGTTTTGTATATTACTTTTGTTTTATACGTAGTTGAGAAAGTATTTTTTTAGCAAAAATCGAATTTGAGTTATGGATATATGTTTTGTCTGATAAAAAAATTTTGACGTGATGTCTGTTTGTCTTTAATTTTTGTCTATTTAATACAGTTGTTGGTCCGATTTATAAATTTATGTTTAGTATATATTTATTCATTTTTATTTTTTTGAATTTTTGATTTTTATGGGTAGTTCACCCCTAAAAACCCTTAAAAAAAGTAAAAAAAATTCATTTTCAAAAACAACTTTTTGAAAATTTACATATGTACAGATAAAATAATTTGATGCCAATCTGTAAAAATGTCGGTTCAAAATTATGGCTTTTTAAATGTAAAAAAAATCAATTTTTATTTTAGCAAAACAATAAAAGTAAAGTATAACTTGACTGGCACCATTAAAACTTAAAAAATAAACAAATTAGTATTTTGAATTTTTGTCTACGACCTCAGAGAAATTAAATTATACCACGATAAACCATTGTTGTCTGACCCAATGTTATTCTTACGAGAATATAAAAAAAAATCAATTTCTTCCTTACTTTCCAACCGTTTTCTGAAACTTGTATGAAGCGTAGTCAACTCACCACAAACTCAAAAAGCTGTGTTACAGGGTTGTCCGCTCCCTCAATTTCATAATTAACTTTGTTTGTGTTTTTATTTTTAGAAATTGGATGATTATTTTTTAAACAATAAATTATTAAATGATATTTAGATTAACTTTGTAGAACATGATAGTTTCATTACAGATTGTCTTTTTTTAATTTACAAAAAATAAAAATTATGTGTTTTGTATATTTATTATTTTGTTGTAGTTATAGTACAATAAGTATTAGCAAAATGCATTTTTATTAGTGTCCTGTGAATAATTAATTGAAAAAAGTTAAATTAATTTATAACAAAGTCTGTAGTTTGAGAGTTTTAAAATTTTTTAACGTGAAATTACAATAGTTGTTTTTAGTTTCGTATACAATTAAAGTTTAGAAATATAGTTAAACAAACAAAGTGGTATAATATAATTTGTTCAAAATTCGTGACATGTAAATGGTTAATAGGGCATTTGAAAGGTGAGCATGGCGCTCACCCCTCGACTATCCGCATAACAAGTGACATCAACCAACGGAAGGTTTAATAAGAGACATCAAGAGCAAAAACATACTTGAGTCTGTTCGCTCGGTACTTGACGTAGGAAGGCATTGTACTGATGGGTTTTCTTTCCGGGGCCTTCTGCTCAAGCTTGCGTCTTGCTCTCTTACTGGTTTTCTTCAGTCCCAACATGTAATCTGGGACTTCACATCCGGAATCCTTCATCACAGTAGCAATGCTGGAAAATCAGGTAAGGGTGTTAATTTTGTTAACATTTAAATTAAAAATGACAATTATATATTGACTAAAGGCATGCAAATATACCAACAGATAGACACAATCTGAATGTTAACAAATATTTAATACAGTAACCCCTCATAAGCGGCCTTGGTTTTCCCCGTTCTCTGAATATCCGGCCACTTCCTAGAAGAGATACCAAAATGTATTTCCCACAGCATACAAATGTGTAAAAAACAAATGTGTACTAGCTTCTGCTACTCGACCTCTCTCACGGTCTTTGGAGATGACTCAGTTGCGTATGTATTTTTTGCATTCAACTCTTACTATGGCTAAGGATTTTTAAGCAAAATAATCAAACTCATTCATTTATTCAGTTCGTAATAGTTCTTTCCTGATAAACACTGGACTATTTTTTATGTTATGTTTACTTGTTTACGTCAACCCATTGTCATGACACTTCATTGCCACCTGGATTTATCTGAACTCTCAATTGATTTCGACACAAGTCGAAATCGTAAAACTTTGACTGACTTTTGTAGAGAGATAGAAAGTGAAAGGGTTTTAGCAACAATACATCAGAAAATTTCTTTTACATGTTCTTAGCATTTATTTTGTATTCCTATTAACTTTACAATACTCTGCTCAAAAAGCTGCTTCGATTTCATTTTCTCTTCTTCGTTCACAGTTCTCCTAATTGCAATCCATTTAAGCTAATTTTTCTTCTTTTGTTTAACGAAGTTTGACACTCGTCTGACAACCATAGGTTTTTCTTTAACTTATGTTTCCTACCACACTTCTTCAGCTATATTGTTAACCGTCTCTTGAATTCTCTTCCATTGCTTGTTAACTAGATTGGGTTCTGTTGTAGGTTATTCCTCAACTTCATTGATTAGTACTTCAAACCTACTCTCTAACTTAATCCTATATTCTTTTTGTGCCTGTGGTAACATCAATTTATCTGTATCTACAATTTCAACCCCAGCAAAATATGTTATTAAAATATCAGTGCAGAATTAAATTCAATTTGTTAAATTTAAGATTGTCCATCAAGAAGAGTTGAACCATTAGAGTGTTGGATTAGTTAAATTCCAAATTGTCAAGAATTTACAGTAATCTAAATATCTGAATTTAAATACCTCCTGAGTATTGGACGGTCAGCTTCAGTGAAGAGGGTGACAGCTCTTCCAGGCCTTCCAGCTCGTCCAGTCCTTCCTGGCCAAACAAGCAATATCATACAACTAATAATTTAATTAAATACTATTCAATTTTGATTATTAGTATTTTTCTTTGAAATAACTTACAAAGAATACTAAAATTAGTTTGAATGAGGAAAAATACTCAATTGTAGAAGAAATTAAATAAAACATGGGTCTACTTTTTCTATATGTAATAAGTGCCCGTACTATTCCATTTATGCGTACTCTGTATTCATCTGGAAGTACACGACTTATGATAATTTTGAGTCAGCAGCGCTACAGCTGATTTCTTGGTTAAGTTTCATCTGATTGGGAACAATGTCGTCTGTTTCACTTCTTATTACAACATCTCAAAATAAGTAACAACATTACTTCTTCCTATTATCTGAATTCATCACGCTCACAGATGTAAACACGACCGTATGAACAGAGATATTTAAAATTACGGCGTAAGCTCGGCTCGAATTTTAAGCTTTTTCAAAACGTCTTGAGCCGAGCCGGGCTTTAAAAAGCTTGAAAAAATGCTCGATTATTCGAGCCTTCGCACATCCCTAATGATAATGGTACAGAGAATAGGCAAATACCCTTATTTGTCAACAGGTATTGATTGTTCAGTCTTGTCACATACTTATATTATTATTACCAAATGTTTGAGGTGAAACTTCGCGGAGTATGCAGGTATGCTGTGAGGGTTTTTTATATTTTTAAAGTTCTACACAACCACTTAAATCACTGCGGCCCTGGAAAAACTACTATTGACACTTGGAGGGTTAATATACATCAATGAGATTGATATATTCAAGGTAATGTACTTATTAGTATTGGTCATTAGGAAAACTTTTTAGAATTATAATTCCTTGTTATTTGTCCAGTTTTTTTGTATGAATTTTAGTCATACAAAAATTTTAGTGATTTTTAGTCTGTACGTATTATACATTGTAGTCACCGCTATTCTTTTTTTTAGGGATAAACAAATCATGTATAATTAATTTATTCATTCCAAAGGATTCACATAATTGTATTTTTGTGATTTGCAAATAGCTTTGTTGTTTACCCAACTATACTTAATGACATTGGTTTAAGCTCCAGGGAGAGCTTAAACTCTCAGGCCAATTTTTTATTCGATTCGGATCAAACCCAAATCACTATTCCCAGATCCTTAATAATAACAACTATAAAAATCTCAATATTGAGTTTTAAATTACCTCTTTGTCAGTGCTTTCTCTTTGAAGTATTAATCCTAAAACAATAATTCTGTACACTTTTTGGACTGTGTTCCCATATTTCAGAGAAAAACAACATTTTAGCCACTTTGGCTTGGCTATGGGGTTTAAATATAAAAAAAATAAACTTCTTACAAAAAGGTAATCCTTAGGTAATCAAAAAGGTAAGTTAGAAGGTAATTTTTTTCTGAAGCCTACCTATCCTATGAATGTAAGAGATGGCTGAGGTGGGGAAGTCGTAGTTAATGACCAGATTGACACCTTTGAAGTCAATACCTCGACCCATCAGCTCTGTACAGATCAGCACCCACACTTTTCCTTCTCTGAATGCCCGAACTGTATTGTCTCTCTGGTAATAGAATGGAATGTACAATATATAAGTACAACATTTCATAAGTTTCTGATTTAAAAATTACTAAATCCAATAAAACTTATAAATTTTAAGAATCTTGAACTCTCTTAATTCAGAAGGAAAACATTAACAAATAAAATGTTTGCTATCAATAAACAAATTGTAAAATTAAATTTATATAAAACAATCAAAAATTGGTATAGTGTTAAATCTAAATTTGTATGCAAAAATGTTTGTATTTACTTCCCTGTGGAAAATAGGTTAGATCATGGATATGTCTAAGGGGAATGGTTTCAGTTCATCTGAACAGCTGTTCTTATTCCTTTATATTAAAAATTCAATACAATAGCTCTGGTAATTTCTATGGAAACTTGTTACATGTTTCCCATCTTAAAAACCGCCAACACCCCCCAGAGCTAAGACATACCCATGTCAAAACTGAAAACAATTGTCTTACATTACAAAGCTAATGAAACTATTAAGGGAGGGAAAGAGTTGAGCAATAATTACACCAAGCATTGAATTTTATTACCTGTTGCTGAGATCGGTCTGCATGAATGACATCTACATTGATTCCATCATAAATCAGTTCACTGAACAACTCTTGAGCTCTTTCTTTGGACTGAACAAACACCAGTACAGGAGGAGGAAGGCCCTTAGAACATGTTTATGTAATTAATTACTTTAAGACAAGGCTTGAGGTTTACAGTAAAGTAAAAAATCAATATAATTTATGAGGAGGCGTGAATCGGAGTAGCAAGACATGCCATAACCACGGCAGGTCCCAAAGTAACTTAGGAGTTAGGATCTTCACATAATACATGACCGAAATGTATTATGTAAAACACAAGTGTGAAATATTTATTTAGTCACATATTTTAGTTCATGAACAATACAAATACTGAAGAATTTTGATTTTAGTCCATACTCCTGAGTAGTAACAAGGTGAAATTAAATAAATGAAGCTATTGATGGTTTAAGAATCATTAGTTCCACAATAATCGGTCCACATTATCTAGAGTACATTGTAAACCAAAATAGGATAGATTTATAATATTTCGAAAATAGAAATTAAGTAAGAAAAAGGGACTAGAAATATCATGATATATAAATGAAAGTTTTGGACCAGCAAATACAATCTGTATACATGCCAAAGGGAAAGTTTTGCCTCATCACTTAATTCATTAATTTCCCAAGTACAATTAAGGTAGAAGAATTAAAGTTTTTATAATGATTTGGCCATAAGATTTAGAGAATTAAAGCTGCAATTAGATAAGATTAGATTATTGAAATTGTGACCATATCACAAGGTAGGTATTTTAAGCCAAGTTCGAATGAGGATTAAGTCTAAGATGATTGTAGCACGATCTTATAGTCTTGTTACTAACTAAGGCTCACATGTTCCTTAGACAGGACTGTCAATTAATAGCCCAACAGCAGATGGCAGGTAAGGGACATACAGTTTAACGAGGAATCCGAACCACGGCCTCTGAATTACGGATTGATCTTATTATGAGGTAGTCTTTGCGGATTAACGTAGTGGACGTTAATCCATACAAGAGAACACTACACCCACCGACCATCACTCCCAAATTCGTGACCTCCAAATAACTGGATTACAGGACGATACCACCGTCCCAATAACGTTCCTAATAACAGTACTATGAGAGAAATTAAATTTTTTTTAATTATTCACATAGAAGTAAAGTTCATAATTAAATTATATTACATAAAAATTCATGATATGCTAATAACTCATAAATTAGTTTTTCCTAATATTTAAGGGAATGCTGTGGATCCGAAATTATATATAAACTGTATGTGCATATGAAGGCTATCCAGAAAGTAGATTACGCTTTTGTCCGAAAGGAGTGGTGCGTGCATCATGGTGTCAGGGTGTTACGCCTCTCAGGTGTCATCTAACCATGCGAGTCAGAGTTAATCAGAGTATATATAATAAAAGACTATTTTCAGAGTCAGAGTATTTATTTTATTTTATGACCCACTAACATCCTCCACCTTTAGTGATAATTTTGTCCCCAGACACTTCACAAAGCTGCTGATGAATTTCTATAGTTTTTCTGTTTTTCGCTGTCAGATTACTGCATGACCTCACAATTAACTAGGGGTGTGCGATGCATCGAAAATGTATCGAAATTTCGATTTGATTCGATGCAGCGCTTGTAGATCCTGATGGCATAGCTTATACCGATTTTCAGGTTTTGAAACAAATTTATTTAATGTCTATGTTTGTGCAATCCAATTTTCCTTTTTATTTTGTTATTCAAACTGATTTTAAATCCTTTCTCAAAATTGACAAACAAGTCAGAGAAGTTTTTAACACAACAACAGCTTACGTAACCTGACGATTACAATTTTAATGGAAGTTGTTTATGGTTAGGTATTCCTCCGCTGGACACAACAGACATCAATAGTAACAAAAAATACATCAAAACATATTAACAACCAAAATTGAATTGTATTTATTTAAATCCTAGTTTGTTTAGTTTAGTTTTAATAATGGCTCATTTTTCATCGCAGTATCAATTGACAGCTTCCATTGCATTTCTTACGAAGCAAAAAAGTAGATCCATAGTTTTTTAATAATATTTATTCCAAAAACTAAACCTTGAGTATTTGACATTATTCTAAATTGTCTATTATAATGTACATATTAAATGTTTTATCAGTATGACGAATCATGAATAAAAACATTAAATTTGTGATTCTTAGTTAAATCGGGTGCAAGCTATTATTGTTAAGAGATAAGCGAGGTGGACATGGTCAGACAATAGAGTAGGTAAAAAAATTACGAGCCTTGCTCCGGGACTTTTGTTGATATTTAACTGACTGAGCGACTTCATTATTTTGTTTTTCGGTCAAATACTTACATTTCTCTACATAGTATGATCTAGTTAAAAATTGAGTTTTATGTTTTCTCTTTAAATAATCATTAATCTGAGGTGATTTAATAGTAAGCAATCGAATTAAGTTTGTGTGGTTTAATTAATAAGAAATTTACTTTTAAATAAGAGTAATGATTATAGTTTTAAATTATGTAACTAACTTCATTTTAAAAGTTTTATATATTTTTAAATTTAAAAATATAATTTGATTAGATTAAAATGGATATACTAAAACTATTTTTTTTAATAACAGTTTACTTCTGTTTTTATATTTTATATATTACTTTTAAATAAAGAGAAGAATATTACATTATATCATTAACTTACACCAATTTTAGGTTTCTTCATTTTTTTTGTGGTTATATATATATAAAAATATATATATATTATTTTTATATTTGACTATGTATAATTACTGTTATATTAAAGTAAATTAAATATTAATGAGGATCTTGACAAAAATTATTTTATTAACAATTGTTTCAACTTTAAAGGTATTAGTTAATTCAAAAATCAATTTTGAATTAACTTGAAAATGGCCTTTAAAGGTTGAAACATGTTGTTGAAATAAAATAATGTTTGTCAAGGATACTCAGTTAATTATTTTAATTTTACTATATATATGTATATGTGTGTGTGTCTGTGAACACGATAACTCTCGTAAAAATGGTCCGATCGAGACCAAATTTGGTAGAGACGTGTATTCCTACAAATGCTCGGACGAGTTCGTAAACCAGACATATCGGTCAATGGAAACGGGTAGTTTGGGGGGTTTTGTACCCCAAAATGGGGTTTTTTGTGTTTTTTATATGTAATTTACAAATTTTTTAGATTTAATCTTTTACCATTAAAATCAGCTTAAAAAACTACACAATTAAGTTTCTTAAAGTTTTTCTCTATCTCTAACGGTTACCGAGATATAAAAAAATCTAAACACAGTACGTTGTATTTTGAGGCTCCAATGTTAATCTTATGGAGGATAAGAAAAAATTAATATTTCACTTATTGACCAATATTTTTGGATAAAAAAATATATTTAGCTTTATGTGGTTGAGGTTCATCCATTTATGCTTAAAAATCATAGATTATGTGTTTAACATGGCAGCAAACCTGCATACTCTTTTTTTCCATGTTAATCATATGGAGAATAGGCAAACTCCTTTATTTATGGACAGATATTGATGAAAGTAGGTATAAATGTTAAAAATAAATGTTTTTGAAGATATAAATGCCTACTCTCAGTGTTCCTCACAGCAGCAAACCTGCACACTCTTTCCCATGTTAATCTTATGGAGAATAGGCAAATAATTCTCATGTTCATCGACAGACTTTGACCACTTGACTTGTCATATATTATTATTATTATATTATTGATTTGGAAATTCGCTGAGTTAGCAGGTCTGCTGCGACGGGGGTATTTGAATTTTTATTTATAGTTTTCACTACAATACTACTCATTTCCTCTAGTAATATCTTTTATTTTTCCAAATTTGTTAGATATGTTATTTTTTTAAACCCATACAAAAGAATTTTGAAATTGTATCAAAATTTTAAAACTAGAGATATATTTGTTTTTGTCATACAATAGGTTTTTTTATTTAATTTAGTAGTTTATAATAGATATATAATATATTTTTACTAATTGTAGACCTACATTAATTTTTTTTAAATAATTCTTGTTTAGTCTCGTCAAGGCTAGCTATACATATTCCAAGTTATTAAAAATTTTAGCGAATCTTGGAAATCTTTTAGCGAACTTTGGTTTATTGATATAATATACATAGATAAAATACCTTAACACAAATCTTTGGAACTTGAAAGTTATCAAACTAAAAATTATCAAACTAATTATGAACTGTAAAATTTAGTGAATAGTCTAATAATATATGATTTCTGTTTTACAGGAAATTGTGTTGTGTGTTTGTCGTGTTGTATCGAATCGAATCGCATCGATTCGTATCGGAATTGTTTGTATCGCATCGTTGTATCGAATCGAAATTTTTTTGCTGCATCGCACACCCCTACAATTAACAGCATTTTCAATTACCATAGCCATTTGAAACTGCCAAAGTAACTCAACAAACCTCATGTCCAAACCTATGACTAGCACAGTTAGATACCAACTGACTTGAGTATCACCCTATCACCAAGATAGCTGTGCTAGCCCCGCCCCTTGTGATGAAAACATAATCTACTTCTATTGGAAATGTATAGAGCAACATAGAAAAAACAGTGATACATGTGATTAGGCAAAGCAGTGCACAAACAAAACTCAGTGTAGAAACAAAATTATTATTGAAAATAGAATTTTACTACAGCATACCACCTTGCAAGACAAAGACAAAGTCATATGATATCAGCATACTTGGGTGGAATTAGTAGGATTTGCTAATGTAAAATAGTTTCTATAGGAAAATAAAAACTTTAGCAAACATCAATAAGGATTAATAGTACAGTAGAACCTCGATTAACCGTCACCCTCGGGACCGAGACCATGACGGATAACCGAATAGACGGATAACAGAAATAATAATATTTCTGTTAGTGTTTGGCATGGCAATATCGCAATTCACTGCCTTGCATGTTATAACGGCACCATTGTAGGTCCTAATTATTAATTGTCATGATTGCTGAATGTGAATTGATTTTAAATGAGAAAAAACAAAACTAGGCCAGTTCAAGTGGAAAATACTTTGTTAAAATATTTTATTAAGAAAACAATAAAATACCAACTGTACATGTACGTACTTTTACCAAAGAACAGAAGATATATCTTCTATGTTTATTGTCGAGTCCCAAAACTTCACGTTTCCGTTTCCCAGCCATAACATAAGAGCATTACATACTACGTATAAACAGCACTGCCAACAATAAACGGTAAAGCACGTAAAACACTAGTAGCGGCAAGTGCCTATTGCCTATTCGGCAATTCACACACAGTGCAGGTGTGCAGTACATTCGTCACTACTCATCATAGACCCTCAACAGACGATCCAGGCCGGCGCTGACGCGGAAACATAATTTTTTTGCGCTAGCGGGGTGCCGGTTAATAGAGACTGACGGTTAAAAGGGTGACGGTTAATCGAGGTTCTACTGTACTAGTTAACTGGTACCTGTTGAATCAAGTTGCGGAATTCAATCAGTTTTCCATGTTCATTTCCCACAAATATCAGTTCCTGCTTTACAAGGTCCACTGCTGTGTTCCTAAAAATTGAAACTAGTAAGTTTTATTTTTATTTTGTGAAAAATGGATA
This sequence comes from Nephotettix cincticeps, assembly GCA_023375725.1. NCBI lineage: Eukaryota > Metazoa > Arthropoda > Insecta > Hemiptera > Cicadellidae > Nephotettix > Nephotettix cincticeps. The sequence goes on along the minus strand of CM041791.1, from coordinate 89,837,839 downwards.
TCTCTATCTATAGTATGTTTTCAATTAGTAGCATTGATGAATATTTAACTGACAAATATTATAATTTGATAAGAAAACTAGGTATAGTTTTATCACCATGTTTCAATGATATGTTAAATAAACTATCTCAATATATGAGAAAAAGATTTTTATACTATAGATCTCAGTAAAAAACATTAAATTTTCACAGTCCACATAACAAGAAAAGCATTTTACTTAAATGCAAAACAAACATCAACAATAAATAGAATGAGTACACACTGGCAGAACATTTTATATTAAATTCACAAAGAATAGCGATGGCTGTGACTATTGGCCTTGCAATATGGAACGCTGGACATTTTCACCTGTGTTGATTGATAACAGATTAGATCTGTATTGTGAAAAAAGCTGGATTTTACTGTGTATATGCAGAACAGATAACTGGCTAACATACATTGCAATAATAATACGTTTCTTTATGTTATGGTGATGCAGAACAGAAGCATTTGACATTTGGCCACTTGAAAGTATGGATAACGCACATGGTATTCTTATGTGTTATGTGATGCAGAGATTAGCGAGGTGGCTGTGACACTACTTGGCATTGCAAAGTATGGATAACGCTGGACATGGCCCTCTTTACCTGTGTTCGATGGTGATGCAGAACTTAGCGATGGCTGTGACACTACTTGGCCACCTTGCAAAGTATGGATAACGCTGGACATGGCCCTCTTCACCTGTGTTCGATGGTGATGCAGAACAGCTTAGCGAGGTGGCTGTGACACTACTTGGCCACCTTGCAAAGTATGGATAACGCTGGACATGGTCTTCACCTGTGTTCAATGGTGATGCAGAACAGATTAGCGAGGTGGCTGTGACACTACTTGGCCACCTTGCAAAGTATGGATAACGCTGGACATGGCCCTCTTCACCTGTGTTCGATGGTGATGCAGAACAGATTAGCGAGGTGGCTGTGACACTACTTGGCCACCTTGCAAAGTATGGATAACGCTGGACATGGCCCTCTTCACCTGTGTTCGATGGTGATGCAGAACAGATTAGCGAGGTGGCTGTGACACTACTTGGCCACCTTGCAAAGTATGGATAACGCTGGACATGGCCCTCTTCACCTGTGTTCGATGGTGATGCAGAACAGATTAGCGAGGTGGCTGTGACACTACTTGGCCACCTTGCAAAGTATGGATAACGCTGGACATGGCCCTCTTCACCTGTGTTCGATGGTGATGCAGAACAGATTAGCGAGGTGGCTGTGACACTACTTGGCCACCTTGCAAAGTATGGATAACGCTGGACATGGCCCTCTTCACCTGTGTTCGATGGTGATGCAGAACAGATTAGCGAGGTGGCTGTGACACTACTTGGCCACCTTGCAAAGTATGGATAACGCTGGACATGGCCCTCTTCACCTGTGTTCGATGGTGATGCAGAACAGATTAGCGAGGTGGCTGTGACACTACTTGGCCACCTTGCAAAGTATGGATAACGCTGGACATGGCCCTCTTCACCTGTGTTCGATGGTGATGCAGAACAGATTAGCGAGGTGGCTGTGACACTACTTGGCCACCTTGCAAAGTATGGATAACGCTGGACATGGCCCTCTTCACCTGTGTTCGATGGTGATGCAGAACAGATTAGCGAGGTGGCTGTGACACTACTTGGCCACCTTGCAAAGTATGGATAACGCTGGACATGGCCCTCTTCACCTGTGTTCGATGGTGATGCAGAACAGATTAGCGAGGTGGCTGTGACACTACTTGGCCACCTTGCAAAGTATGGATAACGCTGGACATGGCCCTCTTCACCTGTGTTCGATGGTGATGCAGAACAGATTAGCGAGGTGGCTGTGACACTACTTGGCCACCTTGCAAAGTATGGATAACGCTGGACATGGCCCTCTTCACCTGTGTTCGATGGTGATGCAGAACAGATTAGCGAGGTGGCTGTGACACTACTTGGCCACCTTGCAAAGTATGGATAACGCTGGACATGGCCCTCTTCACCTGTGTTCGATGGTGATGCAGAACAGATTAGCGAGGTGGCTGTGACACTACTTGGCCACCTTGCAAAGTATGGATAACGCTGGACATGGCCCTCTTCACCTGTGTCCGATTGTGATGCAGAACAGATTAGCGAGGTGGCTGTGACACTACTTGGCCACCTTGCAAAGTATGGATAACGCTGGACATGGCCCTCTTCACCTGTGTTCGATGGTGATGCAGAACAGATTAGCGAGGTGGCTGTGACACTACTTGGCCACCTTGCAAAGTATGGATAACGCTGGACATGGCCCTCTTCACCTGTGTCCGATTGTGATGCAGAACAGATTAGCGAGGTGGCTGTGACACCACTTGGCCACCTTGCAAAGTATGGATAGCGCTGGACATGGCCCTCTTTACCTGTGTTCGATGGTGATGCAGAACAGATTAGCGAGGTGGCTGCGACTTGGCACCACTTGTGGCACCAATTGGCCACTTTATGGTGTAGGTAGCGCTGAACAAGGCCCTCCTTACCTGTGTCCAATGGTGATGCAAAGCAGGTTAGTGAGGTGGCTGCGACACCACTTGGCCACTTGTACGGTGTAGGTAGCGCTGAACATGGCCCTTCTTATGTCCGCACTGTCACACGCCCGGTATACCTCAGCTAGCTGGTCTCTGAAGCCTCGCAGGCCAGCCTCAAATAACTTGTCTGCTTCATCCACAACCAGCCACTTCACACTAAAGAGAATAAATATTTTACAAAAAATTTAATTAATTCTCAACTATATATTATGAGTAATAATTTGAACTGATGGCTCATTCAATAATAATTGTTGTAATTTACAAATTTAATTAATCAAAATTGAGTCTTATTTAATTTTTAATCCTGAGAGAAAAACAAAAAGGAAAAGGAGGAGGATAAAAGAAAAGTATAATAGAAATTGATTCCATTTCAGTATTACAAAGGGCGAAGAAAATCTGCAAGAAAAATAATAGGATATGACAGTAAAAAATGCAGATTAAGTTTTGATTATTAATACTGCAAAAGAAAATTTAAAAAAAAGATTTTCTAATCCCAGCAATGAAAACATTAGAAGTGTTTATAAGTAAACTGATAAACATGTAAGGGAAAATTTAGATCTTTATTATAATTTCTCAATTATTGAGCAAGACTTTCTATGTGCTATCACTGGAATAAAAATTGATACAGACCCTGGACCTGATACCGTTGATGAGGACTGTAATTATTAATTGATTAGGGGCTGTATGTGTAATTAATTTATTTCAGCAGGTACCAAATTGCTTCGGAAAAGCACGATCAGTTTTGATTTCCAAGAGTGGTGATGAAAACAAAATAAATAATTTGAGACCAATTACAATTTGCTCAGTTTTAAGAAGAATGTTTAAAAAAATTCTTGATAAACAAAAGAATATTATGAATATAATATATTATATTATAAAAATATATTTTTTCAACAAATTCAAGGTGGTTTTACCAATGTCCCGAAACATATTCAAGTACAGTAGAACCTCAATTAACCGTCACCCTTTTAACCGTCAGTCTCTATTAACCGCCACCCCGATAGCGCAAAAAAATTATTTTTCCGCGTCAGTAGCGAGCCGGGTTGTCTGTTGAGGCTCTATGATGGGTGTTCACCACCCATCTGTACTGTACTGCCCACATGCAATGTGCGTGAATCATTGGCGGCAAGGGTAGTAACTCAGCTGGTTAATCCCTTACACTGTCTTCTGCATTCCACTGCTACTTTTTCATTTCAGTTCAGTATGGAACGTGGCTACAGTAAACTGAAGTTATTGTCGATTTCGAGTGCAATGCCAACTAGTGTTTTATGTGCTTACCGTTTATTGTTGACAGTGTTGTTTATACGTAGTGTGTAATGCTCTTCTGTTATGGCTGAGAAACGGAAACGTGTAGTTTTGGGACTCGACAATTAATAATAAATTATTAAACGCTGGTGTTTCTTCTCAGAAAAATTAGAAACATGACTGCCTGAAAAGCTCGACGGAGGAAGAAACAAAAGAAAATTACGGATTATTTTAAAAACTAAATACCGGTAACGTAAGTTTTGAGAGTAAAAGTACACGTACAGTTGATATTTCATTGTTTACTTAATAAAATATTTGAATAAAGTATTTTTCACTTAAACTGGGGTAGTTTTGTTTTTTCTCATTAAAAATAAATTCACATTAAGTCAATCATGAAAATTAATTAGGACTTACAATGGCGCCGTTATAACATGCAAGGCAGTGAATTGCGATGTTGCCACGCCAAATACTGTCTAGGTGCTGAGTTGTATCGGCGCTATTATTATTTCTGTTATCCGTCTATTCGGTTATCCGTCATGGTCTCGGTCCCGAGGGTGACGGTTAATCGAGGTTCTACTGTACCCAAATTCTAAATGAAATATTGCAGTGTGATAAAAAATATATAAACAATAGTAGCAATCTCATTTTGGACATAGATAAAACTTATGATCCCGTAGGCCATTTACATATAGCTTCAGTTCTTAACTCGCTACATATATCTCCAAAAATTTTTAATTCAGTGCTGCAATTGGCAATTACCAACACAGAATAAGATACAAATTGAAACTGAAAAAGGAAAGACAAAACCTTTAGTGTTGGGAAGGGGTGTTCTACAAGGGTTACCATTATCTCCAACTCTGTACAATTATTTAAGTGTATATTATATATTAGATAAAATATCTAAACAATCTATCAGTGATAGACCACAAACGAACAAAATTGAAAAGTTAACATGCTTAACAAGTTAAAATCGGAACAAAATATATTTATTTTGAATTCTTATAATTGGCCTACATTGATTTGCCCTTTCCAGACTGCTCCTCTGAAAAAATTTCCCTTTTTTTTAATTATCACTATAATTAAGGACCGACTCACAAAGAATTTTTTACTTTCAGAATGACATGCTAGACTTTTTTTACTCTCCTTCTAAATACAGCCAGTGTTATTAGTCTGTGGCCACGGCTCTGACGCTACTAGCTTTTTATTAAGGTTGGGCTTGCTCTCTCCATTATGATCGTTTGCAAGATTTTTAGCTTAATTTAATTTAATTAAGTCATCTGACTGAAAAAGTAGATATTTATATCCTTTAAAAGTTATAGAAGCCACGAGCACAGACTAATGGCACCATCTGTTTAAAGGATTGGGACAGTCAAAATCAATATAGGAAACATTAGTACAACAAAAATGTCTGTCATGTTTTAAAGGCTACCAATAATCCATATCTAAATAATTTTATAAGATTAGATCTTGAAGAAATTTACTCTCTAAAGAAACTCGACCTACATAAAGAAGGGTAGCCTAGCGTGTCAACAAGAACACTAAGTGAAAAATTAAAGGGGTACTAGTCTGATAAGTGGAGTAAACTCCCTTACAAGGGCAAATGGGTTGTTTTGTACAAGGCGTGTCCAAAAATAAATAAAAACTTAGTTAGATGCAATAGGTAGACCAAATTGGAGAACAAATATTATCTTAAAATGATAAATTAACTGGCCCCTGTTCATATTTTAAATGGAAGGTCCAAGGACGGGCACCAGTATCGGCATTGTTCCGGTCCTCAGAAATACGTTGTTTAATCTTTAGTCCATATTCTCGGAAATTACCCACAGAGTGATCTTCGTAATACAAGAAATCATGTCATCAGGTGAATTATTGCTGACCAGTTTTGAGCCAAAGGTAAATATCAAGTTTATAAAGACGTCAGTGCTACCTAAATAAATGGGAAACTAAGACAAATGGGATGGTAATTATTGACGGAGAAAAGGTAAAGGCATCATAGTTGATTCAACTATAAGCTTTGAGATCGGAGTGGATCAGCCTATAGCAGTCAGTTATGAAAAAATCAATATTTAGTATTTACAAAAACACTGTCCCTAACTACATCGACAAAAAATAATAAATACGAATTTGAAATATTTGAGATTTGAATCAGCGCAAGAGGAACCATTCTAGAATAGGTCTAAGAATTTTGGAGGAAATTTATTTGGATGGAAAGGTTCTTAATATTATAGCTATGACATCAATCAAATACTCCATTAGAATACATTAAAATGACCTTCATAATAATTCAAATTAACTATAAAATTAAATGTATTGTTAAATATTTTTTGTCAAACAGGCATTTTACAATGTGTAAATATGTGTTAACTATATTATCGTTATATATAGCTTACCCAAGATTCCTGATAAAAATGTCATTATGCATTCCACCTTATCCTCTAAATAGTAATTTTTCAAGAAATCACAACATCATACATCATAAAACCCTGTCATCATTAAATATAGAACTGGAACATTAATTTTTTTGCCAACCTACCTCTTCAGTGATAGGACTGGAGGTTCTTGCCTCAATAAATAAATTATACGATTTGGTGTAGTAATTAAGATATCTGAAAAATAATAATTTACTTCATTAATTATTTTTGTTGCATAATTGTTCATATTTTATTTAGGTATAGTTATTTGTTAGTAAATCTTAACATTTGAAATCATAAGGTAACATAAATAAAAATACCCCCGTCGCAGCAGACCTGCGTACTCAGCGAATTTCCAAATCAATAATATAATAATTATAATATATGACAAGTTTGGTCAAAATCTGCCGATAAACATGGGAATTATTTGCCTATTCTCCATAAGATTAAAATGGGAAAGAGTGAGTAGGTTTGCTGCTGTGAGGAACACTGAAAGTATACCATCAAAAATTTTATTTTTAACATTTATACCAACTTTATCAACATCTGTCCATAAATAAAGGAGTTTCCCTAATCTCCATATGATTAACATGGGAAAAGAGTATGCAGGTTTGCTGCCATGATAAACACATAAACTATGATTTTTTAGCACAAATGTATGGATCTCAACCACATGAAGCTAAATATCAAGTTTCATAAAAAAATATTAGATAATAAGTGAAAAATTAGTTTTTCCTAATCCTCCTTAAGATTAACATTGGAGCCTCAAAATACAACGTACTGTGTTTAGATTTTTTATATCTCGGTAACCGTTTAAGATAGAGAAAAACTTTAAGGAACTTAATTGTGTAGTTTTTTAAGCTGATTCCAATGGTGGAATATAAAATTAGAAATTTTTTAAAAATTACATGTGAAAAACGCAAAAAACCCCATTTTGGGGTACAAAACCCCCCCAAACTACCCGTTCCCATTGACCGATATGTCTGGTTTATGAACTCGTCCGAGCATTTGTAGAAATACACGTCTCTAACAAATTTGGTCTCGATCGGACCACTTTTACGAGAGTTATCGTGTTCACAGACACATATATATATATGTATGTATATATATATATATATATATATATAAATTTTAACGACTATTGTTTTTGATCTCTGGGCACCTAAAGAAGAAAAAATAACATGGTCTCGGGCTTAACTCTTGCCATGAGACCTACGGTAATAGCTTCTTCCCTATGGGAAATTCGCTAAAATTATATAATATTTACACATAGGTAATCAACTGGATTTTTAAGGGGACCGTAGAGATTATGGTCCCTCTCCAAAACCCATAATAACTCCATAACCTTAATAGAATTGGAGCTCTGTAATGAGGAATGAATGATATTTTTCGTGCTTCATTGCACATTTCCATTCCCATCATAACATAAGTTTAATTCATAAATATTTTTGAGAATGGAAACACAAATCAATATATAATTATGGAGTTTAACATATAGAAAATACTATGTCAATATTATGACATGGATCAACATGTGAAAATATCATGATTGGTTATACTACATCGTAACATGCAACATCAGAGCAGATAAAATTGAAATTTGAATACCTACTTTATCCCAACAACGTTATTAGCACAAAACTTCACCTTTAATTAGTAAAGACTAGACTAGTGTAAATTTTGGACCATGTATCAGGCCAGACAAAAAAAATTTTATTCGTCATATAGATTCATAAATTAATTTAAACATAAAAGTTCAACACTTCTCAATTATTTAAACATATATTTAACAAAACTTATTTATTTGAATCTTGATAAGGTCAGAAACCTATACGATTCATAAAAACCGAAGATGCAAAATACAACTAATTATTGAAAGCATTAATTAAATAAAACATAGGCTATAAAAATTGGATTCTTATCATAGCTATATATAAAACATGTTACTTATAATCACCAAATTTGTTCCCAAAGTTAGGTGGTATTTTTCCAGGAGCCAAAGAAGCTTTCTTGATTAACTGTGATCTCAAGCCAGTGCCTTCACTCAGCCAAGTGCATTCCCTATAAATAAAATTAAATAAAAACATCAGGCCCCAAAAATCAATTTACTTTCAATCCCTAGGAAGACTTTATGACATGAATTTTTACAAATGATGATAAGAGATTCAATATCTATCCATAATGGTGATACAGCAGAGACAGCGAATGGTCACTTCAAACTGCACATATTAAAACATTGACAACATAGCTGAGGTAGCTCAGGATGATATCAAATGAGCTACTTCACCGGCATCTTAATATACAAGAGACATCGCTGCTAATACGTGAGTGAAGTTTTGACCCCTACCTCGTCCGAGCTGTCTCTGTGTCACCGGTCCCAAACCCGTGCATGTGTACATCGCACCCTGAGCCTTGGTGAGAGGGTGTGCTTTCTTTTTTTTGGTTGGTTTATAATAATAATCATATTTACTTATCTTTAATGTTACAAAGTATTATAAAATGTAGTTGCCGTTAACATTGAACACTGTAATACCATAATATAATACAATAAGTAACTTATCAATAAAAACCAAAAATTAAAAACAAACAAAATATGAAAATAAATAGTTCACGCCGAAGAGAAGAGTCAATGGAAGGAATGGCGCCTCAGGATTGGAAAAGCCGACCCCGCATAACGGGAAGTGGCGAGGAAAAAGAAGAAGAAGAGTCAAGCTTCTGTATTTGGGGGGGTCTCAGATGCTTAAACTAACAAAAATTTTGCCACTAACAAACACTACACACAAAATGATTCCCTGAATTACATTTTATAATTCAAAAAAACCATTTCCTACAAAATAGTTTACCTACATAAATAAGTATAGGACTTATGAAAAATAAAAAATCTTTGGTTTTTTCATACTAATTCAGTAAAAACCAGACATTAAAAACCTGTATAAAAATTCTCTAATAATCTAATGTTGAACATGCTTAATGACCTCACCTCACCTTACACCTTAACTTTTTTGCTCAATATTATAGCTGAAAACTTGTAAAAATGGCATAAAATAAATAAATAAATGCAATACCAAGTACGTTTTTAAGTGACGGTCAATTAATTTATCATTCTTATTTCAAAGTAGTTGATATTTAGTTATTATTAATGAAGTTAGTTAACATTGTCGAAATATAAATTTAAAATAATTGTCTATCTCATTATACTGTGTATATAAATATTTGAATATTTTTATTGGATTTTTACTGGATATTTATTTTTTCTACTTATTACCGGATACTTACTACACGTTTATACAAAGTCGAAGCTGGATATCTCTGACTTTGCCAAATTTCACAAATTTCTAGTCTTTGATCTTACTTAGCTTACTTACTTACTTACTTACTTAGCAAAAATGTTTTTGTAAGTTTTTTTCTGGAAATAAAATATTCATTCATTCATTCTTTCATTCATTTTTTTAGATCTTCGGTTTTTAATCCTATTCATGAGAAATAATTAAAATCATTAATCCAATTAAATACTACATAGAATATTTTTACTTGATGAAACAAGGCACCAGAGTTGAAATCATTGACAGTTAAATTAACACCATATTCTCATTTTCATGCTCATAATGAAACAACAATAAAAATATTTGAGAACACTTAAGTATTCCTCTTTAAAGGAAAAAACTATGAAATTATAACTTGTGTATCTCTTAGGCTTATGGTTATGCACCTGAATATCTGGCGAGCCAATTCCCTGGTAGGGCAAACAATTAAAGCTCGGAAACCAGAATTGTTTGGTGAAGCTAAACTGTGTAGAATCGGCACTAGGAATGCAATTGTTTTTCCAGATCCAGTAGGTGCACAAGCTAAAATTTGACGGCCCTGTACAAAAGTAATAGAGTTAATATCAGCACAGAACAATATCAACTTGCTTAATCAAATTATTTCTCTCTAAGATAGGTTAGTATATTACTTACACTTAATAGTTTAGAGTAAATCTATTTCAATTAATTAATATTACCTGACCAATGGGTTCCAAATCACCGAAATCCGAGAAAAAAAATGAGAAAATTCTTTCAACCCCCAAACTAATCTCAAATGGCATTTCTCAAGGATCTGTCCTAGGAACACTCCTTTTTTGGTTTATATCAATAACATTACAGACTTTGTCCCGCTAAGCTACATCTACGGATGACAAAACGTTATTCGTAAGGGGGTCAGACTGTGCAGCGCTGGAGATAAGAGTCCATCGGGAAAATCAATGAGCTGCCATCATTCTTCTCCTCCAAAATACTGAAATTAAACTCTCCAAAAACAGGATACATGTGAAGCCAAACATCCCAGCGACAAAATTAAAAAAACAACAGGACTCCGAACTCCTGTTTATTGGAGAAATCAAAAACTGCCGATTTCTTAGGTTTGAAATTGAATGATAGGCTGGGTTGGGACGATCACTTAAAAGAACTGGAGGGATCGCTTGCTCCAGGTCTCTTCATTCTCAGAAGGATAAAGGCAACCTTCCCCTGTCCAAATTCGTATACTTTGGTCTCATCGAGCAACACATTACTTATTCAATCATTTTATGGGGTTCCATTAAGGGCCATCTCTCCCAGATTTTTATCAGGTAGAAAAAAAAACAGTAAGAACCATATTAGGTATGTTACCTCAGACTAGTAAAAATGCCTTCAAACAGCTCGGCACAGTTCTTTTTAGAGGTGTGCGGATATCCGAAAATTCGGTTCGGATTCGGATCGGATCGGATATCCGAAACCGATCCGAATGTATTTAAGATATCCGAACCGATCCGATAAATATCCGAATTTTCGGATAGACTGTATAATACAGCAATTTGAACAAAAACAACGAGATTTTCGTCGAGTTAATACCCGCGAAGCTGGAATAATTTTTGCTTAAACCTTGATAAGACGACGAAATTACGTAGTCTTTCATCAAAACAATGTCGTTGACTGGTAGACGCGATACACTTATAGCGATTCGAATGACGAGAACTTCTTTATAAATAAAAGTTAAAAGAACTTCTTTTAACTTTTATTTTCGAACCTGTATGTTATATTAAATCTCAAAACATTCAACCAATCTTTACTAACCATAGGTACAACACCCGTAAAACAGGTATTCATGCAATTCAACACAGATTAACAGTCTTTGAACATAAACCCAATTATATCAGGATGATATTGTTTCAGACCCTGCCAGAAAGATTACAAAGTATTCAAAATTTGAAAAAGTTTAAATTAGAGGTAAAAAGGTATCTAGTAAAGTCCAGCTTTTATGATCTTGAGATAGGTAGAGGTGTCAATAAGTAATTAAATTTTATTTTATCTTATTCTTTGCTAGCATAGTATTTGCCTGACCTGTCAAAATCCCCGCCTCAGAGGACTACCAATGGAACAATAATGTTATCATTTATGTATGTATGTAATACATAACAATAAATCTTTAAGGCACAACACGCACACCATAACCGATACTTATGTGGTAAATGAACGAACAATGAAAGAGGGTGTTGCCTTGTTTTTGTCACTCTTACGTTGGTGTGACATTTTTGATATTGTGGATCTTTATTTGTAGAGTGAAATATAATAAAGCAAAACTAAATTGAAATATCTGTATTTCTGAAGGGTCTGTTAAAACATAAGGGTCGTAGACAACAGTTAGACTGACATCTGAAGTTTCACCCTCAATTTCTCAATCTCATTTAATTCCACAATAAAATATTTTAGAGCATGAATTAGGGCACTGTAGGGTCTACATATTTTAGGGTACTGGTAATCTATTTTCAAACATTTTCAGGGCTTAAATGATTAGAGCAGAGTTTAATTAAAACCAGCCAATGCGCTCAAAACTTCTCATATTCACGACAACCAGCAAGCTGATGGACAGTCGACAAAATCATTTAGGACAATTATAAATAATGTAGCCTATGTGGTTTGAAAAAAAGGTTAGTGATTGTTTGGTTTTTAGAGTTTATAAGTAAATATGATTTAGTTTTTCTATTAGAAACATTTATATCAGAAGCAGATTTAATTTTGATTACAAACAAACTAAGAAATTTTAAGTTGTATTTTAAACTAGCCGTAAGAGAGCGCAATTTGAGTAGGTATAGTCGGGGGGGGGATTATTGCAATAAATAAAAAATGACTTTTTCAAAATGCCTAACATTTAGCTTTATAAATAATGTTAATATTGTGAAGGCGAGTTTCAAGGATTAGAAGAATTCTGTTTTTTCCTGTTTATTCAAATTACAGTAACTAAGAGAAAGATTTTAATAATTTAGCTAACGTTTTAAACAGTAGTGAAACAGAGAATTTGGTCGTTTTGGGGGATTTTAATGGAAGATTGGGTGAAGAACAAGCTTTTATGTGTGGTGAAATAAAAAATTTTGAAGTTTTTAAAAGTGGAGAGGAACTAAAAACATACATAATGATCAATAGTAAAGGTCACAAATTTTGCCACAATCCTAATAAATTGTATTCATTTAGTTGAAGATTTTAAAGTATTGCCGTACGCAGGTTCTACATTCCAGGTTAAAGACCCTCACGTTGACGAGAAGGAGGTGAAAGAGGGCTCAATTCTGCCTTTATTACCAAAACTGAAGTGGTTATCTGACAATGCTTTAAACTATAAGAGACATATTTTGTTAAATTTGAATGGTGCAAACATATCCGATGATAACCAACGAAATATAGACGAGCTAACAATATGTATTTTAAACTCAGCAAAACACAAATCTAATGTAACTTCTCAAATTAAACTAAACTAAACAGCATTGGTTTGATTTAGAATGCTCAGCAGAAAGAAAGCGTATGTTTAGACTTCTGAACTTATTTAGGAAAACTAATTTTAGTTGTATAAAAAACAAAAATTTATCTCAATTAAAATGTATATAAAAAAACTATGCGAGGCAAAAAAGAAAGCTTACCGAAAAATAAATTATAAATGACTTGAGTTGTAATTTTGATAGTAAAACTATGGCGAGCCATAAACACTTTTAAGAAAAAAAACAAGCACATCAGTGCGAAATATAAGGCCTTGTAAATGGGTTGAACATTTTAAAACCTTGATAAACCTCCCACTCCTGGCAGGTGCAATAAGTTATGCGGAACCTAATGTTTACAACGATTGATTAGATATCTGCTTCACTCAGGCGGAGCTAAAAAATGTTTTAATGGTGGCCAAGCCCGACAAGGTGCCAAGGCTCCATAGGATACCCTACAAATTTTTCGAAAATGCATCCGATTACTTTTTAGATGTTTTATTAACTGTTTACAATAATATTTACGTAACTGAATAAATCCTGTCCAGTTTTAAAGAATGAACTATATTACCTTTGCATAAAAGGAAATATTAATCTAGTTGAGTACTACAGAGGATTATCTTTTATAAATTGCTCGGCTAAAATTTTTTACCAGTAGGCCTACTCTCAGTAATAGATCACAAAAGTGGATATGTGAAAATAAAACATTGACAGAACTACAAGCAGATTTTAGAAAAGGGTGCTTAACTATTGATAGTATTTTTAATTTATCTTGCATGATTCAATCAAGGTTAAGTCAGAAACAAGAAAAGCTTTTCTACTTTTTTGTAAACTTAAGTTCCGCTTTTGATACTATTGATCGCAAAGCCTTGATCTACAAATTATCAAATATCGGTGTTTTGACATTTATGTTTAATGTGTTAAAAAGTTATTATGGCAGCACCAGAAAAAGCATGTGGTGTAATGGCGGCATTACAGATAGTTTCCTGACAAATATAGGCTTGCAGCGAGGCTGTAATGGCTCACCTACTTTATTTAGTTTATTTGTTAATGATTTTCCAAAAGCGGTGGGGGGAGGGTGCAACTTTAGAGGAACTAAAATAAATATGTTGCTTTACGCGGATATCATTCTTATCTCCCCGATGTCTACATTGCTTCAACACATGATAAGGAATTCAGAAATATATTGCGATACATCGAATTTAAATGTGAATTTGATTAAATCTAAAATAATTGTTTTTAGAAAAGGGGGAAACTCAAAGACAAATGGTGGTACAATGGCGAAAGAATAGAAGTGATCGACCAGTGATTCATTTTTAAAAATGAAAGAAAGGGTACTCGGGGCATTATTTATATTGTAATTATATTATTAGCCCTAATAAGTGAACGATCGATAAATAAAATACATATATGTATATATATATTTAGTTGTAATTATATATATATAATTATATTCAAATTATATGTATATGTATATATAATTATATTCAAATTATATGTATATGTATATATAATTACAATCAGTGATATAAAATATTTGGTACATTATTTTTATTACTTGGATTTTGTCCATATTTATGATATAACAGTCAACAATTTTTAGGCATTTTGGCCTTTATTGTTACAGCTTGTATTGTTTCTTTTGATTTTATAAAAAATGCACATTTAATTTTTACATAATAAAATAAATTATCTACAACTTATATATCTTGAGATTTTGGTAAAATTTTTTTTACCTTATCCATCTGATTTTTAAGTAGAAATCTACTGTTGAAAAATGGGTTACCAATTTAAACAATTTTGGTATTTAATAAACGGTACCAGTGGACTGACACATACTTTCTCCCTTAAGTAAATTTAAAAAAAGACAATCTGTAATAAAACTATCATGTTTTACAAAGTAATTCTAAATATCATTTAATGATTTATTGTTCAAATTGTATGGGGGAACACTCCCCCCCCCCCCCCGGTAATACCAAGCTTTTTTGAGCTGGTTTTGTTCGGTGATTTGACCTTACACTTCATACCAAGTTTCATGGAAAACGGGTGGAAAATAAGGAAGAAATTGATCTTTTAATATTCTTCATAAGAATAACATTGGGCGCTTTCAGACAACGTACTGTGTTTATCATGGACAATAAATTTAACTTTTCTCTGGAACCGTTCGTCGTAGACAAATAATTCAAATTCTAATTTTTTTAGTTTTTTAAGGTGGTTTCAATGGTGCCAGTCAAATTATACTTTAATTTTATTGTTTTCGCTGAAAATTAAACAAATTGTTTTTTCTGACATTTAAAAGCCCATAACTTTTGAACCGTCATTTTTACAGACATGCGGGTGGTGTCAAATTATTTAGTACTACTGATATACAAAAAATCAAGATGTTTAATCATAGTTAGAGCCGTTTTTGAGAAAATTGGATTTTTCACGGTTTTTAACCCTGGATAACTAAACCTAGTTTATTCATACGTGGTTACTAAACCTTCGTCATTTTGACGACGCAATTTATTTATTTTTTTATAAGTTTTTCTTTTTGTATTTTTTTATTTTAACGAATGAAAATCATAGAGTTATTGATTTAGATAGTATTCTATTATATATTAATGATTTTTACTTCTGTAACAATACATTAAATGTCATTATTTGACTGATGTTTTTTAGTAAATCTTAAAATGCAATGTCTGAGGTAAAAGAAAAAAAAATATATAAAATTAATTTTCTTTTATTTTACAAATACGTTACTTAGTACTACAATATGTAATTCAATGAAAAATTAAAAATAAAATATAAATACCAGATGATGTTTAGGTGGATCACTAAACTTTTAGTTTTCATCGCAATGAACGCAACACATTGCCCTGTGTTCGCCACAGATGGCACTATGAAAGTGACCGCAATAGTTTGTTGTCATCCTCCTTTTTGATGAGGGACAAAAATTACAAATCTTTCGTGCCCCTGGGATGTTTGGATTCCAAGATTTTCAGCAATCATTGCTCTTATATTACGACGTAGTGAGGTCGTCTGCAAACGCATACATGTAAGGTTCGGTCAGTTGAACACAAAGTTCTTTCATGAACTTTTTGCGGTTTTCTGGAGTTTTATTGTTCCGAAAACACACTAACACTAAATACTGACTCACAAAATGTATCTAAAATAATAGAACTTCAAAATTGAAGGACAACTAAAAAGTAACGTCAATACTAAACGTTCGTCGTGGTGACGACGCTCAATTTCATACGACAACTAGCATGCGCATTACTCGGTTGCTAAGCCGGCATTGAGCGCTACAAGGTCAGGGAGGAAGGTATCGGAAAGGAGGGGTCGGGTAGGGGCGTAACTTACGAGTTCTGAGAATATTTCAAAAGGCGCGTCGTCAA